>NW_026844185.1:0-127825 GCF_029531705.1 Pantherophis guttatus
ATAGAATACATGTTCTTGCACAGGAACAGGAAGCTCAAATACAGAGCCCAGAGAGGCTATAAAAGTCACCCAACTCTCAACTCCGTGCGGTCAGCTGCCCATGTGGTTTTGCTTCATCCATAAACTCTCTTTCCAATCAGCCTCCAGCCTCCATTTTGTCTCCAGTGCCTTTCTCCCAGCTTGGAACTGAACAAGATGGATATTTCTTCCAACACTCTCACATATGGAAACGTCCTTTTCAGAGGTGGTATTCAGCCGGTTCGGAACGGTTTTCCCGAACCGGTAGCGGAAATCGTGGGTGTGGCCGGCAGCCCTCCGCCTGCCCCCCGCTCCGGCTCTATGCCATTTTATTTAGGCATGTTTTTAAGGCCTGGTGCATGCACAGAAGGCACACGCTTCAGCAAAGCACATGCCCGGAAGGCTGGGTTCATGCGTGGACGGACGCATGGATGCGCTCACATTTGCGAACCGGTAGGGAAAGTAAGTGAATACCACTCCTGGTCCTTTTGTGTAGACTTCTATCCTGGTACACAGGGTGGGTTCTACTTACCTTTACTACCGGTTTGTAGCGGGACCGCGTGTGTGCGTGCACTGTTCTGCGCATGCACAGAGCGTTTTTAATGACATCAGGGTCAGTGGGCGGAGCCTCCCGCCGGTTTTACTACCGGTTCTATAAACCGATGCGAACCAGGGGCAACCCACCACTGCTGGTACGGAGACTTTGTGAGACAACACTAGGACAACTTGTATATAACAATTTGGGGAGACTAATTGCATTGACCTCAACGCCAATCTCTTTTTCAGTCGTGGTTGAGATGGAAACTGGGCCTGAAGGAATGCCCAGCTGAAATACAGAGAGATATTTATCCTTTCTTCCTATAAAATACTGTCCGTAATAAACCGAACCTCTATGAAAGTCTGTATCACATCCTATGAATTATTGCAAAGGGGTTTTCTTTGTAGTTGAACAAGCTACAGTCTCTTGTATTCCTGACTAATGCCATAAATCCACGTAGCTCTCACTCTCTCTCTCTCTCTCTGCACATAATGGGTCTCGTCTTTTTACTTATTACCAATGAATTTATTTATGGAACTGCATACATACATTACCTATCAAAGCAGGGGGATCCTTTAAGCTGGAAATAAAGAGCACATTTGCTATGGAAGGGGCTGGAAAGGTATCTGTAATAACATGTTGCCATTAACTGTTGGAAGAAATGTCCTTCTGGATTCAGTTCCAAGTGGGGAGAAAGAGACTGGAAACATGGCGGCTGATTGGAAAGATGGTTTTTAATGTTGGACAGCAAGGGTGAAATTCGATTGGCTCGGGCGAACCGGCAGGGACAATTTGAATTGGTTCACAGAACTGGCAAAAACCATCCCTGGTTGGCCCTTCCCATGCCCGCCCCCACACCTGCTCGCCGCTCACCCCCTTCCAGCTGCTCGCCCCTCCCGGCCACTCGCCCCGCCCACCCACCCTTGCCCTATAAGGTGAGACTTTTCTCCCTCCGTTCACAGCGAAGCTGCTGCTCACTTTATGGTCCCCCCCGGACCCCTCCCTCCTGGGAACTACCTTAAAGGGGAACATTTAATAAAAAATGTGACAGCAGGGGTAAAATTTGACCGGCTTGGACCGGTTCGGGTGAACCGGTAGGGACAATTTGAATTGGTTCACCGAACTGGCAAAAACCACCGCTGGTTGGCCCCTCCCATGCCCGCCCCCACACCTGCTTGCCGCTCACCCCTTCTAGCTGCTCGCCCCTTCTGGTCACTCGCCCCACCCACCCACCCTTGCCCTATAGGGTGAGACTTTTCTCCCTCTGTTCACAGCGAAGCTGCTGCTCACTTTATGTTCCCCCCCGGCCCGCTCCCTTCTGAATTATTTTTAATTCTGAAAATCAAAAGAACTAATTTTCATTCTGAAAATCAAAAGAACTAATTTTCATTCTGAAAATCAAATCAAAAGAACTAATTTTCATTCTGAAAATCAAAAGAATTAATTTTTATTCTGAAAATCAAAAAAGTTAATTTTCATTCTGAAAATTAAAAGTGGGTGGTGCAACAGTGGAAGTGTCAGGCCTGGAAGCCACCTTTTGCATTGGGCCTTCAGGCCTGCCACATTTACTACTGTGGGAAACTGGGAGGGGGGATTGTATGGAGCAGGGATGATATGTAGTCATAATAACATTCCTTTCTCAGAGAGACAAGGACATCTTGCCCTGCACCTGGAAGGCTGGAACTGGGAGGCATCTCCAGTTGGGACAGTGCATTGATTGGACCACATGATGGACTGATGGGTGTTGGGCAGGGACTTGAACTTTTCTTTGGGTGGGGAAAACCTGGAAGCTTTCAGATTTGGGTTTTCCCAGATGTGCCAATATGACATCTGTAATAAAATGGAATTTTGAGGAACCTCAAGCCTTGGAGTTTTCTTTCATTGGGGGTGTTACTTGGATCCCTGACAGGACGTTTGTAAGAAGAGATTGGACAGCCATTTGTCTGAAATGGTTTAGGGTTTCCTGCCTGAGCAGGGGGTTGGACTAGAAGACCTCCAAGGTCCCTTCCAACTCTATTATTCGGTTATTATTGCCATGGACCCACCAGTGAGATTATCAAGAGTCAAGCTTCACTTACTGTTACTGTCGCTGCGGTGGGTAAAAAGCAATTCTGAAGTTATTCGCTCTTCTTATTGAATGTGAGATTGGAACTTTGAACCGGTACCAGAAAGAGCAGCGAGATTAAGTGGAGCAGACAGATAACATTTACACCAGAAAACACATTTCATTATACCGCAAGCCCAAAAGTCATGTTTTGCTGGACTGTAGAGCATCAGCGTAATTTTTTTCCCTTCTTACACAGGTTTCCACCACTATGAAATTTCACTGGTGATTCTGAAAAGACCCACTCAAGAAAAAAAAAAATAGACTATGGATTGAAAGCTCCTCTAGATATCTTTACCAGCTCTGAAGAATCCAATTGTTCAAGAATGGGCTATATGGCAATTTTAACTTCTGGATGAAAAATATCTATGTAATCCTCCAGTTTGATGCAAAAGGGATTACTCTCAGGATTATTTCTCCCCAAAGAAAGGAGCATTTGCAGCGAAATTCTTATAAAGTTGCTACAGAATGCTTAAATGTGCAATTGTGCTAAACATCAAAGATGCATGTGAATAGCTTACAAAATCACAGCTTTACAGAATAACTGAGTTGGAAGGGACTTTCGAGGTCTTCTAGTCCAACCCCTGCCCAAGCAGGAGAACCTATACCATTCCAGACAACTGGTTGTCCAATCTCTTCTTAAAATCCTCCAATGATGGAGCACCCACAACTTCTGCAGGCAATATTCTCCAAATCTATTCTCCAAAGCCCCTGAGGGCAGGATAAGAAGCAATGGATGGAAACTAATCAAGAAAGAAGCAAGCTAGAACTAAGGAGAAATTTCCTGGCAATGAGAATAATTAATCGGTGGAACGACTTGCCACCAGAAATTGTGGGTGTTCCAACACTGGAGGTTTTTAAGAAGAGATGGGACAACCATTTGTCTGAAATTACATAGGGTCTCTTGCTTGAGCAGGAGGTTGGACTAGAAGACTTCTAAGGTCCCTTCCAACTCTGTTACTCTTCTCCTCTCCTCTCCTCTCCTCTCCTCTCCTCTCCTCTCCCCTCCCCTACCCTACCTTACCCTACCCTACCCTACCCTACCCTATTCTACCCTACCCTACCCTACCCTACCCTACCCTACCCTACCCTACCTTACCTTACCCTACTACCCTACCCTACCCTTCTCTACTCTACTCTATTCTCTCTGTTATTCTATTAAGCTTAGACATTTATCATTCCTACTTGAGAGAACAGCCCCCTGGAATTTAAATCAGATTGTCCTATTTCTGCCTACGTCCTAAGATCTGATAAATTAACAACACAGAATGTTTGCCACTCCCTTCTAACATTCCACATTGGCACTGATGATGTTACTCAGTTGGGTAATGAAACATCTGCAAGAAAACCACCGAGCTCAGAGAGCACCAAGGTCGCCACAACTCAACCCTGAGCTACATATAGTCTCTTCTATCCGTAGTCACATTGTCAGAAAGGAGAAGAGAATTATTGCCAGCGTAATGTTTTCCCCTTCTTACACAGGTTTCCACCACTATGAAATTTCACTGGCAATTCTGAAAAGACCCACTGAATAGATGTGGTATTCAGCCAGTTCAGACCAGGGGTGAAATCCAGCAGGTTTCAACAGGTTCTGGAGAACCGGTAGCAGAAATTTTGAGTAGTTTGGAGAACCGGCAAATACCACCTCTGGCTGGCCCCAGAGTGGGGTGGGAATGGGGATTTTGCAGTATCCTTCCCCCAGAAGTGGGGAGTGAATGGGGATTTTGCAGTATCCTTCCCCTGGAGTGGGGTGGGAATGGAGATTTTGCAGTATCCTTCCCCCAGGAGTGGGGAGGGAATGGAGATTTTGCAGTATCCTTCTCCTGGAGTGGAGTGGGAATGGAGATTTTGCAGTATCCTTGCCCCAGGAGTGGGGAGGGAATGGGGATTTTGCAGTATCCTTCCCCTGTATTGGGGCGGGAATGGGGATTTTGCAGTATCCTTCCCCCCAGGAGTGGGGAGGGAATGGAGATTTTGCAGTATCCTTCCCCTAGAATGGAGAGGGAATGGGGATTTTGCAGTATCCTTCCCCTGGAGTGGGGAGGGAATGGGAATTTTGCAGTATCCTTCCCCTGGAGTGGGAAGGGAATGGAGATTTTGCAGTATCTTTCCCCTGCCACGCCCACCAAGCCACACCCACCAAGCCATGCCCAAAGAACCGGTAGTAAAAAAAAATTTGGATTTCACCACTGGTTCAGACTGGTTTGCCCAAACCGGTAGCGGAAATCGTGGGTGGGCCTGCCCAACCGTCCATTCGCCCCGGCTCTATGCCATCCTATTTAGGCATGTTTTTGAGGCCGGGCGCATGCACGGATGGTGCACACACCCGCAAAGTGCAAGCACGGAAGCTGGACAGGGCATGTGTGAGCGAAACGAACCAGTGGGGAAAGTAAGTGTATACCACTGAAGGAATTCTTGTCTTTTTTTTTCTCTGAACATTTAATAAAAAATGTGGAATGAAACAGAGGTCAGTCCGGCATCGCCCTTAGCTATCTCGTAACTCAATAAGCCTTGGACCTCGGGAGAACAAAACCCCAAAAGGTGTATTTTATTTCTTGACTGATACACTTGTTTATTCAGTGTGCGCCCTTCACGATCACCAGCGTTGCCACTTTGAAACAAATTTCAAAAGCGTAATCTTTTCATCAAGCTGCAAGATGGATTGATTTCCTGTTTCTCCTGCTGGTAGCGTGCTGGAAATACCTTTCTGGTTGGAGCGGGCGGACCGCGTACTATCGCTGGGATAGGATTTGAAGATTGATTATTTAATTAATCAATTTATAAGCTACCCACTCGCCCCTCCTTTCCTCCCCCCCTCCCCCAACATCATCCAAGCAACTCTAGGCGACGTGCAACAAATTAGTCGCATGGATTAATTTAAAATTAAAGTTGCTCCATTGTTGTTTGTTTGCCATTGACCCCAGGGGAAAAAAAAAACCCTAATAATTCTGTAATTTTGTTCAGCTATAAGGTGCTTTAAAAAGGAACAAGGAACAGGAAAGCCTCTTTGCAACTGAATTTTTATAGATCTATGAATGCTAAATCCAGTAAAGTTATTCTATTTCGCTAATAAGAAGGTCACCACTTACCTGAGGCTTTTCTTACCCACGCTGGCATTTAGTAAATCAAACTCTGGTTACAAATTAGAGGAGGAAATTAAATGAGCTCCACAGCCAATCTCTGCTTATAGATTGAAAGTTTAAATGCCATTTGGGGTAAAATTTTGGCAGAGTTCCATATATCAAGTTATTAACATGAATGAAAGGAAGTCCAGAGGGTTAGTCTGATTATATTCTGTTTCATAAGAAGCCGCATTTTGTCTGTCAACTTCCGTTGTTTTTTCGCTTGAAATGTAAACATAAAAGGTAGGAAGATTTTGTTTGGCGGGGAGGGCTGAGAAATAATGATTTCTTGTGGGGAGGGGATGCTCACGGAAGAAGTTGGGACAATCCTGAGATCATTTTTCTTCAAGGGTCAAAACTCACTGACTTGGTTTCTTGATACCAACCAGCATTCCTGGTTGTTCTTTTACCCATGGTTTGTATAAAATAAAGGTGAAATTATGATGCTTCATTATGTACCATGTCTGCTTGGCTGGGGAGGAGGAGGAGGAGGAGGAGGAAGGAAGGAGAAGGAGGAAAGAGAAGGAGAAGGAGAAGGAGAAGGAGAAGGAGAAGGAGAAGGAGAAGGAGAAGGAGAAGGAGAAGGAGAAGGGCTGATTATCATGATGAACACAATAGTAGCAGGAGCCAAATACTGAGCTAAGTCTAACAGAGCTAGGTTAGTTTTAGACCAGTGGTTTCCAATCTTTTCTTTACTGCAGAGGAGGAGGAGGAGGAGAAGAGGAAGAAGAAGAAGAAGAAGAAGAAGAGGAAGAGGGAGGAGGAGGAGGAGAAGAGGAAGAAGAAGAAGAAGAAGAGGAAGAGGAAGAGGAAGAGGAGGAAGAAGAAGAAGAAGAAGAAAAGAAGAAGAAGAAGAAGAAGAAAGAAGAAGAAGAAGAAGAAGAAGAAGAAGAAAAGGAGGAGGTGGGAGGAGGAGAAGGATCCTTCTCTTTAAATGTCTTGCTGTTTGCTAGATGTTTGAAGTGGAAAGTTCTTTAGGACTTGGAATTTTACAAGCAAGTGGTAGGCATGCTTACAAAATGGTGGCTTATGGAAGAACGTCTCAAGTTACAAAACCTTTGCCACACATATTAGCAGACAAATGGATGATATTAGGATTATTAAACCTGGGCTGCCAATATCCAGAAAATGAACATAAGGCAGTGAAAAGTTATAGGAAATGATGAACGCCATCTATTGATCATCCAGATATTGGTGGCCAACATGGGGAAACCATAGGACTATAGTTCATTACTGGAAATAAAAGTGATAGCAGAAGCTTTTGAGATCATGGCTATCTTAAATTTTCATCTGAGAAAAAGGAACTTATTGGGAGCAGGGGTAGGTTTCCAATATTGTTACCAGCAGTTCAGTGCGCGCATGCACGCTTGCTTCACACCCATGCGCACTTTCGTGCATGCGCTTTGCTCGCTCAGTGCCTTCCGCGCGTGCACCCAGCCTCGAAAACGTCCCTAAATAGGATGTCATAGAGCTGGGGTGCGTGATCTCCGCAAACGGTTTGCACGAACCGGTATGAACCGGCACGAACCGGCTGAATACCACCTCTGATTGGGAGATTTTTCCCAGAATCTCACAGGAGCAACTGGGATGGCCAGACCCTAGAATCATAGTCATAGAAGAACCCACATCCACCTTTCCTGACATATGAGAACTCCTTGGATGCTGAAATTTCAACACCAAGCTCAGAAAAGCATTTATCCTGCTGTGTTGATAAGTGAAAATTAGAGAGGTAGAAGCATGTCAGGTGGCTTAGAAGGATATATTGGACAGGATTATCTACTCAAGAGGAAATTATTGTTCCTGAGAAGACAAAAATTCTGCTATTACACTTGACAAGCACTTGTACTCAGTAAATCCTTGGCGCTCACAGCTTAAAATCATTTACCTGAGATCAGTAACATCCTCTGGTGTTCCTTAGAGATTATGAGTTCCAAAAATTCAGATGATCCATAGATGTTCCCACAAAGTGCTAGAGGTTTCTGTCTCGGCTGATATTTTTAGTCCCTTAATTCTGTCCCTAAAGGATTTTTACCATGTGGAGTTCTTTGGAGCTCTCTGTGAGCTGTTGGAAGAAATGTCCATCTGGGTTCAGTTCCAAATGGGGAGAAAGAAACTAGAAACATGGAGACCGCTTGAGAAGATGATTTCATGGTGGACGGGACCAGTGGTCGGGTTCAGCCAGTTCGCACCACTTCGGGAGAACCGGTTGTTAATTTTCTGAGCAGTTTGGTGAACTGGTTGTTGGAAGAAATCATCAGGGCAGAGAACCGTTGTTAAATTATTTGAATCCCACCACTGGACAGGACCACATGGTTTTGAGGTCCTGGGCAAAAAAGCACATGGGTGAGAGAGAGAGATTTATACCCTCTGTTGGGCTTTGAATTTGAGCTTGTATTCTGATTGGTTGTCAAACTCCCATGGGGCCATGCAGGGGTAACTTTGTAGGTTGTCTTTTGATTCCCGGGCTTGGTTGAATCTTGGTGGGTGATGATGTAATGAAGAGGGTTTTGGGCAATTCCTATTATGGCTGATGTCTAATCCTACCTTTGTTGGATCTTGGGTGAGGGCATTTGCTTATGAATAGACCTAGCTATCTCTTCATCTCTTAAGCGCTGACATCTGCTGTGGGCTATTGAGAGTGTGGGGGCTATTAAAAGTGAGTCTGCTTCCTGCTTTAAAAAAACATGTTTCTCCATTTCTCATCCAGGGAGGTATAATATTCTGCCTTTTTAATATTTCCTAGAATATTTCGTTTTTCTAGGAGAGGGGTGGGTGCTAACTTCCTACAGAGCGATGGTGCCTACAGAGGGTGAGGTGGTATAATGGACCACAATGAAGTTTCTCTGGAAGAAAAAAGCACATCCCAAGGAGAGAGAGAGAGAGAGAGAGAGAGTGAGAGAGAGAGAGAGAGAGAGAGTGTGAGAGAGAGAGAGAGCAGGAGGGAGGGAGGGAGGGAGCAGGAGGGAGGGAGAGGGAGAGGGAGAGGGAAGGAGGGAGGGAGAGAGAGAGTGTGTGTATGTGTGTGTGTGAGAGAGAGAGAGAGAGGGAGGAGGGAGGGAGGGAGAGAGAGAGAGTGTGTGTGTGTGTGTGTGTGTGTGAGAGAGAGAGAGAGGGAGGGAGGGAGAGAGAGAGTGTGTGTGTATGTGTGTGTGTGAGAGAGAGAGGGGGGAGGGATGGAGAGGGAGAGGGAGGGAGGGAGAGAGAGAGTGGGTGTGTATGTGTGTGCGTGTGTCTGTGAGAGAGAGAGAGGGAGGGAGAGAGAGGTGTGTGTGTGTGAGAGAGAGAGAGGGGGGGAGGGAGGGAGAGAGAGAGTGTGTGTGTATGTGTGTGTGAGAGAGAGGGGGGAGGGAGGGAGAGAGAGAGAGAGAGAGAGAAGAGGCAGAACAGCCTGGAACTGTAGTGGAGACAGAGGAAGAGAGTTAGGCTAGCCATTCCCTAGAATCTCTATTAGGTTAGGAGGTTCGGCCTTTAGTCTGGCAAGATTCTGTCTACTGGATATAAAGCCAATAAAGAGCTGAGCTTTGGCTGGATTGTTATATGCCATTCTTGGGCTGGGTCTGACCCCTCGGAGCTTGGTTGCTTTCTTGCAGACGTTTCGTTCCACCGACTTGGTAACATCATCAGTGCTGGCCAAGATCTCAAAGCTTGTTTAACTAGAGACCTTAACTTTCCAAGGATCTGTCAGAGCATTCTTACTCTAAACTTGTGTAGTGGGGGGAGGGGGGAGAAGGGAATAAGAGGAGGAGGTTTTGGCGGGAAGAGGAGGAGAGAGAAGGAGTGTGAGAGGAGGAAGGAGGGGTTGTTTTTCTGGGAGGGTGGGGGAGAAGCTGGAGGATAAAGATAGGAAGGGATGCCTGGGGAAAAGGAGGCCTAAGAGCAGGGGTGAAATCCAGCAGGTTATGACAGGTTCTGGCGAACCGGTAGCGGAAATTTTGAGTAGTTCAGAGAACCGGCAAATGCCACCTCTGGCTGGCCCCAGAGTGGGGTGGGAATGGAGATTTTGCAGTATCCTTCCCCTGGAGTGGGGAGGGAATGGGGATTTTGCAGTATCTTTCCCCTGGAGTGGGGTGGGAATGGAGATTTTGCAGTATCCTTCCCCTGCCATGGCTACCAAGCCACACCACGTCCACCAAGCCATGCCCACAGAACCAATAGTAAAAAAAAAAAAAAGAATTTCACCACTACCTGAGAGGATAGGATAGGGGAGGCTTCTGTGAGGCAAGCAGAGGAATCCATGAAGAAGCAGAGGTGGTGGAAGGAGATGCCAGCAGGCAATTCAAGAGAGGGTGGGAGGGAGGGAAGAGAGAGGGAGGGAGGAAGAAAGAGGGGGGAAGGAGGGAGGAAGAGAGACAGAGAGAGAGGAAGAAAGGCTGACCATTTGAGTATCATCTCAACATGTGATCCACCAGCTGGGAAAACACTGACCATCACCCCACCAGATCTGCCTTCTGAGAGGAGACTGACCATCATGACACTACATGACCCAGGTCAGTAGAGATACCTGAGCGAAGGACCAGTTTGGACCAGCAGCCATACCAAGAGGTCCAAGAGAACCTGGATTCCAGGGCCCTTTCAGGGGTAGCGCTACACTTGAACTGCCTGATCACACCATGTGGCTGCTTACAAACCATTGTTGTTGTTGTTAGTTGCGAAGTCGTATCCGACCCATCACAACCCCATGGACAATGTTCCTCCAGGCCTTCCTGTCCTCTACCATCCTCTGGAGTCCATTTAAGCTCATGCCAACTGCTTCAGTGACTCCATCCAGCCACCTCGTTCTCTGTCGTCCCCTTCTTCTTTTGCCCTCAGTCGTACCCATCATTAGGCTCTTCTCCAGTGAGTCCTTCCTTCTCATTAGGTGGCCAAAGTATTTGAGTTTCCTCTTCAGGATCTGGCCTTCTAAAGAGCAGTCAGGGTTGATCTCCTCTAGGACTGACCGGTTTGATGGCCTTGCAGTCCAAGGGACTCGCAGGAGTCTTCTCCAGCACCAGAGTTCAAAGGCCTCCATTCTTTGGCGCTCAGCCTTCCTTATGGTCCAACTTTCACAGCCATCCATTGCAACTGGGAAAACCATAGCCTTGACTATACGCACTTTTGTTGGCAGGGTGATGTCTCTGCTTTTTAGAATGCTGCCTAGATTTGCCATAGCTTTCCTCCCAGGAGCAAACGTCTTTTAATTTCTTGGCTGCAGTCCCCATCTGCAAATCATGCTACCACATCAATATCAACCACTGTTTTGGGGAGGAAAATATAGGTAATTGTAAGAGAAGAGCAGGCAGAGGTGGGGGTGGAGTTAAGTGCGTCATCAGCCTAGAGTCATTAAGTTACCACAAACTGTCCGAGTCTAACCCCTCCTGAATTCTGTTTGACCCATATCTGTTGCCAATTTAGCAATGAACTTTAATTGACTAGATTCTTGTGAATAGGCTGGAATAATTTATTTATTTATTTTTATTTTTTATTTTTATTAGATTTATATGCCGCCCTTCTCCGGAGACTCAGGGCGGCTTACAATGCGTTAAGCAATAGCCTTCATCCTTTTGTATATTTATACAAAGTCAGCTTATTGCCCCCACAAACTGGGTCCTCAATTTACCTACCTTAGAAAGGATGGAAGGCTGAGTCAACCTTGAGCCTGGGGAGATTTGAACATGCAATAATTGCAGACAGCTGAATGTTAATAACAGGCTGTTAGTCTGTTGAGCTATCCAGGCTCCTGGATAGAAGACTGAATAAGTCTTCTATTCTGTGACCTTATGAATGGCCCTGATTGTTTGCACCTGACAGTGACAGAGATACAATATTGACAGGTTTATTCCCTTTTTCTTACTTCTTCAGTGGGTTCTGAACAGCCCCACATTCAATTAATTACCGAATGAAATGCTTTGCGATTACAAGGTAAATGCAACATACACTCTTAATATTTGTATTATTGGATATCGCTCACTGGCACCCTGGCCTGGCTTACATTTGTTTGAATTGCTATTTGGTTAGCTTAACCTAGAGATCAACATATGTATGTACATGCCCATCATGCTGTTTCCTTGTAGGGTAAGTGACACTACAGAAAAGGAATAAGAGATACAGTAATACCATAAAATCAAGAAAGTAAAGAAGGAAAAGAAGTGAAAGATAACTATTAGATAATTGATGGAGAGAGAGAGAGAGAAATAGACTGACACTATAGATAGATGGTAGCGAGTTTAGATAGATAGATAGATAGATAGATAGATAGATAGATAGATAGATAGATAGACAGAGAGATAGAGAGATAGATAGAGATACAGACAGACAGAAAGACACAGAGACAATGATAGGATAGATAGATAGATAGATAGATAGATAGATAGATAGATAGATAGATAGATACAAAGAGAGATAGACAATGTTAGATAGATAGATGATAGATAGATGATAGATAGATAGATAGATAGATACAAAGAGACAGATAGACAATGTTAGATAGATAGATGATAGATAGATGATAGATAGATAGATAGATAGATACAAAGAGACAGATAGACAATGTTAGATAGATGATAGATAGATAGATAGATAGATAGATAGATAGATAGATAGATAGATACAAAGAGACAGATAGACAATGTTAGATAGATAGATGATAGATAGATGATAGATAGATAGATAGATAGATAGATAGATAGATAGATAGATACAAAGAGACAGATAGTCAATGTTAGATAGATAGATAGATAGATAGATAGATAGATAGATAGATAGATGATATGGATGGATGGATGGATGGATGGATGGATGGATGGATAGATAGATAGAGATAGATAGATAGATAGATAGATAGATAGATAGATAGATAGATATGGATGGATGGATGGATAGATAGATAGATAGATAGATAGATAGATAGATAGATAGATAGATATGGATGGATAGATAGATAGATAGATAGATAGATAAATAGATAGATATAGATAGATAGATCGATAGATCGATAGATGATAGACAATAGACGATAGACGATAGATGATAGACAGACAGAGACAATGATAGATAGATAGATAAATAGATAGATAGATACAAAGAGACAGACAGACAATGAAAGATAGATAGATAGAGAGAGAGAGAGAGACAGGCACAATGATAGATAAATAGATAGAGATAGATACAAAGAGACAGAGAGACATAGATAGATGATAGATAGATAGATAGATAGATAGATAGATAGATAGATAGATAGATAGATAGATACCGTTATAGATATACTGTAGATATAGATATATTGTTGATATAGATAGATGATTGATAAACAGAGTTAGAAATAGAGATAGAGATACAGAGACAGAGGGATAGAGGGATAGATAGACAGCTATATAGATGTATAGGTGGTCCTTCCTGAATGATTGATCACTCAACGATCGTTTAAGATTATAATAGACATCCAAAAACCTACATATGACCCCTCCTCAAAGTTACGACCTTCTCTTTCTCCGCTTGTGGACACATAATACATTTTAAGGCAGCTCGTTCCATTCCCACGCTTGAGTGGGGAAACCCGAGTCTCATCACTAGCGCAAAATGAAGGAACCGTCTTGCTTGCATTAAGTCGCTAGATCACTCTATCTGTACACCGTCCATCTTTCAGCGTACAGCCTCCAACCTATTGTGGACATATCATTACAACAGCATGTATTCTATAATTAATTTCCTACTTGAGCTTCAAGCTACTTTTCTCGCACCTAGTCTCTTGCTCTCTCGCTCGCTTCCAGCTTCTTTTTCTACAAGTTGCTTTAGGAACAAAAAGTGATGGTATTTTTTTAAGCGTAAGCTTCCGTTGTTTATTCCGAAACCAGCTGCCTGTCATTTTTATTTTTTATCTTATTTTTTTTTAATGGCTCCACAACAGAGTTATGTATAATTCAATCAATACCTTGGGGCCAACTCTGTGATGATTACAATATAAAAAAATAAAAAAAAAGAATCTCATTCTGCTGTACTTCGGAGAAAGGTTTTCATTAATGCATGTCACTCCGTTACAAGATTTTATGGGACTGTATACCCCACGGGACCTTTTAAAACGTAGGGTTTGAGGTTTTTTTTTTTTTACAACGATTAAACTCTGAGATAAAAGGAAGCATTAAAATAAAGCATGGAGTTCATTTCCTTTTGTCTTTGAGGGATATGAAAGAGAGAGCGGAAAAGGGTGGGAGAACTGGAAATCTCACCATACCTGTGCAAATGAATACATAGCAAAAAATACCCCCCAGCCGCTTCTCCTTCCTTTGGAGCAATGATGGATTATCAATCAGAATAGAGATGGAAGGGACCTTGGAGGTCTTCTAGTCCAGCTCCCTGCTTAAGCAGGAGACTCCAGAGGTGGGTTTCAGCAGGTTCTGACCAGTTCTGGAGAACCGGTAGCGGAAATTTTGAGTGGTTTGGAGAACTGGTAGTAAAAATGCTGACTGGCCCCGCCCCCATCTATTCTCTGCCTCCTGAGTCCCAGCTGATTGGGAGGAAATGAGGATTTTGCAGTAACCTTCCCCTAGATTGGGGAGGGAGTGAAGATCTTACAGTATCCTTCCCCTGCCACGCCCACCAAGCCATGCCCACCAAGCCATGCCACGCCCACCAAGCCATGCCCACCAAGCCATGCCACACCCACCAAGCCATGCCCACAAAACTGATAGTAAAAATGCTGACTGGCTAAGCCCCCATCTATTCTCTGCCTCCCGAGTCCCAGCTGATCGGGAGGAAATGGGGATTTTGCAGTAACCTTCCCCTGGATTGGGGAGGGAATGGAGATCTTACAGTATCCTTCCGCTGCCACGCCCACCAAGCCATGTCCACCAAGCCACGCCCACAGAATCGATAGTAAAAATTCTGACTGGCTAAGCCTCCCGAGGTCTTCGAGTCCAGCCTCCCGAGGCTCCCAAGTAAGCCTCCCGAGGTCTTCTAGTCCAGCCCCCTGCTTAAGCAGGAGACTCCAGAGGTGGGTTTCAGCAGGTTCTGACCAGTTCTGGAGAACCGGTAGCGGAAATTTTGAGTGGTTTGGAGAACTGGTAGTAAAAATTCTGACTGGCTAAGCCCCCGTCTCTTCTCTGCCTCCTGAGTCCTAGCTGATCGGGAAGAAATGGGGATTTTGCAGTAACCTTCCCTGGATTGGGGAGGGAATGGAGATTTTACAGTATCCTTCCCCTGCCACGCCCACTAAGCCATGTCCACCAAGCCACGCCCACAGAATCGATAGTAAAAATTCTGACTGGCTAAGCCCAAATCTATTCTCTGCCTCCCGAGTCCCAGCTGATTGGGAGGAAATGGGGATTTTGCAGTAACCTTCCCCTGGATTGGGGAGGGAATGTAGATCTTACAATATCCTTCCCCTGCCACGCCCACCAAGCCACGCCCACCCAGCCAAGCCACGCCCACCAAGCCATGCCCACAGAACCGGTAGTAAACAATTTTAAAACCCACCACTGGGAGACCCTATACCATTTCAGACAAATGGCTGTCCAGAATGTTTTTGAAAGCCTCCAGTAATTTCACACCCACAACTTCTGAAGACCATTGTTCCATTGGTTGATTGCTGCCACCTGTCAGGTTACGATGTCGTCTCAAATAAATTGCATTGCCAAACAAATAGTCTTTGACGAAATCTTTCATTTATTGAGCACGACAATCTGTCCCCGACTCCATCGAAGTCAGCACTGACCTTCTGACCCCAAACCCTCCCTTTCCATTCCCCAATTCTTTGCATCTCATTGGCCATCTTCCAAGTCACTCTCCCCATATCTACTACTTCAGCTCACAGGAATGTCCCCCCTCCCATCCCATCTCCTAGGGGATAATATCTTCAGGGAAAATAAGTAGGTGAAGAGTCAAGCGTCCTCTTCTCTTCCTTATGTCAGCACTGGAGTGAATGTAGCTTGGAGTGCTGACACCACCATTGGGAAATTTCTCCATAGTTCTAAATTGCTTCTCTCCACCCATTGCTTCTTGTCCTACCTTCAGGTGCTTTGAAGAATAGTTTAACTCCTTCTTCTTTGTGGCAACCCCTGAGATACTATAACACTGCTATCATGTCTCCTCTAGTCCTTCTCTTCATCAAACTAGACATACCCAGTTCTTGTAACCGTTCTTCTTATGTTTTAGCCTCCAGCCCCCTAATCATTCTTGTTGCTCTTCTCTGCACTCTTTGTAGAGTTTCAACATCTTTGTTATATTGTGATGAATATGGGTGCAATATTCCAAATGTGGTCTTACTAAGGCTTTGTAAAGCCGTACCAGAAATTCACTCTTTCTCTCTTTTTTGACAAAACTATTAGCTGTGAAGATTAGCGTTTTCATCAACTCTTACCTCTTGTACACGTGTGATGACTCTTAATTAGATACAAGGCAGGCTGCAATATTGACAAATAAATGGCATTTGCATTTGTAATATAAATTAAGAGGGGAGGGGGAACTAAAAAGGGGACATGACTAAACTCGCTAAATCTCTGTTCAATTCAAGTTTTAAAATCCACCTCTAATAAAAATAAATCCAGTTTATTATGGCTTGATTTTTTCCAGCATCTCCCTTTGGAAGTATTCATAATGGTATAAATTCGTGATGGCAAACGTATGGCGTGCATGCCACAGGTGGCACGTGAAGCCATATTGGTGGGCACGTGAGCTCAGCTCCGGCGCGCATACATGCACCCGCCAGCTGATTTTCAGGCCTTCTGGGCCCACCGAAAGTAGGGAAACAGACTATTTCCTGCCTCCTGAGGGACTCTGGGTGAGGGGGGGAGGCCGTTTTTGCCCTCCTTGGGCTCCTAGAAAGGCTCTGGAGCCTGGGGAGGGCGAAAATCGGGCCTACTGGATCCACTGTACCATTGTGTGCCAAATGCGGGGGAGCACGGGGGAGCAGGGTGCATATAATTATGGGTGTGGGCACACACGCGTGCGACAACCCCCCCCATTCCCCCCACTTTTGGCACATGATGGCAAAAAGGTTAGCCATCACTGGTATAAATGCTTTGGTTTCAGAAAACAAAATGAAAAGCCAGTTGTGTTGTACAACGGCCAAAAAATGTATAACGTGTTTTTTCAAAATGGTTTTTTTACACTTTCTCAGGGGTGGGATGCTGCCGGTTTAACAACTGGTTTGATGATCGCACGCTGTGCGGGCATGCACAGTTTTACAAATACTAACCTTCTGTGTTACCGCTTGGGAGTAACACAGCTGAGCCGCGCCAATCAGCTGAGAAGATAACGGTAAATAGAGCACACGGGCAGGTGGGTGGGCCATCCTGCCCGTGTGTTCTGTTTTTAAATTTTGTATTTATGTGTTTTTATCTTGTGGCTGTTCACCGCCCTGAGTCCTTCGGGAGTAGGGCGGTATACAAATCAAATAAACTAAACTAAATAAACTAAACCTGATTGTTGGGACTACCGGTTCTCCCAAACCGGTCTGAACCGGTAGAATCCCACTCCTGCACTTTCTGGATTTTAGTTGTATACCGCTCAGGGTCGCTCTGAGAATGAGACAGGCGGCATCTAAATTTGATAAATAAATGAAATAATTTCAACCTTCCCTGTCTGTGTGTGTGTGTGTGATATTGACTGTCTCGGGATATTATTGCACAACATTTAAGACATTAGCACAACGAGATCCTGATGAAGCACATGAGGTCACTGTGCTTCCTGTATTTTTAAAATGTTTTTATTTTCTAAGATGTTTTACCCTGCTTTTATTACTTTGTAATTATTCAAGGTACAGAACATGCCTACCGCGCCTTCCTCCCCCATGCAACAACCCTGTGAGGTTTGGTTCGTTTATGAGAAAGTGACTGGCACAAAGTCACCCAGTCAGCTTTCCTCCTAAGGCAGAACTAGAACTCCCCATCTCCTAGTGATTGGCCCAAAGTCACCCAGCTAGATTTCATGCCTTAGGCAGGACTAGAACTCTGTGTCTCCTAGTGATTGGCCCAAATTCTCCAAGCCAATTTTCATGCCTAAGGTGGGACTAGAAGTCACAAGTCACAAGTCACAAGCAGTCTACATGTTTCCAGTGTCTTTCTTCCCACTTGGAACTGAACCCAGATGGACATTTCTTCCAACACCACCTTTCCCCTTCCTCCTCTTCTCTTCCTCTTCCTCCTCCTCCTCCTCCTCCTCTTTTTCTTCTTTCTCCACTTTCAACAGTGAAAAAAGCAAGGTTCTACATTTAGGCAAGAAAAACAAAATGCACAGGTACCATATATGTGGTACCTTGCTCAATAGTAGTAACTATGAGAGGGATCTTAGAGTCCTAGTGGACAACCATTTAAATATGAGCAAGGAGTGTGTAGCAGCTGCCAAAAAAGCCAACACAGTTCTGGGCTGCATAAACAGAGGGATAGAATCAAGATCAGGTGAAGTGTTAATACCACTTTATAATGCCTTGGTAAGGCCTCACTTGGAATATTGCATCCAGTTTTGGTCACCATGATGTAGAAAAGATGTTGAGACTCTAGAAAGAGTTCAGAGAAGAGCAACAAAGATGATGAGGGGACTGGAGGCTAAAACATATGAAGAACGGTTGCAGGAACTGGGTTTGTCTAGTTTAATGAAAAGTAGGATTAGGGGAGACATGATAGCAGTGTCCCAATATCTCAGAGGTTGCCACAAAGAAGAGGGAGTCAAGCTATTCTCCAAAGCACCTGAGGGTAGAACAAGAAGCAATGGGTGGAAACTAATCAAGGAGAGAAACAACCTAGAACTAAGGATAAATTTCCTGACAGTGAGAACAATTATTAAGTGGAACAACTTGCCTGCAGAAGTTGTGAATGCCCCAACATTGGAAATTTTTAAGAAGATGTTGGATAACCATTTGTCTGAAGTGGTGTAGGGTTTCCTGCCTGGGAAGGGGGTTGGACTAGAAGACCTCCAAGATCCCTTCCAATTCTTATTCTATTCTATTCTATTCTATTCTATTCTATTCTATTCTATTCTATTCTATTCTATTCCATTCCATTCCATTCCATTCCATTCCATTCCATTCTATTCTATTCTTTTTCCCACCCTTCCCTTCCCTCCTCCTTGTCCTCCTCCTCTTTTCCTTAAATTGCCTCTCACTTTAAAAACAATAACAACCCTAAAACGCTCTGATAAAGAGTACCATTGCCCAACAAAGATAAATTTGTTACAATCCTGAGATCACATGAAAAAAATAATACAGGGAAAAATTTTTGCAAAAGACATGTCTCTGCTACTTCGCCTGGGGCTCCCAGCAATGGGAAGAAATTCTTACTTTATTGAGCTGCCCTCCGGTGAGTTCTGCTACTGATCAGGGATTTTATGATTTTCAAATTCATTATGGATCTTTTTATATGTTTATATGTTTTATATGTTGGTATATTGGTTTTCGACTTGTTTTTACCTCCAGTGACCAGCCCAGACCCTTCTTGGATGATATGGGCAGCTATACAAATTGAATAAATAATAATAAAGACAGCAATATTGTGCTGACATCTACTTTCCGATTTCGGAAAGCTTTCTTCTCTTGAAAAATGAGCTTTTGTTTTTCTCTTATGTACGGACTACTGTTTTTTGGTCAAATTTCTCTTCCTTTGTTTCTAGATTGGGCAGTGCGGTGGCTCAGCAGCTAAGATGCTGAGCTTGTTGACTGGAAAGCCAGCAGCCGAGGTTCGAGACCCGGGCACCACGTGATAGGGTGAGTTCCCATCCTCGCCTCAACTCCTGCCAACCTAGCTATTTGAAAGCATGCATGCGAGTAGATAAATAGGCACCACTTCAGTGGGAAGGTAACCGTGGTCCATGACCTCATGTTAGCCACATGACCATGAAAATGTCTTCAGACAAAACTGGCTCAATGGCTTTGAAACAGAAATGAGCATCAGCAACATCTCTAGATGTTGTTAGCGCCTAGAGTCAGCAACAACTACCGGAGTAAAATCCACAGGGATTCCTTCATCTTTTTATCTTTTTGCCTCTAGATATGGCAAGGGGACGTGGTGGCTCATTGGCTAAGACTCTGAGCTTGTCGATCAGAATGGTCGGCAGTTTGGGGGTTCGAATCCCTAGCGCCGCGTAATGGGGTGAGCTCCTGTTACTTGTCCCACCTTCTGCCAACCTAGCAGTTTGAAAGCAGGTAAAAAATGCAAGTAGAAAAATAGGGACCACCTTTGATGGGAAGGGAACAACGTTCCGTGCGCCTTTGACGTTGAGTCATGACCACATGACCACGGAGACGTCTTCGGGCAGCGCTGGCTCTTCGGCTTTGAAACGGAGATGAGCACCGCCCCTAGAGCCCCTAGATGACTAGCACGCATGTGTGGGGTAACCTTTATCTTTACCCAGTGGTGGGTTGCCCCTGGTTCGCACCGGTAGTAAAACTGGCGGGACCCTAACCCTAACCCTAACCCTAACCCTAACCCTAACCCTAACCCTAACCCTAACCCTAGCCCTAACCCTAACCCTAACCCTAACCCTAACCCTAACCCTAACCCTAACCCTAACCCTAACCCTAACCCTAACCCTAACCCTAACCCTAACCCTAACCCTCACCCTAACCCTAACCCTAACCCTAACCCTAACCCTAACCCTCACCGTAACCCTAGCCCTAGCCCTAACCCTAACCCTAACCCTAACCCTAACCCTAACCCTAGCCCTAGCCCTAGCCCTAACCCTAACCCTAACCCCGACCTCAACAAAATGCTTCTGTGCATGCACAGAAGAGAGAGAGAGAGAGAGAGAGAGAGAGAGAGAGCACATGGCCCTGTTGCGAACCAGTAGTAAAGGTAAGTAGAACCCACCCCTGCCTTTACCTTTATGGCAAGGGCAGTAGGGTAATCTCTGTTTAGAACATAGAATAACAGAGTTGAAAGGGGCCTTAGAGGTCTTCTAGACCAATCCCTTGATCAAGCAAGAGACCCTATGCCATTCCATTGTTCTCTGCTCCCATCTCTTTCCCTCACAAGAGAATTGCCTGGCTGTCTATGCTCCGATGTCAGGTGAGAATCATCCGGTCCAATTAAACTGATTTATCGCCACTCATGTCTATGCACATGAATTTCTCTCAACTAACGTCGGCACTTGCTTGGAATTAGATCAATTGGTCAACAGCACTCAAGGTGGGTTGGATTTAGTTTGCTTATGACTACGTAGGGATTCTGGGCTGATCTCTCCTTTGACTCTGCCCTCCAGGTTCTGCCACTCCTTCTGCTACGTCTGTAATCTCTTAAGCATTGTTGAAGGATGGCTTGATTGTACGCAAACCCGAGAAGCATGTTAGTTGCCTAGAAGTGATGATGGTGATGATGATGATAGCAATAGCAATAGCACTTAGACTTATATACCGCTTCATAATGCTTTGCAGCCCTCTCTAAGCGGTTTACAGGGTCAGCCTATTGCCCCCAACAATCTGGGTCCTCATTTTACCGACCTCAGAAGGATGGAAGGCTGAGTCAACTTTGAACCTGGTGAGATTCGATCTGCCAAACTGCTGGCAGCCGGCAGTCAGCAAAAATAGCCTGTAGTACTGCATTCTAACCACTGCACTCTAACCACTGTGCCACCACGGCTCTTTGATGATGATGATTTGATGATGATGATGATGATGATTTGACGATGACTCCTGAGCACCAATGCCTGTAACCCCGTCACATTCCCACCAGTAGAACTTCCCCGAAATTTTCCTCTTTGTAGAAACTCTTGAACTAATCGGCTTTATAAAACTAAATGAGAACTGGTAGAAAGAAATACAGGGCGGCATTGCAAAGAAAGATCTTAACTTGGGAAGGCCACCATTATTTATAGCTATTGCTCTATTAATGGCACAGAACCGAGTTTTTTTGTTTCCATCCTAGGAGAGCTGCAAAAACTAGTAAAAATGTCAGAAAGGTATTTGTGCTTTCAATCATTTCAAGGATACTTGTTCATATGTGTGTGTGTGTGTGTGTGTGTGTGTGTGTGTGTGTGTGTGTGTGTGTGAAGCGGAAGGGGGAGGGAGGAGAAGGGAAGGTGAGAAGGAAGAAAGTGGGAAAGAAAGAAAGATAAAGAAAGAAAGAAAGAAAGAAAGAAAGAAAGAAAGAAAGAAAGAAAGAGAAAATGGAGGGAGGGAAAGAGGAAGGAAGGGAGGAAAGAAGGGAGGGAGGGGAGGGGGAGAGAGAGAGGGAGGAAGGAAAGAAAAAACAAGAAAGAAAAAAAGGAAGGCAGGAAGGAAGGAAGGAAGAGGAGGGGGGAAGAGGAAGGAAGGAAAGAAGGAAGGGCAGGAGGGAGGGAGGAAAGAAATAAACAAGAAAGAGAGAGAGAGGAAAGAAAGAGAAAGAAAGAAAGAAAGAAAGAAGAAGAAAGAAAAGAAGAAAGAAAGAAAGAAAAGAAAGAAAGAAGAAAAAAGAAAGAAAGAAAGAAAATGGAGATGGGAGAGAAAGAGGAAGGAAGGAAGGGTCAGAGGGAGGGAGGAAAGAAAAAGACAAGAAAGAAAGAAAGAAAGAGAGAAAGAAGGAAAGAAGGAAGGCAGGAAGGAGAGAGGAAAGAAATAAACAAGAAAGAGAGAGGGGGAAAGAAAGAAAGAAAAACAAGAAAGAAAAAAAGGAAGGCAGGAAGGAAGGAAGGAAGAGGAGAGGGGAGGAAGAGGAAGGAAGGAAAGAAGGAAGGGCAGGAGGGAGGGAGGAAAGAAAAAAAAGAAAGAAAGAAAGAAAGAGAAGAAAAAGAAAGAAAGAAAGAAAGAAAGAAAGAAAGAAAGAAAGAAAGAAAGAAAGAAAGAAAGAAAGAAAATGGAGATGGGAGAGAAAGAGGAAGGAAGGAAGAGTCAGAGGGAGGGAGGGAGGAAAGAAAAAGACAAGAAAGAAAGAAAGAAAGAAAGAAAGAAAGAAAGAAGGAAGGAAAGAAGGAAAGAAGGAAGGCAGGAGGGAGAGAGGAAAGAACAAGAAAGAGAGAGAGAGAGGAGAGAAAGGAAGGAAGGAAGGAAGGAAAGGAAGGAAGGAAGGAAGGAAGAAAGAAAGAAAGAAAAGAAAGAAAGAAAGAAAGAAAGAAAGAAAGAAAGAAAGAAAGAAAAAATGGGGAGTGGAGAGGAGAGGAAGGGAAGGGAGCAAACATACAGTACATGATACTTTCTTTTAACTTCACTTGTCTCACTCTTTTTCCTGGATCAAAACGAGTCAGGACCCTCCAGGAAGGAGCTTCCGTTGGCCAAACATTGAGCATGGCCATTTCCAGCCTTCCCCAGCCTCACTCCTCCCATCCCATCCCATCCCATCCCTCCCACCCTCTCCGTCAATGTGCGCCTCACTTTCAAAACCATAATGAGGTTTTAACGATCAATAATTTCGTAATGAGAAGCCGGGAGAAGGACCACAACCATCATCTTTCGGCCAATCGATAGAGAAAGCAACGTGTGAAAACCGTTTGATGACTTTTGACTTCCTCCGTTCTCATCTCGGCCAATATTTTTCTTTCGCCCTCTTCCCTCGAGACAGGACGATTTCCATCACATACGATAATCACCTAATTAAGGCATGTGAGATGTATCCACCTATGACACATAAAATGCAAATGAAGGGGAAGGAATGGATGTGGGGCCTGGGGCTGTTTTACTACAGCTGGAAGAAGAGCATGTAAACCGTCTCCAAACCAGAGAAAAATTCAACGTGGTCTCTTTTGCTAAGGAAGTCAGAGTCACACAAAATATAAAACACCGCAGTCTTGGGGGACGAAAAGGTTCTGAAGGAACACTAGAAGAAGGTCGAAATCAGTCAGTCTGGCGTGCCCTGGTCGTCTGGTGTTTTGACTACCGGAATGGGATCTCCATGGGGCGACCCTTGAAGACTATTTGCTTCTCATCCAAGAAGCTCCTTCAATTCTAACAGACTGGTGGGGGAATGGATCGTGAATGAATAGTTAATGAACGGATAGATAGAACGGAAGAAGTATTTTCAAAGGAAAAAACAAACAAAAATAGCCAGTTGCCTTGGGGAAAAAAGGGACAACCTTCCGTCCTTCCTCCTTCCCTTCTTTCTCTTTCCTTCTTTCCTTTTCCTTCCTTCCTTCCTTTCTTCTTCCCCTCTGTTTCCTTCTTCCCTCTCTCCCTCCTTCCCTCCCTTCTTTCTCCTTCCTTCCTTTCTTCTTGCCCCTATATCCTTCCCGTTTTTCCTCCCTCCCTCCCTCCCTCCCTCCCTTCTCCTTCCTTCCTTCTTTTCCTCTTCCCTCCTTCCCTCCCTTCTTTCTCCTTCCTTTCTTCTTCCCCTCTGTATCCTTCTTCCCTCCTTCCCTCCCTCTCTCGCTCCCTTCCTTCTCCTTCCTTCCTTCCTCCTTCCATCCTTCCCTTCTTTCTCCTTCCTTCCTTCCTTCCTTCCTTCCTTCCTTCCTTCTTCCCCTCTGTATCCTTCTTTCCTCCTTCCCTTCCTCCCTCCCTTCTTTCTCCTTCCTTCCTTTCTTCTTGCCCCTATATCCTTCCCGTTTTTCCTCCCTCCCTCCCTCCCTCCCTTCTCCTTCCTTCCTTCTTCTCCTCTTCCCTCCTTCCCTCCCTTCTTTCTCCTTCCTTTCTTCTTCCCCTCTGTATCCTTCTTCCCTCCTTCCCTCCCTCTCTCGCTCCCTTCCTTCTCCTTCCTTCCTTCCTCCTTCCATCCTTCCCTTCTTTCTCCTTCCTTCCTTCCTTCCTTCCTTCCTTCCTTCCTTCCTTCCTTCTTCCCCTCTGTTTCTTTCTTCCCTCCATAGACATCTTTCCTCATTATCCCTCCTTGCTATCAACGCTCCCTCCCATTTGTGTCTTTCAGAATGGCCAGGTTGAGCCCAAGTCTCTGCAAAGTCCTGACTTGTGGTCATAAAATTGTTGGTTTCCAAAATTGCTTGCAGAACACATAATGTTCAAGGTGAGCCTTTTATGACGTCCTTTTGCCGTATGCCACTTTCTATTTTATTCTTGAGATTATAGTATTAAAGGGTTCGTCTGTTCATTCTCCTTCAGTTCGTCCTCTACCATAGAAGTAAAATTCATTGAATTAAATGAAATGCATTAAATTTATATGCTGCCCATCCCACTGTCAAGCCATTCTTCATTGGGGTTAGGATAAAGAAGTTGATGGCTATGGGAGAACAGCTAAATTGGGTTGGATTTAAATTTAATACAGTGGAATTGATTGCCTAACTCAATTTAAACCGGATTATTTAAAATCGAAAGGCTGCTCAATTAATTGCATGTTGTTTGCATGGTTCCTCCCTCAGCACTCTGTAATTTTTTCTCTTCTGCCTAAAAGTAATACTGTACATTAGGGACAGCTCTTCAAAGAGCTGAAGCTTTGGGAGATGGCCTCATCTTGTTTCGAGAATGGAATGGAATGGAATGGAATGGAATGGAATGGAATGGAATAGAATAGAATAGAATAGAATAGAATAGAATAGAATAGAATAGAATAGAATAGAATAGAATAGAATAGAATAGAAGTGGAGTAGAGTGGAATGGAAAGGAACAGAATATGAGAGAAAATGAATAGAGTAGAGTAGAGTAGAGTATAGTAGAGTAGAGTAGAGTAGAGTAGAATAGAATAGAATAGAATAGAATAGAATAGAATAGAATAGAATAGAATAGAATAGAATAGAATAGAATAGGAGTAGAGTGGAATGGAATGGAATGGAAAGGAACAGAATAGGAGAGAAAATGAATAGAGTAGAGTAGAGTAGAGTAGAGTAGAGTAGAGTAGAGTAGAGTAGAGTAGAGTAGAGTAGAGTAGAATAAAATAGAATAGAATAGAATAGAATAGAATAGAATAGAATAGAATAGAATAGAATAGAATAGAATAGAATAGAATAGAATTCTTTATTGGCCAAGTGTAATTGGACACACAAGGAATTTGTCTTGGTGCATACGCTCTCGGTGTACATAAAAGAAAAGCTACAATCGTCAAGAATCATAAGGTACAACATTTAATGATAGTCATTAAGTTTCTAGAGAGATGATAGATAGATAGATAGATAGATAGATAGATAGATAGATAGATAGATAGAGACAGAGACCGACTGACCATGATAGATAGATAGATAGATAGATAGATAGATAGATAGATGATAGATAGTTGATAAATGGATGGATGATAGATGATAGATAGATAGATAGATAGATAGATAGATAGATAGATAGATAGATAGATAGATAGATGATGGATGGATGATAGACAGACAGACAGACAGATAGACAGACAGACAGATAGTTCTTGACTTAAACTGTTCTTTAGTGACTGTTCACAGTTACAAAGGCACTGAAAAAAGGGACATGACCATTGCAGCATCCCTGTGGCCATGTGATCAAAATTTGGACTTGTGGCAACTGGTTCCTTTTGATGATGGTTGCTGAGTCCTGGGGTCATGGAATCCCCTTTTGTGACCTTCTGGCAAGGAAAGATCTGGGGGAAGACAGAGTCACTTAAAAACCATGTGACTAGTTTAACAGCTTAACACTTAACAACGGTCTCGCTTAGTAGCATAAACTTTGGGCTCAATTGTGGTGGTAAATTGAAGTCTATCTATATTACCTTGTTATCAGGTACATGGTATAACATGCAAGATTGATTGATTATTCAATTTCTATCACCACCTATCTCAATCAATATCTCAGTCACTTTGGGTGACTGATGATAGCAATGATGATGGTGGTGAAGATGATGATGATAGAACATAGAATGATAGAGTTGGGAAGATCTTGAAGGTCTTATGGTCCAACTCCCTGCTCAAGCAGGAGATCCTATACCCGTGATGGCGAACCTATGGCACGCGGAGCCATATTGGTGGGCACACGAGTGTTGCCCTAGTTCAGCTCCAGCGCATATGCGTGCAGTGGCCAACTGATTTTCAGGCCTTCCGGTCCCACCGGAAGTTGGGAAACTGGCTGTTTCCGGCCTCCGGAAGGCCTCCGGGGGGATGGGGAAGGCTGTTTTTGCCCTCCCCAGGCTCCTAGAAAGCCTCTGGAGCCTGAGGAGGTGGAAAAACGGGCCGACCTGACCCACCGGGCCATCGCGTGTCAAAAGCAGGGGGAAGTGGGGGGGGTCATGTGCGCATGTGCAGGAGAGCGGGGTGCATTGAATTATGGATGTGGGCACCCGCACCCGCAACCCCCCATGCTCCCCCCACTTTTGGCACGCAACGGCAAAAAGGTAGCCATCACTGCCCTATACCATTTCAGACAAGTGACTGTCCAGTCTCTTTTTAAAAATCTCCATTGATGGAGCACCTACAACTACTGAAGGCAAGCTCTTCCACTGGTTGATTGTCCTCACCTCTCATCCAACCCCCTGCTCGAGCAGGAGACCCTATACTGTTCCAGACAAATGGTTGTCCAGTCTCTTTTGGAAAGCCTCCAGTGATGGAGCATCCACAGCTTCTGAAGGCAAGCTGTTCCATTGGTTGATTGCGCTCATCGTCAGGAAATTTCTCCTTAAGTTCTAGGTTGCTCTTCTCCTTGGTTAGTTTCCATCCATTGTTTCTTGTTTTGCCTTCTGGTGCTTTGGAGAATAGTTTGAGCCCCTCATTTTTGCAGGAGCCCCTCAAATATTATAACACTGCTATCATGTCACCCCTAGTCCTTCTTTTCATTAGACTAGACATACCCAATTCCCACAACTGTTCCTCCTATATTTTAGCCTCCAGCCCTTTGATAATCTTTGTTGCTCTTCTCTGCATTCTTTCCAGAATCTCAACATCTTTTTTATATTGTGGTGACCAGAACTGGATCCAGTATTCCAAGTGTGATCTTACTAAGGCTTTGTAAAGCGGTAATAGATGCTCTCTAGAAGGCCAGATCCTGAAGATGAAACTCAAATACTTTGGCCACCTAATGAGAAGGAAGGACTCCCTGGAGAAGAGTCTCATGCTGGGAACGACTGAGGGCAAAAGAAGAAGAAGGGGACGACAGAGAACGAGGTGGCTGGATGGAGTCACTGAAGCAGTCGGCGTGAGCTTAAATGGACTCCAGAGGATGATAGAGGACAGGAAGGCCTGGAGAAACGTTGTCCATGGGGTTGCGATGGGATGGACACGACTTCGCAACTAACAACAACAACAAATAGATGATGATGATGATGATGATGATGATGATGATGATGATGATGGAGGAAGCAGGAAAGAAAATGACAGACAACTGGAATCAAAAAAAAGGTATTCTTTTCTTGAGCATCTCAGCACAATGGCTCAGCTTATCACAGAGAAGAGAGTGGAATTGAGTAGACCTTGATTTAAGATTCCACAGAAATTGCATGTCCCTCTTTTATTAAGTAACTATGTCTTGGGAAGCTGGGTGATTTTCGTCAACATGAATTTTTTTTAAAAAAAAGCAGGGAAAATGTTGAATTACTTGTTTATTACTAGGACAAGGAAACTTTCAGGGAGGCATCATTTCTGCCAAATTGGATGTTCCTGTCTTGAGATGCCCCTCCCCCCCCACGACACCCCTTAACTTTCCTTCTGATTCAAGATGTCTCGGTCCTGCAATGAAATGTCAAATCTGATTTGGCTTTGGGAATGTAAGATACATGGTCGCCCTTGGCAGGAGCTGATAACTCAGCACTCTCTCTGTTGAACATGCCTTGCCTGAGAGTAAATCTTACTTTGCTCTTCTGTTCAACTTAGAAAGGAGGAAGGAAGGAAGGAAGGAAGGAAGGAAGGAAGGAAGGAAGGAAGGAAGGAAGGAAGGAAGGAAGGAAGGAAGAAAAAAGGAAAAGAGGAGGAGGAGGGGAAGGAAGGAAAGAGAGACATTTAGGAGGGATAGAGAAGGAAGGGAGGGAGGGAGAGAGAGACAGGAAAGAGGGAGGGAGGGAGGAAAGAAAGAAAGAAGAAAAGAAAGAAAAAAAAGGAAAAAAGAAAGAGAGGGAGGAAAGACAGGAGGGAGGGAGGGAGGAAAGAAAGAAAGAAGGAAAGAAAAAAGAAGGAGAGGAAAGGAAGAAAGAAAGACATTTGGGAGGGAAAGGGAAGGAAGGAAGGAAGGAAGGAAGGAAGGAAGGAAGGAAGGAAGGAGAATGTGAGGAAGGAGAGACAGGAAGGAGGGAGGGAGGGAGGGAGGGAGGAAGGAAGGAGAGAAAGGAAGGAGGGAGGGAGGGAGGAAGGAATTGAAGACATTCTTATAATGACAATATAATATATATAATAAGAGACATTGTTTGAATGAAAATAATCCAAGTTTCAGGAAAAAGGGAGTCCAAATCCATCTGATTCAGATTTAAACATGAGGCCTAATTGCCCTAGATGGCAAAAAACATTTTAAAAAATTAAATATTCAGTACAGATAGCTATTCACATTTTACCCCCTAAAGCTGTTCATAAAATTTTCAGAACATTCTACATTTGCAATACCAGACAACAAGTTTAAGCTTCAACCTACCTTTCCTAATTTAGGTATCTTAAAAAACAAAAAAAAAAAAAAAACAACCTCTTCCTTCTTTCATTCTTTGAACTTTCACTTTCCATATGCAGTTTTAAAATGCAAATTTGCCAGCATAAATATTCTTATTCCAATAAAAGCTACCAGTATTTGCACGTAACTTGTCTCTTAAAATATTGTTCAGATGGGCATGTTATAAATCTTACAAAGGACTAAAACAATCAATCAAAAGTTTTCAGCGTCTTGGATTTTTTTAGCCCTCCCCCCCTCCCTCTTTCCTTTCTTCCTTCCCTCCCATCCTCAGCCCCCTTTTTTCCTTCCTTCCTTCCTTCCTTCCTTCCTTCCTTCCTTCCTTCCTTCCTTCCTTCCTTCCTGCCTGCCTTCCTTCCTTCCTCCCTCCCTTCCTCCCTTCTTCCTTCCTTCCTTTTCTTCTTTGCCTCTGTTTCCTCCCTTTCTTCTTTTCTTCTTTCCCTCCATTTCCTTCCTTCCTTTCCTTTTCTTCTTTACCTCTGTTTCCTTCCTTCTTTTCTTCTTTCCCTCCATTTCCTCCCTCCCTCCCTTTTCTTCTTTACCTGTTTCCTTCCTTCTTTTCTTCTTTCCCTCCATTTCCTCCCTCCCTCCCTTTTCTTCTTTCCCTCCATTTCCTCCCTCCCTCCCTTTTCTTCTTTACCTCTGTTTCCTTCCTTCTTTTCTTCTTTCCCTCCATTTCCTCCCTCCCTCCCTTTTCTTCTTTCCCTCCATTTCCTCCCTCCCTCCCTTTTCTTCTTTACTCTGTTTCCTTCCTTCTTTTCTTCTTTCCCTCCTTTTCCTCCCTCCCTCCCTTTTCTTCTTTATCTCTGTTTCCTCTCTTTCTTTCTTCCTCCCTCCCTCCCTGCTTTCCTTCCTTCCTTCCTATTCTTCTTTCCCTCTTTCCTCCCTTTCTTCTTTTCTTCTTTCCCTCTGTTTCCTTCCTTCCTTCATTCCTTCCTTCCTTCCTTCCTTCTCTCCCTCCCTCCTTGTAATTTTTTTAAAGTGGGGAAACCACCATTCTCTCTTTGATTCCAAGTTTTGCAGCGTTGCAAAAAGAGGGCATGGTAGAACAGGCTCCTATATATTCCCCCCAATATCTCCATAGACTTTTAACATGCTCCTATATCCCCCCCCCACAAAAAAATTCATGGTTCATTTTTTTTTCCTCCCTCCTGGATGCCTATGGAAACAATCCCCAGAAAGGTGATAATCCTTCTATTCTTGCCCTAATGCGCTTAGCTGGAATCTCAGTTATAAACAGCCACGTTTTCCCCCACGGAGTTTTTGTGTGCTAAATATTCTATCTAGAGGCAACCCACGGACTCCCCATCATTTTTCTCTCTCCGAATATCAAGAAAGCAGCAGCTCTTCTGTATCTTGTTGAGGGCGTTTTATTCCTCCGAACTCTGTTGCATTTGAAATGCCGCAACGCACGGTTACAAGACCAAGGCAGCTGTTGCCCGTTACCGACGTCCCATAAATAAGCATGCAATATACCTGTCAGTCATGCTGGATGAAAAATATGGCACACACACCTCAATAAAAAGACTGCAGGTTGGTGTACTTTTTCCTGAGATAAGATAGAGACAGCTGATGTTTTAGTGTGTTTCCTCAGCAGAAAAAGTAATACGTTTCGTTCTTGCAGCTCCAGACAGTTTGTTATCCGTTGGGCTAACCATAAAAAGGTATCCATCCATCATCTGCAAGGAGAAAAGAACAAGGTTTTAAATTAACTCGGTATGATTTGGCAAATGTAAGGAGGAGGCCTTCTTTAACTCGGGGAGTGGCCCCCCTTTATGTGCTTCCTAAGAGGTTTTCCCCTCTTCGTTCCTTCCGGGAATGGATAGAATTAAAAAGGGTTTGAATCAAGAGCATGGGAAGCATTAATACCATTTGATAATGCTGTAAGGTCCCAAAATACACTTGAGTCACCAGAATGCCAAAGAGAGAGACTCAAGACGAGGCTTGCAAAAAAAAACAGATTTTATTTATGGCCAAAAACAAAATACTGGGTGGAACTATATCCAGAACATACAGATACAATGCATGCGAGGAGATAGCCACCCCTTGGGGAAGGTATGGTGTCCTTTTATACCCTCAGAGACGTCAGCTTAGTACCCAATTCTGGCCTCCTAATTTAGGTTTGTGTATTCCTTGTTGCCCTGCAAGGGGGAATAGAAACTTCCCAATTAGTTTTATCTTAAGCATTTCTTTGTTTACTCAATTGGCCACTTTGGCCCCTGGCTCTGGAAGACAGGAATTTATCCAGATCAAACATAAATTAGGGCTGAGGTGTAAATTATCCCTTCGTTGATGGCTGTAGTTTCAACTGAGATAACGGACCATGCTTTTAGATAGATTGATATGAGTTCAGGTCAAATGGCAGGGACATACGTTTGACAAATACCAGATACATTACAGAGGCCACAGAATATGTTTGTTACAGGAGATACAAATATACATAATATGTGTGATACAAAGGCATATATGTATTACAGGAACCTAATGGTTACAGAATCTAGTATACCAGTATATCATATTCTAGTATTATTTATTATATCCTTATTATTGTTTCCCTTCAATGCCTTGGTAGGACCACACCTGGAATACTGCATCCAGTTTGGCTTGCTACGATATTTTAAAAAAAAAAAAGATGTTGAGACTCTGGAAAGAGTGCAGAGAAGAGCAACGAAGATGATTAGCAGGCTGGAGGGTAAAACTAGGGGTAAGCTTCTGGGGGTTCATAGGGGTTCGGGAGAACCTCTAGCTAAGATTTTGTGCAGTTCGGAGAACCCCCAAATCCCACTCCTGACTGGCCCTGCCCACCCCACCCCTCCCCTCCCAGGAGTCCCCACCCGGCCCGTTTTGGATGCAGGTAAGTGCAGGGCATGCATGGAGGCTCAGGGAAGGCAAAAAACGGGCCTCCCAGAAGTTTGGGAAGGCCGGAAATGGGCCCATTTCCAGCCTCCAGAGGTCCTCCGGAGCCTGGGGAGGCTGTTCTCACCCTCCCGGAGGCTCAAGAAAAGCCTCCGGAGCCAGGGGAGGGCAAAAATGCCCCCCACCATTGTGGTGCAGGAGGCTGACTAGGCCATGCCCACCATGGCCACTCCCACCCAGCAACTGGGGAGAAAACCCCTTGCTGAAATTTTTGAAGCCCACCCCCGGGTAAAACATATGAAGAACGGTTGCAGGGATTGAGTAAATCTAGTCTAGTGAAAATAAGGATTAGGGGTGACATAATAACCATCTTCCAATTTTCTAAGGGGCTGCCACAGAGAAGAGGGTGGGTCAACCTATTCTCCAAAGCTCTTGAAGGCAGGACAAGAAGCAACTGATGGAAACTAATCCAGGAGAGAAGCAACCTAGAACTAAGGAGAAATTTCCTGAAGACTGAGAAAAATTAATCAGTGGAAGGATTGCCTTCAGAGGTTGTAAGTGCTCCATCACTGGAGATTTTTTAAAAAGAGATCATTTGTCTGAAACAGTATAGGGTCTCCTTCTTGAGCATAAGGTTGGACTAGAAGACCTCCAAGGTCCCTTCCAACTCTGTTATCCTGTTTTTCTGACTTCAACTAATACGTAACCATATTACATATTTCCATGTATACAGACCCCAAAGAACGCAGCACACACAAAGTCTGTACAAACCTTAGTTTACTAAATTAAATCAGTCTTTTTCAAACAAAGGCTGTTAATTAACTTTCTTAACAGCCTACAAGAATCCAAAGAATAAATAATCGTAATCTTACTATGGTTGGCAGAAAGCCCAAGAAGCAATTTGCAGGAAACTGATAAGAGAACTAAGATCAAGACATGAAGGAGAGTGAATGAAGTTGTTCCCTGCAAATTGCCTCAGTCGTCGTCCTTCCTTAAATAAGCTAAGGGAATGGCCAATTGGCCCCAAGCCTTACTCTCGAGGAAACCTCCTCCTGAGGAGCCACTCCTGCCTTTTGGCAGCTCTGCGTGCCCGTGCATCGAGAAGAGGCTCTTCCTCTTCGTCCTCTTCACTTATGGGAGCTTCTGGAGGTTCTGAAGGCCCTGGCTGAATCCCCGCCTCTGGCATCACATCTTCTCCAACCTCCTCATTGTCCGACTCGAGTGCCAGCTGCACAGGCTGCTGGCACAGCACCACACCAGCCTCCTCGCTGTCCGAATCAGCTACTAGCTGTACAGCTCGCTGACGGGCCACAATACTAGTGGTGTATCTCTTAATTCTGCAACTGGGGTTTTACTTCGCGGGAAGCTAATGTATGGCATTGCAAATTCATATTTCATTGCAACTCCTTCCATATGCCTTGCATATGAACCAACCGACTCTAGGAATACCAGTTTGATCTAATGGTTAAGGCACCAGACTACAAACTAGGAGACACATAAGTTCTAGTTCAGTTTTAGGCACAAAAGCTGGCTGAGTGATTTTGGGCCAATCACTAGGGAATGATGAATTCTAGATCCACCTTAGATGTGAAAACTGGGTGACTTTGGGTCAAATACCATTAGACAGTGAGTTCTAGACTTGCCTTAGACATGAAATCTGATTGGATGACTTTGGATCAATTACCAGGAGACTGTGAGTTCTAGTCCCACCTTAGACATGAAGGCCAACTGGGTGAGTTTGGGCCAATCATCAGGAGACTGTGAGTTCTAGACATGCCTTAGACACTAAATCCAGGTGGATGATTTTGGGTCAGTCACCAGGATACTGTGAGTTCCACTCCCAATTTAGGAATGAAAGCCAGCTGGGTGACTTTGCATCAGGCACCAGGAGACTGTGAGTTCTAGTCCCACCTTAGACATGAAGGCCAACTGAGTGAGTTTAGGCCAATCACCAGGAGACAGTGAGTTCTAGACATGCCTTAGACACTAAATCTGGCTGGATGATTTTGGGTCAGTCAGCAGGAAACTGTGAGTTCTAGTCCCACTTTAGAAATGAAAGCCAGCTGGGTGACTTTGCATCAGGCACCAGGAGACTGTGAGTTCTAGTCCCACCTTAGGAATGAAAACTAGCTGGGCGACTTTGCATCAGGCACCAGGATATTGTGAGTTCTAGTCCCACTTTAGAAATGAAAGCCAGCTGGGTGACTTTGCATCAGGCACCAGGAGACTGTGAGTTCTAGTCCCACCTTAGGAATGAAAACTAGCTGGGCGACTTTGCATCAGGCACCAGGAGACTGTGAGTTCTAGTCCCACTTTAGGAATGAAAACTAGCTGGGTGACTTTGCATCAGGCACCAGGAGACTGTGAGTTCTAGTCCCACCTTAGGAATGAAAACTAGCTGGGCGACTTTGCATCAGGCACCAGGAGACTGTGAGTTCTAGTCCCACTTTAGGAATGAAAGCCAGCTGGGTGACTTTGCATCAGGCACCAGGAGACTGTGAGTTCTAGTCCCACCTTAGGAATGAAAACTAGCTGGGCGACTTTGCATCAGGCACCAGGAGACTGTGAGTTCTAGTCCCACTTTAGAAATGAAAGCCAGCTGGGTGACTTTGCATCAGGCACCAGGAGACTGTGAGTTCTAGTCCCACCTTAGGAATGAAAACTAGCTGGGCGACTTTGCATCAGGCACCAGGAGACTGTGAGTTCTAGTCCCACTTTAGGAATGAAAACTAGCTGGGTGACTTTGCATCAGGCACCAGGAGACTGTGAGTTCTAGTCCCACCTTAGGAATGAAAACTAGCTGGGTGACTTTGCATCAGGCACCAGGAGACTGTGAGTTCTAGTCCCAGTTTAGGAATGAAAACTAGCTGGGTGATTTTGCATCAGACACCAGGAGACTATGAATTCTAGTCCCACCTTAGGAATGAAAGCCAGCTGGGTGACTTTGCATCAGGCACCAGGAGACTGTGAGTTCTAGTCCCATCTGGGTGATTTTGGGCCAGTTCACCAAGATAAACTTTCAACCAAACTCTTATACACTGCATTGGGACATAACATGGATTTCCCCCCCCCTCCTATGCAGTGACGTTTAAAGACTATTCCTTGCCGAATACAATTTGCATCATTATGACAATTTCATTTAATTTGAGCAGCATTAAAGAAGGGCCAAATAAAATAAACCCACTCCCTGTAATCATCAGCTGTCTTTGATAGAGAGAATATCTGAGCTGTAATGAATCCCAGGGCACGGATACAGTAGTTCTGCAGGAGCATTTCATGCATATAAAAGTTTTTTTTTCCCCCCATCTGTTTAATGTTTCAATTCTCACTTCAGGCTCACTGGCAACCTCCGGATCATTTTGATTTGGGCAGAAATATCAAAAATAAATAAATAAACAAACAAACAAACAAACAAACAAACAAACAAACAAACAAACGTGAACTGTCTCTTTGAAAGAAGAAGCTGAACTTTGTCTGGCATTTAAAAAAAGCAACAACTAACCAAGTATTTTTTTTTTTTAATTTGATTTATATGCTGCCCTTCTCCGGAGACTCAGGGCGGCTTACAACGCATTAAGCAATTTGTCAGAAGAAGTCTTTTACAAACCATTCTACAGTTCCCATGAAGATGCGTTGCGTTAAAACATATCTAAACTTCAACCAGAAGTGAAGCCCCTGATAAAAAACACGAATGAACAGATAGACTCAATCCATCAGAAGAGAGCTGAAAGGGACTTTAGAGGTCTTCTAGTCCAGCCCCCTGCTCAAGTAGGAGACCTTATACCATTTCAGGTAAGTGACTGTCCAGTCTCTTCTTAAAAACCTCCAGTGATGGAGCACCCACAATTTCTGGTGGCAAGCTGTTCCACTGGTTAATTGTCATCACTGTTGGGAAGTTTCTCCTCAATTCCAGTTTGCTTCTCTCCTTGATTAGTTTCCATCCATTGTTTCTTGTCTTGCCTTCTGGTGTTTTGGAAACTAAGTTGACCCCCTCTTCTTTGTGGTAGCCCCTCAAATACTGGAATACTGCTATCATGTCGGCCCTAGTCCTTCTTTTCATTAAACTAGACATACTCAAAACTAGACATTTTCTTGGATTCGTCTACAAGTAGTCTTTCACTTACAATCACAATTGAGGCCAACGTTTCTGTTGCTAAGTGAGACCTTTGTTAAGTGGGTTTTGCCCCGTTGTATGACCTTTCCTCCACAGGTGTTAAGTGAACCATTGCAGCTGCTGAGTTAGTAGCACGGCTGTTATGGGAATCTGAACTGGTCTCTCCACACATTATCCTTAGTGAAGTGTGCAAACCAGTGTCTGCATTTCCTGCATTGGATAAAGAGAGAAAATCTTTCTCCTTCTGTCCTGGCCACTTTTTACAGAGGCACGATTGAGAGCATTTTAACAAGCTGCATCCCTGTTTGGTTTGGTGGCAGCAGACGCTCAGATAGAAAGTCCCTACAGAGAGTGATGAGGAGAGCGGAGAAGATTATAGGAAGCTCGCTTCCTGTTATTTAGGATGCTGCTTATAAGCTCTATGTGCTTATAGGAGCCTTGGTGGCGCAGCAGACTAAAGTGCTGTTAAGTAGCACTTAGCTGCCAGCTGCCTGCAATTATTGCGAGTTCAAATCTCACCAGGCTCAAAGTTAACTCAGCCTTCCATCCTTCCGAGGTAGGTAAAATGAGGACCCGGATTGTGGGGGCAATAAGCTGACTTTGTATAAAAAAGAACACCGCTTAGGGGGGGCTGAAAGCCCTACTAAGCAGGTATATACAAAAGTATGAAGGCTATTGCTTAACGCATTGTAAGCCGCCCTAAATCTCCGGAGAAGGGCGGCATATAAATCGAACCAATAAATAAAACCAATAAACAATAAACAAAAGGAGCCTGGATAGCTCAACAGACAGAAGCACTGTAATTTAACACCAGCTGTCTGCAATTAAAGTAAGATCGAATCTCGCCAGGCTCAAGGTCTACTCAGCCTTCCATCCTTTCTAAGGTAGGTAAATTGAGGACCCAGTTTGTGGGGGCAATAAACTGACTTTGTATAAATATACAAAAGTATGAAGGCTATTGCTTAACACACTGTAAGCCGCCCTGAGTCTCCAGAGAAGGGCAGCATATAAATCAATTTTTTTAAAAAAATATATGTGTGTGAGACCCCACACACCCAATTTATGGCCTGTTTCTGTTGCTCCCCTCTGGGAGGAGGTTTCAAAATATCTATAGCAGGACTACCAGATTCTGTAACAGCTTTGTTCCCTATGCCATCCATCTGGTAAACTCGTTTTTCTCGCCCTGTACATGTATACATCCAAACAAGACTGTGTTGTTTCTCTATATCATAGAATGTATGTGGATATATACATAATTTTGTATTTATTTATTTCTTTTGACATGTTCATGTGGTGTATATTGGAGATAGTGACCCTTCGAGAGCTCTATGCAACAAAATTTCATTTTAATGTATGCCGATTGGTGTACATTCAAAGTGACAATAAAGTTATTATTCTACTCTATTCTAAGTTTGAATTGAAACGTGCTGATTTTATGAGAGTTTGAAAAAACATCTGCCCTCCATCGAGCTGGGTGGCTGTTATTCACTCTTCCTTGCCGAATGACAAATGGGCTAATACCTTGAAATGTGAAATTGTGTTAAGCTGACTAGCGTGCACACAATCAAATGCCAAAATCTGTGTATCCACTACGAAAGGCAAATAGCAAACATATCACAATCAAACCCTATTAGGTGCAACCCAGAGGTGAAATCCAGCAGATTCTGACAGGTTCTGGAGAACCGGTAGCGGAAATTTTGAGCAGTTCGGAGAACCGGTAGCGGAAATTTTGAGCAGTTCGGAGAACCGGTAGCAGAAATTTTGAGTAGTTCAGAGAACCGGCAAATACCACCTCTGGCTGGCCCCAGAGTAGGGTGAGAATCAGGGGTGGGTTCTACTTATCTTTACTACTGGTTTGTAGCGGGACTGCGCACGCACAAGGGAGCAAAACAAGCACGCGCTCTTCTGTGCATGCACAGAAGCGTTTTGATGACGTCGAGATCGGTGGGCGGGGCCTCCCACTGGTTTTACTACCAGTTCTATAGAACTGGTGCGAACCGGGGGCAACCCACCACTGGTGGGAATGGAGATTTTGCAATATCCTTTCCCTGGAGTGGGGAGGGAATGGGGATTTTGCAGTATCCTTCCCCTGCCACGCCCACCAGGCCATGCCCACCAAGCCACACCACGCTCACCAAGCCACGCCCACAGAACCGGTAGTAAAAAAAAATGGATTTCACCACTGGTGCAAACTCACACCTCACCATTTTTTTTTCCAAGGAGCAAATTTAGGAAAAAGAAATTCAATTCCAGGCTGGAAAAAGGGGACGAAACAGAGGGAAAAAATTCCTGAAAAACCCAGATGGCTACTCAGATAAAAACCCACAATGGATTTGTCTGGATTCTGCCCGATTTTAATAGTTCTTTTGGTTTTACATCCTGGGTGATTGAAGAGCGCTCTTAAAGCGGTACGCACTTCAAATCGAAGAGCATTGAAGAAAAAATAAAAACCTCTAGAGGCTTTTGGCTCAATCCGTCGAACAGAAGCGAGACAGAAAAGACAAGTGTTTATAATGTTAGTTGCTTGTTCTTTTTTCCCTTCCTCATATAACTTCGACGGGACTGCATTTCGCCGCACTGGGGGAAAAGTACGACAAGATGTTTGCAGATACTAAAAGGAAGCCAGCTTGATTAAAAGCAGTAAATAAACTTCAGCCAAAGGCCCCTCAGCCAGAAATCTCTTCCTCCAGCCTCTGTTTAATTTTGTGTCTTTTGCTGGTGTAAAGGATGAGATTAAGGATCACTCATTTTTAGAAGCGAATGAGAGAGAGAGAGAGAGGATGAGAGAGAGAGAGAAAGAGAGAGAGAAAGGATGAGAGAGAGAGAGAAAGAGAGAGAGAGAGGATGAGAGAGAGAGAGAGAAAGAGAGAGAGAGAGGATGAGAAGAGAGAGAGAAAGAGAGAGAAAGAGAGAGGATGAAAAGAGAGAAAGAGAAAGAGAGAGGATGAGAAAGAGAGAGAGAGAGGATGAGAAGAGAGAGAGAAAGAGAAAGAGAGGATGAAAAGAGAAAGAGAAAGAAAGAGAGAGGATGAGAGAGAGAGAGAGAGAGAGAGAGGATGAAAAGAGAGAAAGAGAAAGAGAGGAAGAGAGAGAGAGAGAGAGAGAGAGAGAGAGAGAGAGAGAGAGAGAAACACGGGATGTAAAATCCATTCTTTATTTGAACCAATTAAAATTCCCAGCCTCCTTAATCAATACATTTTCAGCTATTCACTGGGTGGTGTAGGCTTTTATTCCATGTGGGAACGGTTCTTTATGGAAAGGACAAATATCAAGATGGTTTCATGGGGGTGGGGTGGGGGGGGAGAATTTAAAACCTGCAAGAAAGGACTCTTATCTACACCACCGCCCCTTTAAAAAGAAAGAAATCAATTTGTTATTTTTTTTAAAGGGAAATTAAAAGAGAAACACAATTTGATTTAAACGTGACCGTCATTTTCCAGGCTGCTGTGGTGCTTATTTTCTAGACAGAGGTTGGGAAAAAAAAATATTAAAAAAGGGATTGATGCAACAACAATGCTGTAGAAGTTTAAACAACAGTTGAAACTTCTAGAGATCTTTTCACAGCCTAAAAAGGACCCCTGTGTTCTGACCCAAGCCTTAGCAGAAACAAAAAACAGACTCCTTGTCACGAAAAACCACTCTTTATTTTCCTCTTGTGAATTAATGGCATTCACCCACCGAAAAGTCCAGGCAAAAGTCCTGCAAGGAGTTAACGGCAGTAACAGACCTTATCAGATCCTTGCAATTTGTGAGCTCCCAGACGAAAGGCTGCAAATTAAGTACTGGCAAGCAATCTTTGCGGCACGAAACACCACGAGCAAAATCTTCAGCAATATGAACTGTCTCCTACGACAACCACTCCCCTTTCCTTCTATTTATTTCCCAGCCAGGGAGGGGCCATTCAGCATCCATGTGTGCTTTGCTTCCCAAGTTGACTCCTTTGTCCTCCGTTGTTCACCTCTCCTAACTGCTCTGCACATACGTGCATTTGGAACAGGCCCCAGCTGTTCTTCCTCCTCACTCATATCAGCTTCCAAAGGCAGCTGCCTCTCCGGTGTCTGGGAAATGTCAGACGGCCCTGGCTCTATCTCTACGTCCGATGCAGAGCATCCATCAGAGCCTTCCCCAGACTCCAGCACTGGCCCAAGTTTCTCCCCAACCTCCTTATCGTCCAAGTCTGCTGCCAGCTTTGCTGGCAGCTGGCGGGCCACAACACCATGGGAGGAAAAAGGATGCAAGCAAACCAGCTTTCTAGCTATTTGAGATGTGCGTTAAAAAGAAAAAAAGGACCAAAATTGGAAAGAGAAGTCCTGATTTGTCAACAAATAGAAATCTTATTAGCCAAGTTAGATGGTCAATAGCCTTATGTTCTTATTATAAGAATGTAAATATGTCATAGGGGTGCGATGGTTCAGTGGCTAAATACGCTGAGCTTGGCAGTTGCAGAGCTGACAGCCCAGGTTCGAGACCCGAGTGCGCATGACAGGCTGAGTTCCCGTTCCTTGCCTCAGCTCCTGCTCATCCAGCAGTTCGAAAGCCTGCAAATGCAAGTAGATAAATAGGTACCACTTCGGTGGAAAGGTAACAGCGTTTTTTCCGCTTTTGGCATTTAGCCATGCTGGCCACATGACCACGGAAGTGCCTGGAGACAAAAACATATGAAGAATGGTTGGAGGATTAGGGTATGGCCTGTTTAGAGAAAAGAAGGACTGGGGAGGAAGCATAATAGCAGTTTTCCAGTATTTGAGAGGCTGCCCCAAAGAGGCGGGGAGGTCAACTTATTTTCCAAAGTACCAGAAGGCAGGACAAGAAACAATGGATGTAAACTGATCAAGGAGAGAAGCAACCTGGAATTAAGGAGAAACTTCCTTCCCCCCACCCAAAAAAATATTTTAATACAAACAATCCATCTTCCATTAAACAGTGTGTTGTCTGGGTACAGATGTCTTACTCAATAACAATTAAAATTTACAGCCATATTCATTATTTGTCTACTCTTAATACTGATATACAGTACATAGCATATCTAATATTGTGACAATCCTCTTCCTAACTTATTTAATTCTATTGTTGTATTTTCTATATTTCACTAATCTACTTTTATTTCTAACTTTCATATTTATTCTCTGGCCATCAGTAGAATAGCTCCCATATAATATAATATTAGGTTTGTTCCTTCTCTTTGATTGCAAGTGTTAACCTATTCATTTCTGCACATTCTAATATTTTCCAAATCACATTCTCATCCATAGGAATCTCTTCACTTTTCCAATTTTGTGCAAATACAATTCTAGCTGCAGTTATTACATGGATCATCAGATATACATTCTCTTTACTATAAATTTCTAGTAAAATCCCTAGCAAGAATATTTTGGGTTTCAAATCAATATGTTGTTGTATCATCTTCTCCAACCACGTGTGTATTTTTGTCCAGTATTTTTTGGCTTCTATGCATTTCCAAGTTCCAGAAACTTCCTGACAGTGAGGACAATTAACCAGTGGAACAGCCTGCCACCAGAAATTGTGGGTGGTCCATCACTGGAGGTTTTTAAGAAGAGACTGGACAGTCACTTATCTGAAATGGTATAGGTTCTCCTGCTTGAGCAGGGGGCTGGACTAGAAGACCTCCGAGGTCCCTTCCAGCTCTATTCTGATTTTAATGGTCCATTCCACAAACAGAAACATTTGATGCTTCCAACATTTGGCCTTCGTTTCTTAGTCGACAGTCTGCGCAAGGAGTTTTAATATCCTACTTTTTTGAAGCAGGATAGCCAAATCCTCTCTGGGCTTTTAAAAACAAGGGTGGGGATAAATGCAAGTGTTTGCTGTAGGCCCCAAGAGAAATTCCACTTCATCATTGGAATCAAAGGATAAATTTCCAAATGCGTTCTTTGCTTGGCAAAATTCCGCGCTCTGCTTTGTTTTCAACCGCAACCGACTTGTCTCTCGATTCTTTAATAAATACACAATTCCTAAACAAGTAAATGCTTTAATAAACATGCTCATTTGAATGGGAGGTGATTTATTCTTTTTATCTAGGTTGGAAGGGTCCCCTTGGGCCAAACCGCAGGGTGTAAATCATGATCCAGTTCCTAGAAATGCAAAACTGTTGAAAAGGTCTGTTTCCTTCTCCGGGAAGACTCATCCTGGATTTTCCTACAGGCTGAGATTTGATAAGTGGTGCAAATCACAGAGGTGGTGACAGCTTGTCTATTTGGGGAATCTTGAAACACAAGGGAACTGGCAGGCAGCCTCACCTGACCTAGAGAACCTTTGGCCCTGAAATTGTCACAAAACTTAAGAAAGTCGATTGCAGGCTTAGGAAATTTGTGCATGCAGCATGTTAAGCTTAATTAAGGTTATCTCGGAGGAGGGATGGAATACATTGTGTATATCTCAACAAAGCAGAGAGGGAGAGGGAGGGCAAGGGAGGGAGAGGAAGAGGCAGCGGAGGGAGAGAGAGAGTGAGAGGGAGGGGGAAAGCGAGAATGAGAATGGAAGAGAGGGGGAAAATGGAGGGATGGAGAGGGAGAGAGGGAGGGGGAAGAAGGAGAGAGGGAGAGCAGGAGAGGGGGAAAAGGAGGGGGAGAGTAAGAGGGGAGAGAGGGGGAGGGAGAGAGGGAGGGGGAGGGGGAGCAAGAACAAAAGAGGGGGAGAGGGAGAGAAAGAGAGGGGAGAGGGAGAGAGGGAGAGCAGAAGAGGGAGACATGGGGGAGAGAGGGGGAAAAGGAGGGGGAGAGTAAGAGGGGAGAGAGAGGGAGGGGGAGAGGGAGGGGGAGGGGGAGCAAGAACAAAAGAGAGGGAGAGAAAGAGAGGGGAGAGGGAGACAGGGAGAGTAGGAGAGGGAGACATGGGGGAGGGAGAGAGGGAAAAGGAGAGGGAGAGTAAGAGGGGAGAGAGGGAGGGAGGGAGAGAATGAGAGCAAGAATGAAAGAGAGGGGGAGAGGGAGAGAAAGAGAGGGGAAGAGGGAGAGCAGGAGACGGAGACATGGGGGAGGGAGAGAGAGAGAAAAGGAGAGGGAGAGTAAAAGGGGAGAGAGAGGGAGGGAGAGTGTGAGGGAGAGAAAGAATGAAAGAGAGGGGGAAGGGAGGAAGGGAAGAAGGGAGAGAGAGGGAGAGGGAGAGCAAGAGCAAGAATGAAAGGGAGAGAGGGAGGGAGACAGGGAGAGTTGGGGAGAGGGAAAGAGAAAGCGAGAAGTTAATTCTGTAATCAGGTTTGGTATGTTGTATAGGTAGTCGGTGACTTACGAGCACAACTGAGCTCAACATTTCTGTGGCTAAGCGAGAGAGTTGCTCAGTGACTGTTGTCCCATTTTATGACGTTCTAACTTCCTTGCCATAGTCGTTAAGTGAATCTGGCTTCCCCGTCAACTTTGTTTGTTCAGAAGGTCTCAAAAGGGGCTCCCATGACACTACAGCCATCACAAACATGCATTCATTGCCCAGCGTCTGAATTTGGGTCACATGACCACGGAGAAGCTGTGACGGTCATACTTGACAGTCACGCTAGTTGTTAAGTGTGGAAAAAAGGTCATCAGTTCACTTTTTTCAGTGCCGTTGTAAGTTCGGTCACCAAAAGAACCCTTGGAAGTCGAGGACTTACTCGCACAGGGCAATTGCTATAATGATTTTGAGCTCCGTAAGCAGTACAGCCAGTAGTGGGGTTCAAATCCCGGCGCTGCCGGTTCGCTATTGGCAGTGGGTGTACGCACTCACTTAGCGAGCATGCGGTGCTTCTGCACATGTGCAGAAGGTTCTGTGCATGCACAGAGCATTTTTGATGACATCTGGGCGAGTGGATGGAGTCTCCTGCCGTCGCCGCTACCAGTTTGTCCGAACAGGGGCGAACTAGTAGCAACCCACCCCTAAGTGAAGCTTAAACCCAAGGGGACAAGAAAAAAAACAAGACCCGGTGGCCTAGAGGTGGAGCTCTTGCCTCACAATCAGGAGGTTGTGAGTTCAATCCCAGATGATCTGCAAGGGCCCTTCCAACTTTGTTAATCTGTTAAGAAGCACCCCGAAACCCTCTCTGGTTTCTTTTTAATAATGTTGACGGTCGTGATAATTTTAGGTCACTCAAAGCGGGATTTTTATGTTTATGGGTATTCATTTGAAGCTTATTACACGCCATAAAGAAATATTCATGAAAAGAGGTTGCACAGTAATTAAGTCCCCTCTCTTCTGTCCGTTCTTTGCACAGGAAGATAATTGCCTTCCCCCTTATAAATCGTCCGCCAAATTCTATCAAGCAAATAAACACGGTACTGTATCTTCGTAATTGTCTATTGACTGCACTTGGCGGTATGAATTAATTTTCAATTACAAAAACTGACTTTTTATTTTGTGAACTGACAAAGGCCGGGCGATGATCTACAGGGAGTCCTCGGCTTACGACCACAACTGAGCCCAACATTTTTGTTGTTAAGCGAGACATTTGTTACCTGAGCTTTGCCCCCATTTTATGGACAATCTTGCTACGGTGCATCGTTGTCAGTAACCCGGTTGTTAAGTGAATCTGGCTTCCCCGTTGACTTCGCTTGTTCAGAAGGTCGCAAAAGGGAAACGGATGACACAGCAATGGTCATAAATACGAGTCAGTGGCTAGGCGTCGGAATCTTGATTACGGGAACGTGGGGATGGTGGAAAGGTCATCACTGTGAAAAATGATTGTAGGTGACTTTATTGAGTACCATTGTAACTTTGAACGGTCACTAAATGAACTGTTGGAAGTCGAGGACTACCTGTGCTTGCCTTGTAGTAGGACTCTCCACCACATCTTGTGTCGACTTGTGGGTTCAAAGGAGAAAATGTGGTGAAGATTTGCTTCCTTCTGTGTTTACCTGCAATTTAGTGTTCCTCTCAAGAACAAAGAACAGAACAGAACAGAACAGAATACAATAGAATAGAATAGAATAATGAATGGAATGGAATGGAATAGAATAGAATAGAATAGAATAGAATAGAATAGAATAGAATAAGGAATGGAATGGAATGGAATAGAATAGAATAGAATAGAATAGAATAATGAATGGAATGGAATGGAATGGAATGGAATAGAATAGAATAGAATAGAATAGAATAGAATAGAATAGAATAGAATAGAATAGAATAGAATAATGAATGGAATGGAATGGAATGGAATGGAATGGAATAGAATAGAATAGAATAGAATAGAATAGAATAGAATAGAATAGAATAGAATAGAATAGAATTCTTTATTGGCCAAGTGTGATTAGATACACAAGGAATTTGTTTCCAGTGAGTAAGCTCTCAATGTATATACAACAGTAATGATAGATCATTTGAAAGTGGCTTGAGTTGAAATCCCAAACACCTGGAGAACATCTGGAGCTTGTCTACCCCTGAATGCTACTATTTAGCAGGAGCCCAGTTCTCAAAGATTGGAGAAATGAAAAGATTGTCATCTTTTGAATTAACCTGCATGGCTGTGCTTTCAGTAACAACAATTTGCATGGCTGTTAATTGGAGATCAGATATATTACCAAATGAGCTGAGGTGGCGCAGTGGTTAGAGTGCAGTACTGCAGCTACTTCAGCTGACTGCTAGTTCAGCAGATGAGCGGATCAAATCTCACCGGCTCAAGGTTGACTCAGCCTTCCATCCTTCCGAGGTGGGTAAAATGAGGACCCAGATTGTTGGGGGCAATATGCTATTTAGTATACTGTCTTTGGTGTAAGCCACCCAGAGTCCTTGGAGAGTGGGTGGCATAGAAATATGACTAATAAATAAATAAATAAAATAAATAAATGCCATAGGCAAAGTCAGTTAATAAAAGCCTAAGAATCAACCATGCTGTTTTTGCTCAACTTATTGCTTTGTTGGGAGGAGGAGGAGGAAGAAAGGAAGGAAAGAAAGAAGGAAGGGAGGGAGGAGAGAGGGAGGGAGAAGAGGAAGAGGAAGAGGAAAGGGAAAAAGAGAGAAGGAAGGGAGAGGGGAAGGGAGGAGGAGGAGAAAGAAGGAAGGAAGAATGGAGAGAGGGAGGGGGGAGGAAGGAAAGGAAGAGAAGGAAAGGGAAAGAAAATGGAGGGAGAGATGAAGGGAAGGAGAGGGGGAAGAGGAAGAGGAGGAAAGGGAAAAAGAGAGAATGGAGGGAGGGAGGGAGGGAGGGAGGGAGGAGGAGGAGGGAGAGGGGAAGGAAGAAAGGAGAGAGGAGAAAAGAAAGGAAAAGAAGGAGGAAGAGGAGGAGGAAAGAGAAAAAGAGAATGCAGGGAGAGAGGAAGGGAGGCGGAGAAAGAAAGGAAGGAAGTAAGAAAGAAAGAAAGAAAGAAAGAAAGAAAGAAAGAAAGAAAGAAAGAAAGAAAGAAAGAAAGAAAGAAGAGACAAGACAAGACTTGGCTGCGAAATGTACCTTTAAAAATTGGATAAACATTTACAATGAACTCTCAATTCCATTCAATACAAATCAAGGCAAAATCTGATGGCCGGCTGAAGATTGCCTTAAAGGTGACACATTTTTCATATACTTCTGAATTATTACCATTCCTCCTAAAATTTTAAAAAAATGAAGCATTCAATCAGCTAAGTGCATCAGTTTGATAAAAGTTATGCAAATATTTCTGCAGGCCCCATCTATTATCCTGACAGTTCAGATAAAGAATTTTCTGCCAGCTTCAAAGAGACAATCTAAAATACTTTTATGTAAACCAAAGCTTTTTCTACAATGCACTCACATACAAAAAAAAGACAGAAAAAGAAGAAAAATTAAACAGGCAGGGTTTTTTTGTTTGTTTGCCTTGCCTTTACTGACAGTTACAAATTACAGATATTATTTACTGTCTTCCTTCCACTTGCTGAAATAATTAACATTACCATAATACAATATTATTATAGTATTTGACTTTGGATTTCAATGGGAGCTATTACACGATAAATTGCAGCAAAGGGATTTTGAACTCTCAATTGGGTGAAAAGAAGAGGAACATCTTGGGCTGTGATGAAATGTAAAATGTGGGCGTGGCTTGGTGGTGGGGTAATGTGACTGAGTGGGCGTGGCCAACTTTTTTTTTTTTTTTTACTTTTAAAACCATTTTTTCTGCAATCTCTTCGGCCGAAGAGGTTGTATATAAAAAAAAAAGCTTTTAAAAGCCTCTGACGATCAGGCAACTCAGCTGGGATCGTCAGAGGCTTTTAAAAGCATTTTTTCTGCAACCTCTTCAGCCGAAGAGGTTGTAGAAAAAATGCTTTTAAAAGCCTCTGACGATCCCAGCTGAGCCGCATGATCATCAGAGGCTTTTTTTTTTTTTTACTTTTAAAAGCATTTTTTCGGCCAAAGAGGTTGTAGAAAAAATGCTTTTAAAAGTAAAAAAAAAAAGCCTCTGATGATCGCGCGGCTCAGCTGGGCATGGTGGGGGGGGCAGGGATTTTTGCTACTGGTTCTCCGAACCACCCGCCGCCATTGCTACTGGATTGAGCGATTCGGTCCAAACCGGGAGCGAGTCCAGTGGTGAAATCCTCCGAGGTTTTCCAGTGGTTTGCTGTGCACGCATGCACAGTGCGTGCCAAACGTGTTCTTCATGTGGAAAAAGGAAGCTTAACAAGGTAAGTAGAATAGCGAGGGGGGGAACAGCTGTGCCGCGCGATTTAGATTCGCTAGAAAGCAAGATTTCCTGCTTTCTAGCGAATATAAATTATGTGGCACAGCTGATTGTTGGAAATACCGGTTCGGACGAACCGCTAGCATTTTTTTTTTTACTACCAGTTCGCTGGAACCAGTGCGAACCGGTAGCATTTCACCCCTGGGTGGGTCTCTTTAGAAGTTTAGATGAGCTAGGAAGAGCAACTTTGGTAAAGTGATGTCGGATGTTTTCCATTGTTTTGTTTTATAGCGAAATTCTTCCTCCCCTCCAGTTCAGCACTTTCAAATTTATTGCCTTTTTTTAATGCACACCTTTCGACCTTTTTTTCAAGCACAGAAAAGGTTTAGTGTCTGAACCTCGCTCCGAAAAAGTTTGTGCACTGACTCATGTAAAATATTTATTTATTAGCCCGATCAATCAATTGTACTAATAAATACATTAATGGAATTAATCAATCACTCTAATTAACAGAAATGTCAACCAAGAGGCAAAATATCTGACTTGGTTCAGCAGGCAGGAAAGAGGATTATATATTGGACATTAAAGTTGCTTTGCTTTATCACCTTTTTTTTTTATTGAAAAGCAAGCTAGAATGCTTATAAATGTATCTTCTAAATGCATAATTTAAAAAAACGAAATAAACATAAGCATATAAATTACTTCTTCCTTAAGTAATGAGTATTAAAGTTTGGGCAATCATATTGACTCAGGGTTACTATTAGTAGCAGTTTTCTACACGAGAAAAATATCCTGATAGTTGTTTTGCAACCTCCTGGTTGATCTTGGGCATTTTCAAAAAATGCTAGCATCAATCATGGTTTGTGATTGTATGAGGTATATCAGCAAGAAACCCCTAAGATGTGGGTTAGGCTGAAGATCACTGATGATGTTACCTACCTGGCAGGGGTGGGTTCCACTTACCTTTACTACTGGTTCGCAGTGGGATCACGCGCACACTCTTCATGATGACATCATGGCGGGAGGGCGGAGCCTCCCACCAGTTTTACTACCGGTTCTATAGAACTGGACCGAACCAGGAACAATCCACCATTGCTACCTGGGTAATGAAATGTCTACAAGAAAACAATCAAGTTCAGATGTCTATGGAGATTCTCAGTCACCTAGGTCATAGTTGTCCCAAAGGTGCTTTTTTCAAGAGGCAACTGGACTTTCTGGTTTTTCTTTGAAGACGTTTCGCTTCTCATCTAAGAAGCTTCTTTAGCTCTGACCGAATGGTGGAGGATGGAAGGGTTTATACTCCTTGCAGACACCTGGTTGTTTGCATTCTGTTAGTGGGTCGTTAAGGACACTTGGGGGATGCGGTGGCTCAGCGGCTAAGACGCTGAGCTTGTCAATCAAATGGTCAGCAGTTCAGCGGTTTGAATCCCTAGTGCCACGTAATGGGGTGTTCTGTCAACCTAGCAGTTCGAAAGCACGTAAAAAATGCAAGTAGAAAAATAGGGACCACCTTTGGGGGGAAGGTAACAGAGTTCCGTGTGCCTTTGGCGTTTAGTCATGCCGGCCACATGACCACAGAGACGTCTTCAGACAGCGCTGGATCTTCGGCTTTGAAACAGAGATGAGCACTGCCCCCTAGAGTCGGGAACGACTAGCACATATGTGCGGGGAGAACTTCTACCTTTACCTTTAAGGTCACCTGGAAATTTATCTGTGTCATCAGGGTCACAAAGTGAGTAACATGTTGTATGCAGTACAATGCAGTGAGCCATGTGCTGATCTGTACATTGGGGAAACAAAACAACCACTTCATAAACGCATGGCACAACATAGGAGAACAAACCCATCAGGACAAGATTCAGCAGTCCATCTGCATTTAAAAGATATCGGCCACTCTTTTGAAGACAGCAAAGTCCATATTTTGGACAGAGAGGACCGCTGGTTTGAGAGAGGCAATCTATGTCAAAATTGAACAGCCCTCTCTCAGAGGGGGAGGGGTATTACATACATCATCTATCTCCAGTCTACAACACAGTCCTTTCAGCCGTTCCAAAAAGGCTCCACACCCATTGGCACTACTCAAGTTTGTTTTGTTTGTTTTTTGTTTTTATTGGATTTGTATACCGCCCTACTCCCGAAGGATTCTGTGAACAGCCACAGAATAAAACACATAAATACAAAAATTTAAAATAGAATAAAAACAAATTAAATAATTTGGCTGAGACAAATTAAAATACCAAATAATTTAAAAACAAATTAAAATTTACATTTAACAGGGGAAAAGATTTAGGTCAGGCCAGCTTGATGAAATAAGAAAACCTTGAGTGCGTGACGGAAGGTGCGCAGATCCGGGATCCTCCGTATCTCTGGGGGGAGCTTGTTCCAGATTGTAGGTGCCCCCACAGAGAAGGCTCTCCCCCTGGGGGCCGCCAGTCGACATTGTTTGGCCGATGGCCAAAGTGACCCTGAGGACACAGGCAAACCTCCACGTGGCCTCAACGACTCTCTAAAAAGAATGCAAATGTCCAGCTGTCTGCAAGGAGTATAAATCCTTCCATTCCCCACCACCCAGTCAGAGTTGAAGAAGCTTTTTGGATTCTCTTTCTTCGTAATAAAGAAACTGTATATTTGATTATTCATGTAATAACCGCAGTTAGAATTTTATTTGCACAAAATTGGAAAGAGATCCCTCTAGATGAAAAAGTGATTAAGAAAATATTAGATTGTGCAGAAATGAAAAGATTAACACTTGCAATTCAAGAAAAGGAAGAATCAGATTATTATAATATATGGGAGTTATTTTATTAATGGTTAGAGAATAAATAGCTCTGCAGACAAGGCACTGTAATTTAACACCAGCTGTCTGCAATTAAAGTAAGTTCGAATCTTCCTGGCTCAAGGTTGACTCAGCCTTTCATCCTTTCTAAGGTAGGTAAAATGAGGACCCAGATTGTGGGGGCAATAAGCTGACTTTGTATAAAATATACAAAAGTATGAAGGCTATTGCTTAACGCACTGTAAGCCGCCCTGAGTCTCCAGAGAAACGCGGCATATAAATCAAATAAAAATAAATAAATAAATAAAAATGAAAGCAATGTATTGTAAAAATAGATAAGTAAAGAAGAGAAATGTTAGGTTTATGTTATTTTATCAGTATTACTCTGTTTTCCCCAAAATAAGACATCCCCTGATAATAAGCCCAATCACGCTTTTGAGCGCATGGCAATAAGGCCAAGCGCTTATTTCAGGGTTCAAAAAAATATAAGACAGGGTCTTATTTTCGTGGAAACATAGTATTATTATTTAGTATTAATATAAGAATGAATGTAAGAAATAAATATGGTGGTAAGTTTAATTGTTAAGACACACAGAATTTTATACTGATGACACACTAACGTAAAATGGAATGTGTGTATTAAAAGAAAAATTTAAAATTATATATGTATGTATGTATGTATATATATGTATATATATGTATATGTGTATATATATATATATATATAAAAAAAATGTTTACCGAGACACCTGGTCTACCCCAACATGTGGCAAAATATATATTTGGTATAAAATATATACACTGCTCAAAAAAATAAAGGGAACACAAGCAGAAGACATCCGAGGTCTGAATGAATGAAATAGCCTTATTAAATACTTTGTTCCTTACATACAGTAGTTTTGTGTTCCCTTTAGTTGTTTGAGCAGCGTATAAACTACTGTATGTAAAGAACAAAGTATTTAATAAGGCTATTTCATTCATTCAGATCTCGGATGTCTTCTGCTTGTGTTCCCTTTATTTTTTTGAGCAGTATATATATATACCGTATTTTTCAGAGTATAAGACACACCTTTCCCCCCCAAAAAAGAGGGTGAAAATCTGGATGCATCTTATACTCCGAATGTAGCCCCACCCAGCTTCTCAAACAGAGGTTTCAGAGGCTGAAAAAAGCATCAGAAACAAAGCTTCAGAAAAGAAGCCCCCAAACAGAGCTTCAGAAAAAAAAAGCCTCCAAACAGAGCTTCAGAAAAAAAGCCTCCAAACAGAGCTTCAGAAAAGAAGCCCACAAACAGAGCTTCGGAGGCTTTTTTTCTGAAGCTGTTTCGGAGGCTTTCAGAGGCAGAAAATAAAGTTTTTTTCTGAAACAGAGTTTCAGAAGTTTCAGAGGCAGAAAAAAAAAAAGAAAAAAAGAAAAGAAAAAAAAAGCAAGGTACAGAGCTCACAACCAAGGGACCAGAAACTCCCTTGGGACAACCATGACCTTGGATGACTGACAACCTTCACAGACCCTGAGATTTCTAGGTTTTATCAGTGCCCCAAAGGAACATGGACAGAAAAAGAATCTACCCCCCAGTTATAAACTCTCCCAAGCCCCAAGCCGGTGGACGAAATTGTGTAGCTGAAAACAGCAACGTTATGATACGAAGCCCGGGAGAACAATTTGACTTTATAGATCGCACGTTGGCTCAGAAAACATTTTTTTCCTGCTCGGGGGGGGGGGAGGGGGAACAGCAGAGCAAAAGGAGAACGTGGTGTTTAATTAAGAAGGGGAAAAAATGGGCTCGAGAAAAATTTCAGAAGCCGATTAAAAATTTAAAAAGGAAGGAGGAGGAGGAGGTGTCTCAAAAGGCAAACCAGAGCCAATAATTATAATGAAGGAAAAAAAAAATTAGATGCAACATTTCCCTCCCTTCCAATCTGCAAGATGCAAATACATTGGAACGGCTGTACCTATTTTATCTCCTGTTGTGGTGTCATTACAATAAAACGTCCCTCTACACCAGTTAACACACACAATAAAAGTGGACAGAGAGAGAGAGAACGCTCCGTGCACGGAACCTGGTTATGAACTGAGAAAATATACCAACCCAATTAAAGAACATTTTTTCCCATTCGTATTATGCGCTACAGAATGCGTATCGACAAAAGAGCTTTGAGATAAATGCAGAAGTTATTCACGTCGTGTTAATTCGTACCCGTAAACGATGCGACGGGGTAAGTAATCGGTTTCCTAGTGCGCTATAGATGAATTTTCAGTTGTACAGGTAGTCCTCAATTTACGACACTTGATACCAGAATTTCTGTGTCAACACTGAAGCTGAGGCCATCTTTGGGGCTTCAGGGTTGCCTCAATGGAGATGAGGGTTAGGGGAGGGGGGGAATAGAGATAGCTGGGGTGGGGGTGGGGGCGGGAATTTGTATCCAAAACAGAACAGTTTCCTCTGGGAACCAAGTACATTCCCACAGGTGGCTGGAGAGAGGAGGAGTGAAGTTACCAAGCAACCGGACAGAGCTTTGATTGGACCATGTGACTGATTGTTTGAGAAAAGGGGGAAAACGTTTACTTTTAATTCGGTGAAAACAGCGGGAATAGTTAGAGTCGGTTTTCACCAGTCGTGTGCCAATATGATATATCCAATAAAACTGTTCTTTAAGGAATCTACTGCCTCAAGAGTTCTGTTTGCTATGGGTATGTTACTCGGAACCCTGACATTCTGTTGTTAAGTAAGACAGTTGTTCAGTGAGTTGCGCTTGATTTTACTTGTTTGGCCACAGTTCAGAAAATTGCTGCAGTTGTTAAGGGAATAGTGCCGTCACTAAGTGAATACTGGCTTCCCTCATTGACTTTGCTTGTTGAAAGCCGGCTGGGAAGGTCTTAAATAACCCAAACTTGGATGACATGACTTGCAACAGTTGTAAGTGCGAGGATCAGTTGTAAGTCCCTTTTTTTCAGCGCCGTCGTAACTTCAGACAATTGCTAAACGGATGGTTGTAAGTTGAGGAATACCTGCAGTTGGCTTTATTCTTTTCTCGAAGAGTTAAGTGGCATCTGAAGGTCCACCATCAAGTAAACCAATTTCAGAATATTAGCCTAAGAGTTAAGAGATCCTAGATTTAGTGCGGTGCAATGGCCTAAAGGTGGAGATCTCGCCTCAAAATCAGGAGGCTGTGAGTTCGATCCTAGGTAGAGGCAGATATTTCTCTCTCTGGGCATAATGAGAATTTATCTGCTGAATAAAACTCCGTACCGGTGACAGGAAGGGCATCCGGCCAGTAAACACTCAGCTGCCCAGACACCACCGTGCAAGGGATTATGGGATCATTAAAAGAAGACGATGTCAAGCTGAAGGGGGTCAATCTGGAACAGAAACTGCTTGAAATAAATCTTTAAATAGACATTTATATCTAAGGGTGAGGACAGCAGCAGAAGGAAGCCGAAGAAGCTTAAATAAAGAGAATTTAAGATTGCACCAAAGCCATTTTATTAGATTTGGCATATACAGTCAACATACATTATGTTGTTGTACGCAAAGTGAAAACTTTCGCTCTCTTCCCGTCAGGAATTTGAAGTCCGTCGCTGATATCTTTTGAGGACTTTGCTTTGTTCTAAAGGTCCAGATCTGATGAGAGCTTGTTTCTAAAAAATTTGAAGTCCGTCGCTGATATCTTTTGAGGACTTTGCTTTGTTCTAAAGGTCCAGATCTGATGAGAGCTTGTTTCTAAAAAAGGAATCCGTAGGAACTAATCTACTCTAAAAGGGAGGTCCAACTGAAGTTTGGACAAGTTTTAGAAATGACTCCAAACTTCCGTTCCAAGTTCATAAGCTTTGGCCGTACGTGTCTCTCCATAGTTGCATTCTTGTAGAGGGACCACAGTAATAAGTGCACAGATGTCCTTCAAAAACCATTAGACATTTATTTTCTTCTTGTCATTGGGGTTCTGGACAGCACTGCCCTGTTTTCCAAACTGTGTCTGATAACTGAGAGTGAGGAACATATACCCCTGTCCCAGTTTGGAATGGCAATTCTGGATAAATTCATTATCCAAGCTAGAAAAGTTACATCCTTGGTTGACGTTATCTTCAGGAGTTTCAGGAAGCAGCTGGAGGAGAATTTTTTGCCTTCGGAAGTGATGAGGTCTCATTTTCTCCAGTACTGTGTGAGGAAAAGAGAAAGAAAATATATATTTTTTTAAAAAAATGTCCCAATTATATTTATTTTTTACTTTCATCAGTGGGATTTAAGCTGAAGTACCCTGGGCTAACAAGGAACAGACTCAATCAGAGGTGGGTTTCATACGATTTTACCACCGGTTTGTCGCGCGCCGAAAATGCGCGCAGAAAAAAATGCCTTCTGTGCATGAGCTTTGCATGCGCTTTGCGTGCATGTGGGTGGCTTAGAAATAGGACAGCATAGCACCGGGGTGGATGGCTGGGCAGTGGAAGTGGAAGTCACCACTTCCGTTTCGCCCGAACCGGCTGAATACCACCTCTGAACTCAATGCTTTCAAACGTTGGGAAACTTCTGAATATTGGAGGTTTTAAAGAAGAGGTTGAATAACCCTTTGCCTAAAGTGGTAAAGGGTTTCCTGCTTGAGCAGGGGGTTGGACTAGAAGACCTCCAGGGTCCCTTCCGACTCTGTTCTTCTGTTATTATAATCACAGAATCATAGAGTTGGAAGGGACCTTGGGGGTTTTCTAGTCCAACCCTCTATCTGGACCAGGGGTCAGCAACCTGCGGCTCTGGAGCCGCAGGTGGCTCTTTCACCCCCTCTGCTGCGGCTCCCTGTCACTCAAAATATGCGTCACAACCGCCAATGTGCGACACCCGCCGGCACGAGCTTTTCAACCCTCAGTAGGCCAACCATGGATAAATCCAAGAAAAGAAAAGTTTCCGAAGAAAACAGAATGTTTACTTCAACTACATATGCTAGTTTTGTAGCCGCTCAAGAAATAGTCAGGCATAGGAAGGGTTTTGTGGCTCCCGGTGTTTTCTTTTCTGTGGGAAACAGGTCCAAATGGCTCTTTTGAGTGTTTAAGGTTGCAGACCCCTGGTCTGGACAAATGGTAGTTCAATCTCTTCTTGAAAACCTCCATGTTGGAGCACCCACAGCTTTGAGAGACAAGCTGTTCTATTGATTAATCATTCTCACTGTCAGGAAATTTCTCTTGGTGTCAGGTTTGCCATCTTCGGGACCGCCTACTACCACCAATAGCCTCCCACCGGCCAGTACGCTCTCATAGAGAGGGACTCCTCCGGGTGCCGTCAGCCGAACAGTGTCGACTGGCGGCCCCCAGGGGGAGAGCCTTCTCTGTGGGGCACCTACCGTCTGGAATGAGCTCCCCACAGAGATACGGAGGATCCCGGATCTGCGCACCTTCCGCCGTGCTCTAAAGACCTTTTTATTTCACCAGGCGGGCTTGGCCTAATCTCCTCCCTCTTTTAATATGTAAATTTTAATCTGTTTTTAAATTATTGGGGTGTTTTAATTTGTCCGGGCCAAAATGATTTAATTTGATTTTATCGGGTTTTTAAATTTTTTGTATTTATGTATTTTATTGTTTGGCTGTTCACCGCCCTGAGTCCTTCGGGAGTAGGGCGGTATACAAATCAAATAAACTAAACTAAACTAAACTAAACTTCGGCCTGGCGCCTCGCTGGCATCCTGCCATCAAACACTAGGGGGTATGGGGGGGGGAATGAACAAATGGGCAATAAACCTGTGTCAGTATGTGATGGAAATAGGGAGGGGGGGGAAAGACAGCTTGATGAAGAACAGAGTTCAGAACCAGTTTGTGCCAACATTCAAGGCCATGCACCCTTAAAGGAACATCTCAGCGTTATCAAAACATCTAGGCAAATCTTCATTGGCTGAAGACAGACTGGTCATGGAGGGAGGGCAGTGGTGGGTTGCTCGCGGTTCGGCCCGGTTCAGCCGAACCGGTAGCGGTGACAATGTGACGTCACCGAACCGGTTCTCTGTAACTGGGAGCCGGCCCCTCCGCCTGCCCCCGCTTTATTCTTTGGTTTTTAGCCCAGCTGATAGGCGCGGTAGAGTGGATTGCCGCACCTCAGCTGGCCAGAAACCTAACACGTTTGTGCGGAGCACGCAAGTTTGGCGTGCGTGCAAATGAAGCAAGCACGCACGCGACAATTGCGCGCAAAGCGGGTGCACGAAGAGAACCAGTAGTAACACCAGTTGGAACCCACCACTGGGGGAGGGATGGGATGAGGGAAAACCTTTTGTATCTTTTAAGTGTGAGAAATTTAGTTCTAGCCTGACTTTACTGCAGCCAGCATCTTTTAGTAAAAGAACCTATGACTTCAACCAAATGGAGTCGAGGGTCTTTCTCGCCTAAGGGATCGGACTGGGGCAGGACTGACACTTTAGTTCCAGGTTGGATTTCCCTCTGAGGAGTTTCCACCCATTGTTTCTTGTCCTGCCCTCTGGTGCTTTGGAGAATATTTGACCCCCTCTTCTTTGTGGCAGCCCCTGAGATATTGGAATACTGCTATCATGTCCCCCTAATTCTTCTTTTCTCTAGACTAGCCAAACCCAAATCCTTCAACTGTTCTTCATACGTTTTAGTCTTTAGGCCTTTGATCATCTTAGTTGCTCTTCTTTGCACTTTTTCCAAAGTCTCAACGTCTTTTTGTAGTGTGGCAACCAAAATCGTTTGCTGTATTTCGGGTGTGGTATTAGTAAGGTTTTATAAAGTGGTACTAATACTTCACATGATTTTGAATCTATGCCTCTGTTTATACAACCAAGGATTATGCTAGCTTTTTTGGCTGCTCCTGCACACTGATGGCTCATATTCAAGTGATCATCCACTAGAATTCCAAGGTCCCTCTCACAGTTACTGTTTTTGAGCCAGGTTTCGCCTAATCTGTACTTCTACCTTTGGCTTTTCCTGCCTAAATGTAAAAGTTTGCTTTTCTCCACATTAAAATTCATTTTGTTGGATAGGCCCCATTGTTCAAGTCTGTCAAGATCTTTTTGGATCCTGAGCTTGTCTTCTGGGATGTTGGCTATTCCTGCCAGCTTAGTGTCACCTGCAAATTTGACGAGTTCCCCTTCTATTCCCTCATCTAAGATGTGCATGGATGATGTTGCCTGGTTGGGTAATAAAATGTCTGCAAGAAAGCATCCACACTCAGAGAGCACCAAGGACCCAACAGTTCAACCCTGAATTACAAATATTCTCTTCTATTGATACCCAGTTGATGGCCGTTGAGAATGGAACTTAATTTTCCTAACTACTTCTCTTATTGTTCTGACCTAGGCCTCCTGAGTCGGTAAAACACACAAGTAGTCCCAAAAACCTCTTTTATTGCAACAGCTGTGAATTCTGTTCATTCACAGATAAGTCCCAAATAGTTGTAAACAGTCCTTCGGGATAATCACCCACCTTTATCACCCTTGACACGCTGCCAAAGACCTAATTGGCAAAGCCACACGGAGTCCAGAATCAAACAGAGCTTCAAGCTTTAAACTGAACAGAATTAACAATGTTGCTTCCTGCAAAGGCCCACATGCCTTTGCTCCTTTCTTAAGTCTTATGGGAGGGGACAATCATCTCCCAAGCCCTACTCCCAAGTTGTCCCTTTTGTTTTAACTGTTCTTGCCTTCTGGCAGCTCTGCGCATGTGCGCACTGGGAACAGGCTCCCCCTGTTCCTCTGCCTCGCTGAGGTCCGACTCTGGAGGCTCCGGAGACAGCACGTACCTCCTAGATGGCCCTTTCTCTGCCTCCAACGCAAAGCCCTCGTCCAAGCCTTCCCCAGACTCCAGGACTGGCCCATGTTCCTCCCCAGCCTCCTCACTGTCCGACTCTGCTGCCAGTTCCACAGGCTACCGGCGGACCACAACACTTAAGTTTGAAGTTACACCTGTCCTCCATGAGAAGATAAGATATTATCAAGTACCTCAACCTGTGTTCCTTCAAGCCCTATGAGAAAATATTTGGTTTCTTTCCCTGCATTATATTTGGTGAGCTTTATTAGTCTGGCAAAGTAGGGAAGAGAAGGAAGGAACAAGTTAACATTTACCTGGCAAAAAACCAAGAACAGAGAGAGGGGGAAAAATGAATCTAAGTGTGCTCAAAGGGATACTGAGGCATAATACTTAACGCTAAAATAGCTGTTTTGAGAGTGCTTTACATGAAATTATCTTGGAGGAATTTTTACAAGCCAGCATAAAAGGCTGGGCAACCTTTTGATGGCCTGGGGAATATTTAGCTTTCTGAAGGGAAGTAAATGGACTGTCTCTATCCTATCTATCTATCTATCTATCTATCTATCTATCTATCTATCTATCTATCTATCTATCTATCATCTCTCCCCCCCTCTCTCTCTCTCCCAGCCCACTCCCCAAATTTGAGGAAAGAGGCACCAGATTAATTTTTCTCCTTGCTTTCCAAAGTTGTGCGAAACATGTTTCAAACTCAAGCTACAGTTTTTCATGTGTTTCTCGCATCAAGGCGCTTATTGCTAATTTACAATGCCTATTGATAATTTATCATACTTATTGGTTACTTGTTCTGTTTGAAAGGTAAATGATTTTTTTTTTTAAAAAATGATTTTGATGGTACAGCAATTGAGTTTGGTAAGCCATTCAGAAGAGCTCTGTAGGAGGCAAGCAGGCGGAGTTAAATGTATCATCAGTTTGGAATCATTGCATAACCACAAGAGATCCAAGTCCAGCCTCCTGTAAATTCCCTTGACCTTTATCTACGGTAGCACTACTTTAGGATTCATGGCAGGTGCAAAGAATCAGGAGCATTTGTTGAGTTCAAAGCACCAAAGAATGTATTACTGAAGGTAAGGTAAGGTAAAGTAAGGTAGGATGGATGGAATGGGATGAGATAAGATGGTAGGGTAGGGTAGGGTAGGGTGATGTGATAGGATAGGTAGGGCGTGTAGAATAGGGTAAGAGAGGAGAGGAGAGGAGAGGAAGGGAAGGGAGGGAAGGGAAGGAGGAAGGGAGAGGGAAGGGAAGGGAAGGGAAGGGAAGGGAAGGGAAGAGAAGAGAAGAGAAGAGAAGAGAAGAGAAGAGAAGAGAAGAGAAGAGAAGAGAAGAGAAATCCATCTGGTCAACCCCAACATGTGAGAGGGAGAATACTGCTTCCCTTTCGCCTTTCAGCTGCAATCCAGGAGCCCTCAAGCAGTCGCATTCACAACAAACCATTTTATACCAAATTTATATTTCGCTGATAAGGAAATAAAGGGAGACTAGTATAGATCTATTTCAAGCTATTTAGCTCTCATCAGCTAACGATACCCTTACTCGGATTCGAACTTGGGCTGCCTGCATATTAGGCAGTTGTATTAACCTCTGAACCAGAAGCTCTCCTCCCTTCATCAGCTTGAGCCAGGGGAGATCTCTAAATAGCTTGAAATAGATCTATACTAGTCTCCCTTTATTTCTTTATCAGTGAAATATAAATTTGATACACACACACACACACACACACACACATATACATACATACATACATACATACACACCCCCCCCCATACATTACACACACATGCACGTCTGCACACAAGCACACACACAAACACACACATATACCCGTGTTTCCCTGAAAATAAGACCCTGTCTAATATTTTTTTGAACCCCAAAATAAGTGCTTGGCCTTATTTTTGGGGAGGTCTTATTATTTTGGGGCGCGTGGAGCAAGACGGGGATCCTCTTGCTGTCTTACCTGATTTCCAGCTCTGTCTCCCTAACCCTAACCAGAGGAAATGGCGGGAACCGGCTGCTCATGCTTTTAAATATTTTCAGGGAGGGCTTATTTTTTTGGGGGGGGGTATTTTAGTGGGAAAAAGGTTATATATGTATATCAGTGTCCATTTTGAATATATAGAGGAAAGAGGAAAGCTGAGAGAGAGACCAATACATCAGAATGTGGTCAAGTAATGATTACAGCTGAACGGGCACTATGTAAGGGTCAACAGAATTCATGGGGCCTGGATTTGGGTCTCTTTTGGCTGCACAATGATTCCAAACCAATGACCTGTTTAACACCGCCTTCCAGCTCATGTCCTACAAGCTCACAAAGTGAGCAGCGCATAAATGTTGTGCAATAGGTTAAAACAATGGCCAATGATTTGAGACAACGGCATCGTCATATGCATTCCCTTAGAGAGTCATTGAGCTATCTATATTAAAACCGAACAGCACTCTCTCAACAGAGGGGAAAGGATACGAGATCATCGATCTCCAGTCTACAACAACACGGTCCTTTCAACAGTTCCACGAAGGCTCCGTACCCATTTGCATCACTCAGGTGACCCTGACGACACAGATAAATCTCCAAGTAGCCTCAACGACTCTCTAAAAGAATGCAAAAGACTAACTGTCTGCAAGGAACATAAATCCTTCCATTCCCCATCACCCTCTCAGACTTGAAGAAGCTTCTTGGATGAGAAGTGAAATGTCTTCAAAGAAAAAACCAGACAGTCCAGTTGCCTCTTGAAAAAAGCACGGGGATTGGGATAATTTGGGATTATCTTGGAGAGTAGTCACCAATAGGAAACTATCAAGAAACTGTCAAGAATTGGTGTGCTCATAATACAGCATTAGAAAACCCCCAGTAACAAGTACGTGGCTTCCAGTGACATTTTCCAGTTAATTAAACTTGGTATCAGATCAGGAATCCTATATATTTACTTAGGGTTGGTAGTGATTGGAGTGGGAAGGAAGAGAGAGACTCATAAACCGTAGGGTGAAACAAAAATTGGCAGGACAGTAGGTTACGCAGTTGGCTCAGATAAGAGGTTTTAATAAGTATCTGTTCTTGGAGAAACTGTCGACTTCATGAGTCACTTTGCGCAGGAATTAAAGCACCAATTGATTCTTCTTCTAATTAAAAGGAGAAACTTGCCAGGCAGAACCAAGAGTAACACTCAGGAAAATGTCCATGGAGATTCTCAGTCATATAGGTCATGGTTTATTTATTTATTTATTAATTCAACTTGTATACCGCCCTTCTCCCCAGGGTTGTCCCAAAGGTGCTTTTTCAGGAGGCAACTGAACTTTCTCGGGGTTTTATTTGAAGACATTTCACTTCTCATCCAAGAAGCTTCTTCAGCTCTGACTGGCTGGTGGGGAATGGAAGGATTGATACTCCTTGCAGACAGTTGGTCATTTGCATCCTTTTAGAGAATCGTTGAGGCCACCCGGTGACCCTCAGGACACAGATAAACCCCCAGGTGGCCTCAACAACTCTCCAAAAGAACGTAAATGAATGTTATGAAGAGTCTCTGAGCCTCGGTAGAACAGCAGAAGAAGAAGAAATATCTTTGCAATGTATTTTGTCTCCGGGAGATTGGGAGTTGTAGTTCTGCCTTAGGCACAGGGGTGAGTTGCTGAGGGTTCGCAGGGGTTTGGGAGAACCTCTAGCTAAGATTCTGTGCAGTTTGGAGAACCCCCAAATCTCACTCCTGGCTGGCCCCGCCCACCCCGCCCCTCCCAGGAGTCCCCACGTGGCCCGTTTTGCATACAGGTAAGTGCAGAGTGCACGTGGAGGCTCGGGGAGGCCCATGAAAAATGGGCCTAACAGAAATTAGGGAATGTTAGAAAAGTTTTTAGTTTAGGTTGTAGAGGTCAATAAGATCTTGGAATGTCCCAGCAGCTACAATTAAGCCAGATTTTTTTTATCAAGAAAAACTTTGTTTATTTAAAATCAATAAACTATTTACATTTTAACTAACAGAACATTGTATCTTGGTCTTTATTTATTTCTGAGGTAAATGTGCCTAGAGCATAATCCCTTCTCCTGTGTGTCTCCTATGTGCCTTTCATGTGTCTCCCCAAGTGTGTGTGTGGCTAAAGGGGGTCATATTTATAGGGTGGCTAAGCCACTCCCCCTTCAGTCCCTTAGACAAAATGGAGGGAAAGTATAAACACAAAACCATCCTTCCAGTATAGACAGTGTGGTTCAATGGCACTGTTTCAGATAATTATCTGACAGGGAAGGCCGGAAATGGGCCCATTTCTGGCCTCCAGAGGGCCTCCGGAGCCTGGGGAGGCCGTTTTCGCCTTCTCGGAGGCTCGAGGAAAGCCTCCGGAGCTCGGGGCGGGAGGCCGAACAGGCCATGCCCACCCAGCAACCGGGCAGGGAACCCCTTGCTAAAATTTTTGAAGCCCACCCCTGCTTAGCCATGAAAGCCAGCTGGGTGACTTTAGACCAATCATCGGGAGACGGTGAGTTGTAGTCCCATTTTAGGCATGAAAGCTGGTTAGGTGACTTTGGGCCAATCCAGCCCCTTCCTCACAGCCCCAACTCACCTCACAGGGTTGTTGTGGGGAATGTTGTGGCTCCATTGCCTGAGCCTGGGCTATCGACAGATGAAGACTCTGAGAGTGAGGGGGAGGAGTTGGCAAGGCCTCCCTCTCCAGGACCCTCCTCTCTGGCAATGCCTCCGGAGGACACCGAAGGCCAAACGATAGGCTCAGAGCCAAGCACGTCCCCGCAGCCACAGGTGGACAGCGACGAGGAAGATAAGTGCTGGCTGGACCCTCGACAGAGGCGCAGGGAGAAGCATGCGCAGCAGAGGGGAAGGCGTGCCAGAGATTAGCTGAGTCACTGGACCACACCCCACAGGGTATAAATGTGGGTGTGGTGGCCGGTTCAGTTTGTGACGAGCAAAACCTAGAAATAATCCATGATCTCTGTGTTACTGGACTTTGCCTGCTTTATCGGACTGCATTTGGATTAATCCTTGTATTGTTGAAAACTCTGCCTGTTTTATCAGAATGCTTGCAGTCTAATCTTTGTTTTGTGTGAGTAAAGTCTGAATTGGCAGCTAGCCACTGGGTTGCTGCCAGCTCTATCATCAAAGAGTTTTGTCATGTGGCTTATTAACTCCGGGCCGTCTGTGTGTGTGTGTGCGTGGTACGGGGACAGAACAGGGAAAACAGGAGGAGGAAGGTGTGTTGGATACGTTCACCGTGGTGAATTATTTATAAAAATAATAAAGCTGTGCTTTAATGGACTCCCACATAAAAGAGAGATGGGAGTTACCCTTGTAGTTTCCATGATCTGTACCTTATCTCTAATTTTTGCATTCAACTTCTTTACTGAAATATTTCTCGTTTCCTTGAATAAGACTCGACAATCGGACAAGGAGAAACAAAAGAGGGAACCTTCCAGAAGGTCTCCCATTCCTATTCACTCCTAATTTTGAGGGGAAGGAAGTGCCTCAGTGACTATTATTAAACCGCTTCGATGCTGAATTCCAGCAGCGTTACCTCATAAAGACTTCACATCAAACGTTGGGGTTTACATTTGATCTGGCTGGGGATTAGCCATCACGGTTCTCAGGAGAAAATATGGTTGCCTTCCTAAACTGTCAATCCTTAATTCTAATAGATGACGAGGAAAGAGGGATCCAAAGTTTTTACCTGAGCAAACTTGTGGATCTGTTCCACCATCGCCGCAAAGAGAGCATGGACGCTTTCGTCGATCAAGCTCTGCATGTAGTGGACAGCTTCCTCGTCAGACAGATCCAGACGGAACTTGTCCTGAACCTGAGAAGAGCAAGAAAAAGGGAGCTAGAAGATGACTCTGAATTGATGATCATCTCCACAAGATAAGCAGAAAATTTTAATCTCTATCTCCCTTCCTAATAGTAACAGAGTTGGAAGGGACTTCACACAGGGACCTGTACTAGAGATTCAAACCGCCGAATTGCCGACCTTTCTGATCGACAAGCTCAGTGTCTTAGCCACTGACCCACCTAGTCAGGCTAGTCAGTCCCTCCCTCCCTCCCTCCCTTTCTCTTTCACCTTCTCTTTTTGTCCTGTGTTCTTTCTCTGTGCTTAGTTGTTTTCTTGTAGATGTTTCATTACTCGATTAGGTAACACCATGAGTACTAAAAATACATTTCCTAATTGGATAATGAAAGGACCGCAAGAAAATAAGTAAGCTCAAAGGCAACAAGGACACCACATGATTCCAGAGCTACAAATATTCTCTCCATCTGTCTGTCTGTCTGTCCATTCACCCATCTATCTATCATCTGTCTGTCTGTCTGTCTGTCTGTCTGTCTGTCTGTCTGTCTGTCTGTCTGTCTGTCTATCTATCTATCTATCTATCTATCTATCTATCTATCTATCTACCGTGTGTCCCTGAAAATAAGACAAGGTCTTATTTTCTTTTTCTTTTTTTTTTTTCAAAAAGTTTTTTTATTTTTAAAACAAAAACAACATAAAAACATCAACCTTCCAAACGCTTAGAGACAGTATTTCGATCGGTGAAAATCATTTCGTGCTCTCAAAATTTTCAAACTCTCATTATATGACAGGTATTCTTACCTCTAACAGAAAAAAAAAACAAGTGCTTAAACATTTTATCCAAATTTCATTTCGTATATAATATTTCATCTCCATGCTTTATTATCTATCCATTGATAAAATAGTTCCCATATCAAATAATATTGTTTATCTTCCTGTTCTCTTATTTCAAATGTCAATCTACTCATTTCAGCACAGTCCAACATTTTCTTAATAATTTCTTCATCGGTAATCATCTTCTCTCCTTTCCAGTTTTTTGCAAATACAATTCTAGCCGCTGTTAATATATTCACAAATATTGTAATTCTTTGTTGAATGTCTCAGGTAAGATCCCTATTAAAAATATCTCTGGTTTAAGGTCAATATGTCTCTTTGTCATTTTTTCCAAAGGTCTTATTTTCTTTTGACCCCCCCAAATAAGGGCTTGGTCTTATTATCGGGGTGGGGTGGGGTGTTTCTTATTATTTTGGGGCTGCAGGATGCGGTGAGCGTGCAACTGGATGTCCCATTGCTGCCGTCGCCTCCCCTCCCCATTCTTCGCGTTGGCCATTGCCCTGACGTGTCCTGCCGCCACTGCTTCCTCGTGGAGCAGGACTCTGCAAGGCTTGTGCCGTTGCATGCAGGAACTGCAGCACCGCCACGAGCTTCATCATACCGGCACAGCTGGCGTCCTGCCGCTCGCGGCTGTGCCAGTATGTTGAACCTCGCGGCTGTGCTGCAGTTCCTGCATGCAACGGCACAAGCCTTGCAGAGTCCTGCTCTATGAGGCGGCAGTGGCGGTGCAACGAGTCTCACAAAGAGTTGTTTCTTGCAGGTGGCGGGGGAGAAGCGAGACGCGTGGAGCGAGACGTGGCTCCCCTTGCCATCTCTTCTCCCCCCCCCACTGGGTATGACAGGGCTCCTGCCCCTCGCTTAGCCACCCACCCCCACTTGCCCCCTTTAGGGTGCAATTTGGGGGTGGCAGGCGGGGAGGGCAAGAAGTGTCTCGCTTCTCCCCTGCCGCACCTGCCACCCCTCTCAATAAAGAGATGGTGGGGAAGGGTAGCAGCCAGGCTGCTGTTGCCATTGGGGTGGGACAGGACATGTTGGGCCGCGAGACTCACCCATCATGTTCCGAGTTCAGCCAAACTTCTTGAACTCACGAGAAAGTTTTTTTTACAACGTGTCTCCCTGGACAGAATGGCGAGGAACGCGATGGTGCTGGAAAGGTAAGACGCGCATCCCGCTTCTTGCCCGCCCCACCTGCCACCCCCAAATTGCACCCTAAAGGGGCAGGTGGGGGCAGGTGTCTAAGTGAGGGGCAGGAGCCCTGTCATGCCCAGCGGGGGGAGTGGGGCACATAGTTGGTGGGGGGGCTTATTTTGCAGGGGTGGCTTATATTATCATGTCCTGAAAAGCCCGATTGGCCTTATTTTCAGGACATGTCTTATTTTTGGGGAAACACGGTATGTATCTGTCTGTCTGTCTGTCTGTCTGTCTATCTATCTATTTATCTATCTATCTATCTATCTATCTATCTATCTATCTATCTATCTATCACCTATCTATTTATCTATCATCTATCTATCTATCTATCTATCTATCTATCTATCTATCTATCCATCCATCCATCCATCCATCCATCTATATCTATCTATCTATCTATCTATCTATCTATCTATCATCTATCTATCCATCCATCCAACATCTATCTATATCAATATCTATCTATCTATCTATCTATCTATCTATCTATCTATCTATCTATCATCTATCTATCCATCCATCCAACATCTATCTATATCAATATCTATCTATCTATCTATCTATCTATCTATCTATCTATCTATCATCTATCTATCCATCCATCCAACATCTATCTATATCAATATCTATCTATCTATCTATCTATCTATCTATCTATCTATCTATCTATCTGTCATCTCTCTCTCTCTCTCATCCATCTAAAAACTGCAAGCAAAAATCCATATTATGCTCACCTTCCTCACTGTGTCAATCTAGAGTCACCAATTCTAGCAGAAATCCAACCTTGTGAATGTACAAATTGCACAAGTCAGACATTTCTGTATGTGTACAAACAGGCATATATGTATGGATATGAATGTATCTGCCAACAACCACACTCCAAAAAAAGGCTAACAGCAGGACAGAAGGTATTTGAATATTTGAATTTGAAATCAATTATCTATAAAATCAGATGCCTCCTTTGTACAACTTACTAATTCCCATAACCCTGTATCATTTATTCTCTTTCAATCAGAAAACTGTTCTCATCGACAGCGACCAAACGGAAAACCGCACATAGTTTTCTGTTTTTCCTGCAAAAATGAAAAGGAAGAGAAGGAGGGAGGGAGGGAGAGGAAGGGGGGGAAGGAAGGGAGGGAAGAAGAGGGGGAAAGGGAAAAATGGAGGAAGAGAGGGGAGGAGGCTGGGAGAGAGAGGGGGGAAGGAAGGGAGGGAGGGAGAAAGAGGGGGAAAGGAAAAAACAGGAAGAGAGGGAAGGAGGGAGGGAGAGTAGGAAGGAAGGGAGGGAGGCAGAGAGAGGGGGAAGGAAAAATGGAGGAAGAGAGGGAAGGAGGGAGGGAGGGGGAAGGAAGGGAAGGAAGAAGAGGGGGAAAGGAAAAAATGGAGGAAGAGAGAGGAGGAGGCTGGGAGGGAGAGGGGGGAAGGAAAAATGGAGGAAGAGAGGGAAGGAGGGAGGGAGGGAGAGTGGGGGACGGAAGGGAAGGAGGGAGAGAGGGGGAAGGAAGGGAGGGAGGGAGAAAGAGGGGGGAAGGAAAAAACAGGAAGAGAGGGAAGGAGGAAGAGAGAGGAGGAGGCTGGGAGGGAGAGGGGGAAGGAAAAATGGAGGAAGAGAGGGAAGGAGGGAGGGAGGGAGAGAGGGAAGGAGGGAGGGAGAGAGGGGGAAGGAAGGGAAGGAGGGAGAGAGAGGGGGAAGGAAGGGAGGGAGGGAGAAAGAGGGGGAAAGGAAAAAACAGGAAGAGAGGGAAGGAGGGAGGGAGAGTGGGAAGGAAGGGAGGGAGGGAGGGAGAGAGAGGGGGAAGGAAAAATGGAGGAAGAGAGGGAAGGAGGGAGGGAGGGAGAGGGGGAAGGAAGGGAGGGAGGGAGAGAGAGAAGGGGGAAGGAAGGAAAGAAGGAAGGAAGATGAGGGAGGGAGGGAGGAAGGAGGGAAAAGAGAGGAAAGAAAAAACAATGAAAGAAAGGGAAGGTTGTAAACTTGGGTGGGTGACTTGCTTTATGGCCATCACACTTAGGACCATAACGGGCAGACTCCATTACGGTTCTAAGTTGAGAGTGACCTGTTTGTATGTACCGGTATGTGTCGCAGCCAGCTAGCTAAGCACTCTACTTTGATTGCTTTGTAGAAGAGAATAAGTCAAGCAAAGCCCCAGTTGTGCTCTTGTACTGCTAAATTGGTTGCAACCTCTGTTGCTTCAAGGAAATGGGCAATTAACGTGCAATTCAATTAAGAAGGGAAGAAATTGGCGCAAGGTAAGAGACGATTTCTTTGGGAGGTCATTGCAAGATCAAGATGAAGAAGGGCAGACTCCACGTAGAAAATGTCCTACAAGGCAGGTAAAATCTTGGAGAATGAGAGAGTTGGAAGCAGGGGTGAAATTCAGCAGGTTCTGGAGAACCGGTAGCGGAAATTATGAGTAGTTCGGAGAACCGGCAAATACCCCCTCTGGCTGGCCCCAGAGTGGGGTGGGAGTGGAGATGTTGCAATATCCTTCCCCCAGGAGTGGGGAGGGAGGGAATGGAGATTTTGCAATATCCTCCCCCCAGGAGTGGGGTGGGAATGGAGATTTTGCAGTATCCTTCCCCCTTGAGTGGGGTGGGATAGGGAATTTTGCAGTATCCTTCCCCTGGAGTAGGGTGGGAATGGAGATTTTGCAATATTCCCTCCCCCCAGGAGTGGGGTGGGAATGGAGATTTTGCAATATTCCCTCCCCCCAGGAATGGGGTGGGAATGGAGATTTTGCAATATCCTCCTCCCAGGAGTGGGGTGGGAATGGAGATTTTGCAATATCCTCCCCCAGGAGTGGGATGGGAATGGAGATTTTGCAGTATCCTTCCCCCAGATGTGGAGTGGGAATGGAGATTTTGCAATATCCTCCCCCCAGGAGTGGGGTGGGAATGGAGATTTTGCAGTATCCTTACCCTGGAGTGGGGTGGGAATGGAGATTTTGCAATATCCTCCCCCCAGGAGTGGGGTGGGAATGGAGATTTTGCAGTATCCTTACCCTGGAGTGGGGTGGGAATGGAGATTTTGCAGTATCCTTCCCCCAGATGTGGAGTGGGAATGGGGATTTTGCAATATCCCCCCTCAGGAGTGGGGTGGGAATGGAGATTTTGCAATATCCTCCCCCTAGGAGTGGGGTGGGAATGGAGATTTTGCAGTATTCTTACCCTGGAGTGGGGTGGGAATGGAGATTTTGCAGTATCCTTCCCCTGCCACGCCCACCAAGCCATACCACGCCCACCAAGCGTTCAGAAAAGAAGGACTAGGGGCGGCGCCATGATAGCAGTGTTCCAATATTTGAGGGGCTGCCACAGAGAGGAGGGGGATTCAACTTATTTTCCAAAGCACCGGAAGGCCAGACAAGGAACCATGGATGGAAACTAATTAAGGAGAGAAACAACCTAGAACTAAGGAGAAATTTCCTGACAGTGAGAACAATTAACCAGTGGAACAACTTGCCTCCAGAAGTTGTGGGGGCTCCATCACTGGAGGTTTTGAAGAAGAGACCGGACGACCATTTGTCTGAAATAGTATAGAGCAGTGATGCCTAACCTTTTTGCCATTGTGTGCCAAAAGCGGAGGGAGCACGGTGTATGTGTGTGTGTGTCATGTGCACACCTGCCCACATCCATAATTCTATGCCCCCCTTGTATGTGCACGTGACCTTCCTGCGCTCCCCCCGCTTTTGGCACGTGATGGCCCGGTGGGCCCAGTAGGCCCGTTTTTTGCTCTCCCCAGGCTCCAGAGCCTCCCTAGGAGCCTGGGGAGGGTGAAAATGGCCTTCCCCACCCTCCCCAGAGGCGCTCTGGAGGCTGGAAATGGCCCGTTTGCCGACTTCCAGACTGGAAGGCCTGTTTTTTGCTCTCCCCAGGCTCCAGAGCCTCCCTAGGAGCCTGGGGAGGGTGAAAATGGTCTTCCCCACCCTCCCCAGAGGCCCTCCGGAAGCTGGAAATGGCCCGTTTGCCGACTTCCAGACTGGAAGGCCTGTTTTTTGCTCTCCCCAGGCTCCAGAGCCTCTCTAGGAGCCTGGGGAGGGTGAAAATGGCCTTCTTCACCCCCCTCCACCCGAGGCCCTCTGGAGGCCGAAAACGGCCCGTTTGCTAACTTCCGGAAGTCCCACCGATATGGCTCGCGTGCCCACTGATATGGCTCTGCGTGCCACCTGTGGCACGCGTGCCATAGGTTCACCATCACGGGTATAGGGTTTCCTGCTTGAGCAAGGGGTTGGACTAGAAGATCTCCAGATCCCTTCCAGCTCTATTTGCTATGTAGAAAAAAAAAAATAGACGATTTTGTTTGAAGTCTGAGCATTTGCGGAAGCATTTTAGCACAAATCCAAAATAAAACATTAAGTGAAGCAGGCAGAATTCAAGCATACAATTCACAGATGGCATTTTGCACACTTGGGCTTTTGTGTGTGTGTGTATGTGGGTGTGGGTGTGACTTTCTATTAAAACCAGACCTTCATTTAGATAGCAGTTAAGATTATAAATGCCTTCCTAATAAACAGTATCTTAGAAAGGGGAAGAAGATAAAGAAATTGAGATATAATTTCTGCAGTGCTTCTACAGAGGCCGTTACAATTATCTTCCCAATAGCATCTAATTAGGTATAGATTTTGGACCATTTGTAACTTCTGACACTAAAGCCGGAGGAAAATGGAAGATTGCAAGTTATTGGTCCAATATTGGTTCCCAGACATAAAGAATGATAATTCAATCTTTTCGATTCTAGCCACAATTTTTCCCTTTTAGGATTGAGGGATAAAACAGTTAGAAAAGAAGTCATGGCATATTATTTCAGCCCCTAGGACAGGGATGGCTAACCTTTTTGCCATCGCGTGCCAGGAAGGGGGGGGGCGGGGCGGGGGAGGTTCGCAAGCATGCACGTGCCCACACCCATAATTCTATGCACCCCGCCCTGCGCATGCATGCATGAACCCCGCCCCCCGCTCCTGGAACACAATGGCCCGGTAGGCCTGTTTTTCTTTCTCACCTGGCTCCAAATCCTCTCTATGCATCTGGGGAGGGCAAAAACAGCCTTCCCCACCCCCTTGGAGGCCCGAAACGGCCCGTTTCCCAACTTCCAGTTGGACAGGAAGTGACATTTTTTGTTGTCCCCAGCCTCCACAGACTCCTAGAGAGGCTGAGCTGGCGTGCCAGGTGACATGGCCCCGTGTGCCACCTGTGGCACGCATGCCATAGGTTCGCCATCACGGCCCTAGGATGACTGCAGTGGGATTATTACATACACAGATACGGAAAGATTTGATGCTATGGAGGAATGGCTGGTGAAGTTGACAGATCTTGTTAAGACGCATAAACTTCGATTAGCAACAGAGGAGAATATTTGTAGCTCCGGGTTGAACTGTGGGGCCCATGGTGCTCTCTGAGCTTGGTTCTTTTCTTGCAGACATTTTGGGACCCAAGTAGGTAACCTCATCAGTGATAGAAGGAAATGGGGTGTGTGGAGAGGAGGACGACGACTGTGGGATCCTTGTTGTTCTGGGACCTTGGTTGTTTCTTGCAAACATTTCATGATCCAACTAGTTAACATCATCAGTGCTAGAAGGGAGTGGAGTTTGTGGAGAGGAGGAGGAGGAGGAAGAGGAGGAGGACTGTAGGGTCCTTGGTGCTCTGTGAGCTTGGTTGTTTCTTTCAGACATTTCATGACCCAACTAGTTAACATCATCAGTGCCAGAAGGGAGTGGGGTTTGTGGAGAGGAGGAGGAGGAGGAGGAGGAGGAGGAGGAGGAGGACTGTGTGACTTTGGTTGTTTCTTGCAGATGTTTCATGACGCAACTAGTTAACATCATCAGTGCTAGAAGGGAGTGGAGTTTGTGGAGAGGAGGAGGAGGAAGAGGAGGAGGAGGAGGAGGAGGAAGAAGAGGAGGAGGAGGAGGAGGAGAAGGAGGAGGACTGTGTGATCTTGGTTATTTCTTGCAGACATTTCATGACTCAACTAGTTAGCATCATCAGTGCCAGAAGGGAGTGGAGTTTGTGGAGAGGAGGAGGAGGAGGAAGAGGAGGAGGAGGAGGAAGAGGAGGAGGAGGAAGAAGAGGAGGAGGAGGAAGAAGAAGAGGAGGAGGAGTCCTTGGTGCTCTGTGAGCTTGGTTGTTTCTTGCAGATGTTTCATGACTCAACTAGTTAACATCATCAGTGGTAGAAGGGAGTGGGATTCTGGACTTTGTGCTTGGAGTGGAAAAAAAATTGAAACTGTGATTTTGGGGTTTACCGATTAGATCTATTTGTTGTTATAGAAATGGCTAGTTTATACTATTATGGAAAAGTAAAAAAATTGAGGTTTGATGGTACTGTCTTATTCTACTGCATCAGAGAGAGTCAGCAGTCACTGCCTTTCCCCCCTCTTTTCTCTTCTTTTCCACATTCCTCCTTTCCCTCTCTTATTTTTCCTATCATTTGCTTTTCTATTTTATATTATAAGCTAATAAAAATGTAAACAGAAAGTTAAAAAAAAAACTTAGAGGTTTTCTCGGCTATTTCTGTTGCTAAGTAAGACAGCTATTAAGGAGTTTCGCCCCATTCTACGACCTTTCTTGCCACAGTTGTTAAATGAATCACTAGAGTTGAGTTAGAATCACGGTTGTTAAGTGAATCTGCCTTCCTCAATGACTTTGCTTGCAGAAGGTCGCAACATGACCCCGGGGCCCTGCAACCGTCATAAATATGAGCCAGTCGCTAAGCATCTGGATTTGATCACCTGACTTTGGGAACACTGCAATGGTCGTAAGAGTGAAAAATGGTGATAAGTCACTTTTATCAGTGCCGTTTTAACTTCAATGGTCACTAAACGAATGGTTATAAGTTGAGGACTCCCTGTATCTACATTTCCCAGACACTAAATATCCATGTAGACAATTATGAGCGCTGAAATCTCAGAAGTCTCCAGTTTTTGGCGAGATTATTCGTCACTAAAGTCCATCTGTCATGCCAGAGCATATGATCTTTATATACTGTTGTTGCTCTCTAGCCCCATCTAATGGCCTGAGGGACAAATATGCCTCAACATACGATTGTTATATCACGCGTACGAAGGACAACTGATCGTCTTGCGCACATGCGGGCGAGAAACTCGGAAGAAAAACAGGCAAGCCCGTGCTTGCCGGGCAACATGGCTTCATGTGCCACTTTGGGCACGCGTGCCATAGGTTCGCCATCAGAGTTATATACTGTTGTTGCTCTCTAGCTCCATCTAATGGCCGGAGAGAGAAATACCAAGTATATGTTTGGTGCTGACCCAAGCTCTTTAACTCATCAGCCCGCACTCTCAAGCCAAGTGCATGCTGGGAAGCCAGAGTCCATTTCGTTTAGAATTTGGAAAAGGCAGAAGCACAAAATAGCATCCATCTTAATCTGTGGCACATGGTCATCCAAGCACAAACCCACATCCCACACACAGAGCATCGCTGGTGAGATTTAAATTGCTTTTTAATTGTGTTGTGGCCCGACAGCGGCCAGTGGAACTGGCAGCAGAGTCTGACAGTGAGGAGGTTGAGGAGGAATGTGGGCCAGTCCTGGGAGCTGAGTAAAGCTCGTACAAGGGCTCTGCATCGGAGGCAGAAAGGGGGCCAAGGCCATCTGATACTTATGTACAACCTCCGGAGTCCGACATCAGCGAGGCAGAACAACAGTGGGAGCCTATTCCCAGTTAGCGCATGCACAGAGCTGCCAGATGACAAGAACAATTAAGAAAACAGGGTCAATTTGGGAGTAAGGCTTGGAGATGATTGGCCCCTCCCATAAGACATAAAAGAAGAGTGAACGAGACGTGAGCTTTTACAGGAAGCAATTACTTCATCTGGCCGATTCAAGATTTGAAAATTCTGTTTGTGACTCTGTGCCAAGTTTGGCCTTGCCCTGCGTCTGGAAAGTAGCTCTCTGGCAGCATTCCTCATGAGATAGGTGGGTGTTGATAACCTTCCTCTGAAAGACTATTTATCAAGCCTTGCGGACTGTAAATGAAAGTAATTTACAGTTGTATAAATAAAAGAGGTTTTGCGGGACTAAGATTGTGCTTTATACTTTCTAAGGAAGCCTAGGTCAGAACAAATTGTTATGTTCAGCAGTAACCCAATACCACCTATTTTGTATTTGGTTCTCATTATATGTATCCCTATTTTCCCCAGTTTCACCACATCCTGTTCTTTCAATAAAGCATCCAGATCTACCCACATGGTCCGTTTTATTGGAGGATAGGTGGGTTCAGCTGCAGGTCGAGCTGCACACAGACTAACGTGAAGCGAGGACAGAACACTGTCTCAATAAATTTAAACTACCAACAGAGGATACAACATGTGGGACCTACTATCAGATAATACGGAAAGCAGAAAGTGATTTTCCAAGGCTTTAGCGGGTCTTAGGAAACATAGTAAACTGCAAAGGCAGCTTTTTAAACTGATACACATCACAACTTCCTGGGATGCTTTCCATTAGTGTCAGTCTGAACTGCAATTTTTGCTCAACAGCGTGGAAGATCCCTGATAATACAGCTCCCTCCTCAAGCAAAGATTCTCCAGGGCATTTAAACAAAATGAGCCTTTCAAACATCTTTCTACTGACTTTGCTTGTCCATATGTGGCTATCAATCCAGAGTTACTGGAATTACTGATGCCAAGACTGGTTTTACCTACTATCAAAGATGCCAGCTTAATAAACAGCAGTGAATCAGGTTCGATAAAGGTTAGCTCCAGTAAGTAGTTTACACTTCATTCGTTCAGTGGCCTCAATGCTATCTCTCTGTCTCTCTATCATCTACAGTATCTATCTATTGATCAATCTATCTATCTATCTATCTATCTATCTATCTATCTATCTATCTATCTATCATCTATCTATCTATTTATCTATCATCTATCTATTTATCTATCTATCTATCTATCTATCTATCTATCTATCTATCATCTATCTATCTATTTATCTATCATCTATCTATCATCTATCTATCTATCTATCTATCTATCTATCTATCTATCTATCTATCTATCTATCTACCTACCTACCTAGCCATCCATCCATCCATGCATCTCTCTCATCTCTGTTATCTCTCTCTCTGTGTCTACCTACTTACCTTATCTATCTATCCATCTATCCATCCATCCAGATAGATAGATAGATATAGATAGATGAGAGAGAGAGAGAGAGATGGGAAGAAAAGAAGGAAGGAAGAAAGGAAAGGAAGAAAGGAAAGAAGAAAAAGAGAGAAGAAGAAAAAATGAAAGGGAAGGAGGGATAGTTATATGTAGTAGGTTCATTGCCCCGAGTTATTTGCAAAAATCATAAAGGCAGGATATAAGATAGATAGATAGATAGATAGATAGATAGATAGATAGATAGATAGATAGATAGATAGACTGATAGACAGACACATAGATACGATAGATAGATAGATAGATAGATAGATAGATAGATAGATAGATAGATAGAGATGCCCTGCTTTCCCCAAAATAAGACATCCCCTAATAATAAGCCCAATTGGGCTTTTGAACGCATGACAATAAGGCCAAGCGTTTATTTCAGGGTTCAAAAAAATATAAGACAGGGTCTTATTTTCGGAGAAACACGGTAGATAGATAGATAGATAGATAGATAGATAGATAGATAGATAGATAGATAGATATGAGAGAGAGAAATATGGGAAGTAAGTAAGTAAGTAAGTAAGTAAGTAAGTAAGTAAGGAAGGAAGGAAGGAAGGAAGGAAGGAAGGAAGGAAGTTGAGCAAAGGCCATTTTAAATGGCAATGATTACTGAAGGACCCAGAAATTAGTTTTCCTACCTTCGTGACTATCATTTTAGCTGGAGATTTATGGGATGTTTTGCATGCCTCACATGAGCTATACCAGAGCTACAGCTCATTTAACTACATCTAACCATAGCAGAAAGAGATTTAAAAGAACAACAGGAAGAGTTCAGATCCGTCCATCTTTGATCTCATGAAGCAAGCAACACAGGAAAAAAAATAACATTTATCTAACTGACACAGTTCATCTAACCGACTAGGGACATGATTCTCTCTCTTTTTTTGTGATTTCAGACATAAGACTGCCCATAAAGCAATAATCTGCCTCAGGGGAATAATGGATTAAGAACCTACAGAATAAATTTAGCTTTCTTTCTTTTCTTTTTTTCCCCAGTCAGAAGCTAACAATGCTTGCCTCAGCTCCTCGGGGCAATTTGGTATCAATGTTTAATGACCATATGTCACAGCTTTGGAGTTTTACACACACACACACACACACACACACACACAGGAGAATTTTTGCATCCCATCCCCAGCTTGTCCAAAATTAGCCTTTTATAAATACCTCCTCACCGGGGTATTTCATTCACACAGCTAATTATTAGTCAATCACTCTGAAGCTACAGTACCTGTTGCTAAAACGATAACCGTGTTATAGATCCTTGTGGTGATAATGGAATGAACTATCTATCTATCTATCTATCTATCTATCTATCTATCTATCTATCTATCTATCTATCTTTCTTTCTATCCATCCATCCATCCATCCATCCATCCATCCATCCATCCATCCATCTATCAACTCCCAAGGGACTCTGGGCGGCTTGCAACAGAGAATAAAACAAAGCAACAATATCTCATACAAAAGTTAAAAGAAGACATTAAAACACTAAAACGTTAAAACATATACACTCCAATTTGTAGCCGGGTCTCGCAAGATCACTATAACGAGATCAACGGCCCCAGGCCTGCCGGAAGAGCCAAGTCTTCACCGCTTTGCGGAAGGCCAATAGGGTGGGGATGGTCCGGACTTCAGGAGGTAATTGGTTCCAGAGAGCTGGGGCAGCCACAGAGAAGGCCCTTCCCCGCGAGCCCGCCAGCCGACATTGTTTAGCTGACAGGACCCGGCGGAGATCAACTCTGTGGGATCTTACCGGTCGCTGGGAGCTATGCGGTAGAAGGCGGTCTCGAAGATAGCCTGGCCCTGAGCCAGGTTAAAGCTAATAACCAACACCTTGAATTGTGCCCGGAGACCGATAGGGAGCCAGTGCAGCTCGCGGAGGATTGGTGTAATGTGGGTGTATCTAGGTGCACCCACTATAACTCGTGCAGCTGCATTCTGGACCAACTGTAGTCTCCGAACACTGTTCAAGGGTAGCCCCATGTAGAGAACTACCCTGTTTCCCCCAAAATAAGACACCCCCTGATAATAAGTCCAATTGGGCTTTTGAGCGCATGGCAATAAGGCCAAGCGCTTATTTCAGGGTTCAATTTAATTTAAATTTAATTTAAATAATAAATAAATAAATAAAATATTCATAATAACAGAGTTGGAAGGGACTTTAGAGATTTTCTAGTCCAATTCCCTGCTCAAGCGGGGACCCTATATTATTTTAGACAAGTGGCTGTCCAATCTCTTCTTCTTCTTTTTTGATTTTTTTTTTATTTTTTTTAAACAAAACATAAAACAAATCCATCATCCAAACAGTGTGTGTCAGTCGGTTACAAATCTTTTGCGCTTCATCCCCATATTCAGAATTTACTAATTATCTGATTTCTCATATTGTCAAACAAATCAACATCCTCATTTATCATTTATTTAACTATGGCTTTGTCGCTTCAAAAAATATATATATTTTCAAATATGATATTTATAACATTCATTTCATGTTTCATTTTCCATGTTTTATTATCTAGCCATTGATAAAATAAACCCCATTATCTTGTAGTATGGTTTGTCTTCTTGTTCTCTAATTTCAAATGTCAATTTACTCATTTCAGCCCATTCCAGGATTTTCCAATCTCTTCTTAAAAGCCCCTAGTGATCGAGCCCTTACGATGATAAGCCATTCCGCTGATTGATTTTTCTCACCGTCAGGAAATTTCTCCTTAGTTCCAAGTTGCTTCTCTCCTTGATTAGTTTCCACCCATTGTTTCTTCTCCTGCCTTCTGGTGCTTCGGTAAATAGTTTGCCCTCCTCATCTTTGTGACAGCATCTCAAATTCTGGAACACTGCTATCACAGGCAAACAAGGATAGTAGAGGTTTCAAAAATAGACTGGACAACCATTTGACCGGGATGAAATAAGGCTCCAGCCTTGAGCAGGGGGTTGGACTAGAAGACCTCTGAGGTCCCTCCCAGCCCTATGATTCTATGTTCAAGATCATAATTCAGAAGGGGACAGTTACTCCATCGCTCCATCATCTCTGGTCCTTCAGGACCTATGAACCATTATGGCTAGGAGTGTACATGAATGAGGATTATATATTTTTGCCATTGAAGAATGGAGTGGAGAGGGATGGGATAGGATAGGATAGATATAGAAAAGGAATAGGAATCGCGCCCGCTCACATTTGCAAACCGGTAGGAAAGATAAGTGAATTCTACCTCTGGACTGGAGGCTAAAACATACAATGAATGGTTGCGGGAACTGGGTATGTCTAGTTTGACGAAAAGAAGGACGAGGGGAGACATGATAGCAGTCTTCCTATATCTCAGGGGCTGCCACAAAGAAGAGGGAGTCAAACTATTCTTCAAAGCACCTGAGGGCAAGTCAAAAAGCAATGGGTGGAAACTAATCAAGGAGAGAAGCAATTTAGAACTAAGGAGAAATTTCCTGACAGTTAGAACAATTAATCCGTGGAACGACTTGCCTCCAGAGGTTGTGAATGCTCCAACACTGGAAGTTTTTAAGATGATGTTGGATAACCATTTGTCTGAAGTGGTGTAGGGTTTCCTGCCTAAGCAGGGGGTTGGACTGGATGACCTACAAGGTCCCTTCCAATTCCGTTAATCTGTAAAGTCCATGGGGAAAACCAGAGTCCCTGAACTAACTTAATAGACAACTGTGGCAAGAAAGGCCATAAAAGGAGGCAAAACTCACTTAACAAATGCCTCAGCCCCAGACATTTTGGGCTCCATTGTGATCATAAGTCGAGAACTACCTGTAGCTCAGGTATCCTTTCTCTTTACCTCTGAAAAAAAAAAAAACCCTCACCCTCTGAGATGCTGAAGGAGGCGAAGAGGGAACGGCAAGAGCTAAGTTACCATTTTCTCTTTCCCGGCGTTCGAGAATTAAGACGGAGAAATAAATGATTAGTGCCTAGAAAAATCAAGGGACGAGAATTTGCCATTGCCATATGCGCCGAGTTCCTTCTGGGTTGGCTGAATTGGAACGGACGGCTCTTTGCTAAGGAGCTGGAGAACCTCAAGAGTTAAAAGACAGAAAACTCTGGCATCATTGAGTCGGCAGAAAAGAAAGCAAAAGGCGGCTTCCTTATCATCTGCACTCTTCGGTTTTGGAGACGAAGCAGGAGTGCCCTCTCGCTGCAAGAGAAGAACATCGGGGGCTGTCGGAATGAGCTGAAGCAACGTGCCTTCCGCCTTTCTTTTGTCTGCCTGCACATGCCTCATTGATCCCCAGATGCTTTCTTATTAAAAGGTCATGCTTACTATGGAAGACGCATGCTGACCTATGAGACAGACCGGCTAGGTTAAAAGAAAAAAGAAAAGGAAAAAAAAAAAAAAGAAAGAAATTCAAGAAAGAAGGAAAAAAGAACAAGGCTGGCTAAATTTTCCCCTGCTCCGAGGCATTACCTGGAGATCAATTATTGTTAATCTCTCAGCCGCCCTTTTCTTGGGTATGCTAAACTAGATAGAAAGAGGGGCAGTTTGGTCTAGTGGGTAAGGCAGCAGACGAGAAAGTAGGAGGTTGTGATTTCATGTCCTGCTTTAGGCATGAAAGCCGGCTGGGTGACTTTGGCCCATCACCAGGAGACAGTGAGTTGTAGTCCCACCCTAGGCATGAAAGCTCACTGGGTGTCTTTGGGGCAATCACCAGGAGAGGGTGAGTTCTAGTCCGGTCCTAGGCATGAAAACTGGTTGGGTGTCTTTGGGCCAATCACCAGGAGATGGTGAATTCTAGTCCCATCCTAGGCATGAAATCCAACTGGGTGACTTTGGGGCCATCACCAGGAGACGGTGAGTTCTAGTCCCGCCCTAGCCATGAAAGCTGGCTGGGTGTCTTTGGGCCAATCACCAGGAGACAGTGAGTTTTAGTCCCGTCCTAGGCATGAAAACTGGTTGGGTGTCTTTGGGCCCATCACCAGGAGATGGTGAGTTCTAGTCCCGCCCTAGCCATGAAAGCTGGCTGGGTGTCTTTGGGCCAATCACCAGGAGACAGTGAGTTTTAGTCCCGTCCTAGGCATGAAAACTGGTTGGGTGTCTTTGGGCCCATCACCAGGAGACGGTGAGTTCTAGTCCCGCCCTAGCCATGAAAGCTGGCTGGGTGTCTTTGGGCCAATCACCAGGAGACAGTGAGTTTTAGTCCCGTCCTAGGCATGAAAACTGGTTGGGTGTCTTTGGGCCAATCACCAGGAGATGGTGAGTTCTAGTCTCGTCCTAGGCATGAAATCCAACTGGGTGTCTTTGGGCCAATCACCAGGAGACAGTGAATTCTAGGCCTGAAAGCCACCTGGGTGACTTGGGGCCAATCACCAGGAGAATGTGAGTTCTAGTCCTGCCCTAGCCATGAAAGCCAGCTGAGTGACTTTGGGTCAATCACTAGGAGACTGAGAGTTCTAGTCCTCTCACAGTGGTGAGAAAAGTAAGGACCTGCACTTAGGCAGGGAAAAACAGGTGCAGAAAGCCATTAAGAGGGATAATGAGGACTCAGAGGAACCCCCTCTGAGTCCGACAACCAATATAATACATATTCTTGCACAGGAACAGGAAGCTCAAGCGCAAGGCTCAAGAGACGGTATAAATACCCCTCTCTCTCAAACCCATGTGTTCAGCTCTCTCAAAACCCATGCGGTCCTATCCAGGGGTGGGATTCAAAAATTTTAGCAACCTGTTCTCTGCCCAGTTGCTAGGTGGGCGTGGCCATGGTGGGGGGTGGGCGTTTTCACCCTCCCCAAGCTTCAGAGGCTTTCCTCGAGCCTCTGGGAGGGCAAAAACTGCCTCCCCGGGCTCTGGACGCCCTCTGGAGGCTGGAAATGGGCCCATTTCCCGGAGGCCGGTTTTTTGCCCTCGCAGAGCCTCCGTGCAGGTCCTGCACTTATCTGGCATCTAAAACAGACCACGTGGAGACTCCTGGAGGGGCGGGATGGGGTGGGCAAGACTAGCTAGTCCTTGCAACTACCGGTTTGGCGAACCAGATCTAAAATTAGCATCCGGTTCACCAAAACTGGCCCAAACCGGCTGAATCCCACGCCTGGTCCTGTCCATCAATAAACCATCTTTCCAATTAGCCTCCATGTTTCCAGTGTCTTTCTCCCCACTTGGAACTGAACCCAGATGGATATTTCTTCCAACAACAAGTTCTGCTTCCAATGTATTGGGGATTTTAAAAGAGGGCCTGGTCACACAAAAATGTTATCTGGTCGGATAAAATCCAGTGAATTAACTGTGCCAATTTAACCCACTGAGTTATACTTCAGATATGTACACAGATATTCAGAGCTGTTGGAAGAGGAGCCGGCAACTGGATTGAACATGGAAGAAAAAAATGTGGTTTTTAGCACTGGATGAACTACAAATTTGCAAAAAAACAGAGGAATACGACTAACTCTTACATACATTATTATTATTTTTTTGGAGAGGTTTAAATTATGCCGTACCTGTGAAATCAAGTAAATTTAGATCTAGTTGTTTTCAGAATCTTCCCCCGTGACCTTGGCACCTCCAGGGATTAAAAAAAAAAAAATTCCTTCGTTCTGTAGTTTGTACTGATTCAGAACAAACACAGAAACCAAAGTGCAAATTTATGCACTGCTCTTCCTTCTTGTGGGTGTTTAAAGCTGAGGTTTGATATCAAATGTCTGAAATATAAAAGCGTTCATTTCCTTCTGCCAATCCCTTTTGTCATTTAAATAGACCAATTTGCACCCACTGATATTTAAGCATTACGGAGGAAATTGTCGACCAAAATATTTCTCTTGTCTTGGATCACTATAGCAACTGTAGTCTTCATTAAAAGCAATCGAAGTGCAGATAGTAAACTGTTCACAGAAAGTGGTATTAACGTTAAGTTTGATATGTGCTCTTATTGTTTAGGTTTGATATATGCTCCTCACAGCCAAATAATTATAAATAAATCCCTTCCTTCCTTCCTTCCTTCCTTCCTTCCTTCCTTCCTTCTTCCCTCCCTCCCTCCCTCTCTCCCTTCTTTCCTCCCTCCCTCCCTCTATTTCCTTCTTCATTCCCTCCCTCCACTCCAGTGGTGATATTCAGCAGATTCCCCGGCTCTATGCCGCCTATTTAGGCACATTTTTGAGGCCAGGCGCGTGTACGGAAGTCACGCACGTGGGGCGAACCGGTGATAACAAAATGTGAAACCCACAGCTGCTTCACTCCCTTTGTTACGGAATGGCTATTGCCTAACTGGTTGGGTTGGCAATATATATAAACCATCAATGTATGATTGCATTTTGCAATCAAAATGTAATGTATAGCTTTAAGACTGTAATGCTGTATTGCATCATACTGTATTCTGATTGGCTAGCTCTGTAGCCAGCGTACTTAAGAGGAAGCTTGAATCATGGTTTTTTTTTTCTTATTACATTATTATTGCTACCTCTGTTCTTCTCTACCTGCTCTCTCTGCATGATCACTGTTTGATCATTGCTACTTGTTGTTTTCTACTGTTTTACTGATTGTTTTACTGCTGTACTTGTTCCTGTTTGCAACTCCAAAAAGAATGCAAGTAGATAAATAGGTACCACTTTGGTGGGAAGGTCACAGTGTTCCGTGCGCCTTTGGCTTATAGTCATGCTGGCCACACGGCCACAGAAATGTCGTTGGACAATGCTGGCTCCTTCAGCCAAGAAACATAGATGAGCAGCTCCCCCTAGAGTCCAAGAGAGAGATGAACAGCGGCCAACAGAGATGAGCAGCGCCCCCTAGAGTCTGACAGAGATGAGCAGCGCCCCCTAGAATCCGACATGACCCAACAGGGAAACCTTTACACAGCACATTTTCTACCTCTTCTGTAAAAGCAATCTTATGGCTGAAAAAGCGAGCTGCGGACTTCATCTGCCACCAGCAGGTAATTTAATTTTACAGGTCAAGGCAAAGTGGATTTTTATCTTGTTTGAGTTTCTCAAAATATATATGGATTTCTTGTTAAAGCTTTGAGGAGGGCGGGGTGTGGGTGGGAAAATCAATCCGAGCAGCAAACGCATCGCTTTTGATTTTTTTTCTCAACAGAATCATTTCATTTCAATGAGTTTCAGATGGCGGGATGTTGTTACAAGTCAAGTATTTCTTTTCTTTTAGTCCAGTTAGGCTTACTGCAAACAGATTTGTGATCTCTTGCGATGTTTCCATTCCGTTTAAGCAAAATCGATGAAATGAACGATTTAATAAAATAATACTTCTTTGGGAGACAAGTCTGGTATTACCACAGACTTGTCGATGTGGTTTTCTCGAGCAATAATATTAGAATTGATGGACCATTTACTGGAATAATAATAATAATAATAATAATAATAATAATAATAATAATAATAATAATCTCTTTTATTTATTAAACATGAAACTCAGTCAACTGAACATTCAAAAATGCATCACAAATACCACTGACTGGTGGGTTGCTGCCAGCATCCTAGGTATCAACCAAGTATCTTCTTAAGATGTACGATGTTCCAAGTAGCACAGTTTTTTGCAGTTCCGCTGGTGTTATTGCAGGAAGCTGCAATTTGTTGATGTGTTTTGTAAAATTCTTGGACATGGTACCAAGTGCCCCGATGACAATGGGTATCACGGTATCATGGTTACATGTTTCATCCATAGCCGTGTAGTTTCGATAGTCAGGTTGCGATATTTCATGATTTTTTCCAATTCTTTTTCTTCGACTCTGGCATCTCCTGGTACCGCGATGTCAATAAATTGTACGTTTTGGTTTTCAACAACTGTGATATCTGGCGTGTTGTGTTCCAAGTGACGATCCGTCTGTATTCGAAAGTCCCACAAGGATCTTTACCTTCTCATTTTCTATAACTTTTTCCACTTTATGTTCCCATGACTTTTTGGATACAGGAAAGTCGTATTTTTTACATAATGACCAGTGGATTAATTTAGCAACTCGTGTCTAGCTTTGTAATCATTTTGTGCGATTTTGCTGCATTTACATATTAAATGTGAAACAGTTTCGACTTCGTTGTTGCAAAATCAGCAGTTTGGATTGTTGGTGGATTTTTGTATCTTTGCTTTCATGACATTAGTTTGTAGTGCTTATTATTGTTATTGTAATTGTTGTTGTTATTATTATTATTATTGGTTAATCTTTAGTGAGATTCACAGCCTTTGAGGCTGGTTAATAGCTCAGCAGCTCAAGTCCTAACTAAGGACCTAGGAACTGTTAAGGTATCGTCGGAGGATGTAAGCTGTTCCGACTAAGATGGTTTTTTGTACAGCCAAAATGTTCAAGTCTGGTAAATTTAGAATTTCTAAATAGCGGGGTAGCCCTTTGGGTATTGCTCCGAGGGTTCCAATTACAATCGGGACAACACACAATTTCTTTTTCCACAGTCGCTCAACTTCAATTTGCACGTCCCGGTACTTTGTGATTCTTTCTTTCTTTCTTTCTTTCTTTCTTTCTTTCTTTCTTTCTTTCTTTCTTTCTTTCTTTCTTTCTTTCTTTCTTTCTTTCTTTCTTTCTTTCTTTTTCTTTCTTCCTTCCTTCCTTCCTTCCTTCCTTCCTTCCTTCCTTCCTTTCCTTCCTTCTTCTTCTTCTTCTTCTTCTTCTTCTTCTTCTTATTATTATTATTATTATTATTATTATTATTATTATTATTATTATTATTATTATTATTTTGTGGGTTACTCAGTAGTCTCTGAACTTGGTTGTTTCCTTGCCAAGATTTCATTACCTAACTACCATTGCTAGAAAGGATGATATTACTTAGTTTGGTAATGAAATATCGGCAAGAAAACAACCAAGCTCAAAGAGCACCAAAGAGCACATTCCTCCTCCTCCTCCTCTAAACACTTTTAGCACATTCACTTTTAGCACTGATGATATTACCTACTTGGGTAATAAAACATATACAAAGGAAAAAAAAAAAAAACAAAGCTCAGAGATCAGAAAGGATTTCACATTTCAACCATGACCTCCAAATATTATTTTCTGTCGGTATTATTATAATTTATCTCCCAGTCTAACCGTCCTGGAATTTTTGAAGGAACCTTTCAAACTACAAGATGGGAGCCACCACAGAGAAGGCCCTTCTTCTTGGTCTCAAAAATGGACTTCCTTAAGAGAGGGGATCCATATCATCCTCTGCCTGCCGCATCCGGCCCTTCTTCTTGGTTTCACCAGATGGTGAGATTCACTTACTTACCCTACTAGTTCGCAAATGTGAGCGCGCTTGTGCGCGAGCTAGCTCCGCTCGCATGTGTCTTGTTCGCACATGTGCAGTAGGCGCACATTACATCAGGTCGGGTTGGAGGAGCCTCCTACCGTCACCGCTACTGGTTCACAAGATCTGGAGACAACCGGGTGAATCCCACCACTGTCTACATTCTGGTGGGTGAAGTGTATGTAACTGGAAAAATATGGTCCTTCAAACTACAAGGAGGGAGCCACCACAGAGAAGGCCCTTCTTCTTGGTCTCACCAGATGAACTTTCTTAAGAGAGGAAATCCTTAACATACGCTACCTCTACATTCAGTGGTGGGATTCACTTACTTACCCTCCTGGTTCGCAAATGTGAGCTCGCACCACTCGCACGTGCCTTGTCTGCACATGTGCAGTAGGTGCACATTACGTCAGGTCGAGTGGGCGGAGCCTCCCGCCATCGCCGCTACCGGTTTGCGAGAACCGGCTGAATCCCACCACTGTCTACATTCTGGTGGGTTGGGTAGATATAACTGGGGGAAAAAAACCAGCCCTTCCAATAATAATGTTAGCATTTTCTCTATATTGTTTGCCTTATGCTCTCAAGATAAGGTATTATTATACAAGGCCAACTTTCTGTCCTTAGAGATATTGATTATGAAGCTTACATTGGGATCACAAGTTATCAGATGGAGCGATTTTCCAAAGCTGCAGGTTTTTATACTCCTTTCTACTTGCTATTAAAGTGAAGAAGATACAGCATACAAAGGCAACGGGGCCTCTTCTAGCAACTCGGTTATTAAAATCAATTGCAAAAAAAAATGTTGGCAAAATGCAATTTAAAGAGTCAGCATAATAAATAAATTTTCAGAGGCACAAGGATGACAATTGTATAATGAAATCCGTTTTCAGAAAGATTACAAAGCTCTGCGAAACCATGAGGGGAAAAAAAAAGCTTTAGAGGTTTGACATATTTAAAGGTAATATGAATGCAGGGAGGAAGAGAGAGAGAAAGAAAAAAGAGAAGAAAAAAACAACAACCCCTGATTGCATGCTTTTGAACTTCCCGACAGACAGGTACGGAGTTCAACCCAAATGAAACATGTAAGCTACACACCAGATATTCATAATAAACTCGGCAAGCTGTGGCTTAATTGGAAAGAAACATAAGCAAGGAAGCTTATTCAATATATTTTTTTTAAGTGGAAAAGCTGTCTTCCAAGACAATGTCCAAGAGGAACACAAATACCATCACGTCAACCAACGGGGCATCTCTGACAGAGAAAGGATGGAATTAAATGTTAAATAGCAAGTTGAAAGATAGAGATGAAAGCAAGTTGGGGAAACAGAAGGAAAAAAAAAAGAAAGAAAGAAAGGAAAGAAAGAAAAAAGAAAAGAAAGAATGAAAGAAAGATGATAGATAGTAAAGAAAGAAAAGAAACAAAGAAGAAAAAAGAATGAATGAAAGAAAAAAGAATGAAAGAAAGCTGATAGATAGTAAAGAAAGAAAAGAAAAGAAACAAAGAAGAAAGAAAAAAGAATGAATGAAAGAAAAAAGAATGAAAGAAAGATAGTAAAGAAAGAAAGAAAAGAAGAAAAGAAATGAAGAAGGAAGGAAGAAAGGAAGGAAAGAAGGAAGGAAGGAAGGAAGGAAGGAAGGAAGAAAGAAAGAAAGAAAGAAAGAAAGAAAGAAAGAAAGAAAGAAAGAAAGAAAGAAAGAAAGAAAGAAAGAAGATAAAATCTAGAATGACTGTCAATTCCACTCTTTCATGGTCATGTTTCTACCAATTATATATCCTTGACAACTGCACTAAACATCAACCACTGAAAACAAAGAGAAAAAAGAAACCAGATAAAGTTATTATCTCTATTATATACGCATACTTAGATGTCATTATTTCAACTCAATATACATAAGTGTCTAAGGGAAATTCCCAAAGTTTGGGATTTTAAAAGTTTGGGGTTTTAAATTTGTCGGGGCCAAAATTATTTAATTTGATTTTATTCTATTTTTAAATTTTGTATTGTATGTGTTTTTATTGTTTGGCTGTGCACCGCCCTGAGTCCTTCGGGAGTAGGGCGGTATAGAAATCTAATAAAATAAAATAAATAAATAATAAATTGAAAAAAAATTAGAGACAAGCACATTATTCTTGGAAAGATTCCTTCTGTGTGTCACCTTGTGAGGCATTCCCGGACTTCGGAAACTATATGCCTAAAATTGGGGTAAATATGGTTTGTTCAACATTCCAAATCAGATTATCTTACTAAACCACTTACTATGAGCCTCAGTGGTGGGGTGGGGAAGGCCGTTTTCGCCCTCCCCAGGCTCCTAGAAAGCCTCTGGAGCCTGGGGAGGGCGAAAAACGGGCCTTCCTCACCCCACCAGAGGGCCTCCAGAGGCCCGGAAACAGCCTGTTTCCCGACTTCCGGTGGGCCTGGAAGGCCCGAAAATCAGCCGGCCGGTGCGCACATGTACGCTGCAGCTGAGCTAGGGCAATGCTTGCGTGCCCACCAATATGGCTCTGCGTGCCACCTGTGGCACGCGTGCCGTAAGGTCGTCATCACAGGTCTAGATGATGCGTATCCTTACAGCATCCCATAACACACATAACTGCTTTGTGGGGAGGGGCGCTATATAAGAAATTGGTTCCTTACTTTTTTGACGGTCTTGTCCGGTTCAAGGGCGATGTCTGGAATGTTGGCATCCACCATCAGAGAGAACAAGTTCAAAATCAAGTTGGAATATCTGTGGAGAAGAAAAGGCCAATTAAGAAATAAATACAAATTTGTGAAATGCAGAATATACAACCTTCCGCGGACCAAATTCACCACCTTTCTCAAAATCAGGAGGATCCTTTCTCCAGAAAAAAATGAATGTGATTGGTACGGCCAAGAAAAAAAAATGAGGTGAACAGAGAATACCGTATTTTTCGGACTATAAGGTGCACTGAACTATAAGACACACCTAAATTTACAGGAGGAAAACAAGAAAGAAAATATTTTTTGGCTTCCGCGAGTTGGATTTTCGCCCTCCAAGGCCCCCCAAAACACTGCAGTGCTCCACATGGCCCGTTTTTGGCAAAAATGGGCCCATTTTTGCCAAAAAACGGACCTGTTTTTTGGCTCCCAAACACTTTATGGCAAAAGCAAGCCCATTTTTGATGAAAACAGGCCATGCAAAGCAGTGATTCAGGGGGCCAGGGAGGAGGAAAATGTGATGCGCGGAGTGTTCGAGAGGCCAAAAATGCCCGTATTTGGTCTATAAGACACACCTAAATTTTCACCCACTTTTAGGGGAAAAAAGGTGTGTCTTATACTCTGAAAAATACGGCACTTTACAAAACAAAAACAACCAAAGATAGAATAACAGAACAACAGTGTGTCAGGGTTCCAAGTAATAAATCCATCGCATGCAAGAACTCTAAGGCAGGTAGATTCCTCAAAGAATAGCTTTATTCGAAATATCAAATTGGCACAGATCTGTGTTCTGTCCCCGTCTCACACACGCACCCTCACAGACAGGCAACAATTAAAGAACTCAGCCGACAACAGTTTATCCGGTATCAGAATTGGCAGCAACTCAGTGGCTGGCTGCCAGGTATTCTTTACTCACGAGGGGGGAGTTTCTCCCTTCATCCAGGAACAAAGCCAATACACAAAAATCAACAAAGTCCAGTAAATACAAAGAAGGTCGTCCAATATCTGTTTTTTGTTTGTCACAGAGCTGAACCAGCAACCACACCCTCTTTTATACCCTGTGGGGTGTGGTCCAGTGACTCAACCTAATCCCTGGCACGCCTCTTCTTCTGCTGCGCGCGCTTATCTCTGCGACGCTGCCGAGGATCCAGCCGAGACTCATCTCCCTCATTACTGTCCACCTCATTACTGTCCATTACTGCGTGGACGTGCTTGGCCCCAGGCCTATCTCTTGACTTTCTGAGGACACTGAAGGCATTGCCAGAGAGGAGGGTCCTGGAGAGGGAGGCCTTGCCAACTCCTCTCCTTCACTTTCAGAGTCCTCTCCTGCCGATAACACAGGCTCAGGTAACGGAGCCACAACAATCTGGTGAAAACCAACTCTGAGGGGCCCCTCAGTTTTCACCTGATTAAAAGTAAAAGTTTCCCCCTCCAATCCCAACCAATCAATCACATGGCCCAATCAATGCAGCATTCGCTGGTCTGGTAACTTTACTCCTCCTTTCTCCAACCACCTGTGGGAATATCCTTGGTTCCCAGGAGAAAGTATTTTATTTTGACTACACAACCCCAGCTATCTCTAATCGCCGCTCCCTCTCCCTTGCTCCAGTGTGGCAACACGGAAGCTCCAAGATGGCTTCGGCCCGGTCAGCTTCTGCGTTGACACAGAGTTGGAAGGGGCTTTGGAGGTCTTCTAGTCCAACCCTCTGCTCGGGAGACTCTCCACCATTTCAGATAAATGATTGTCTACTCTAGTCTCCTTTTGAAAATCTCCAGTGATGGACAACCCACAGCTTCTGAAGACCAAGCTGTTTCCATGGGTTGATTGCTCTCACCGTTAGGAAATTCCTCCTTAATTCTAAGTTGTTTCTCTCCCTGGTTAGTCTCCATCCATTGTTTCATGTTTTGCCTTTTGGTGCTTTGGAAAATAGTTTGACCCCCCTTCATCTTTGTAGGAGCCCCTCAAATATTGGAACACTGCTATTGTGTCATCCCTAGTCCTTCTTTTCATCAGACTACACACCCCCAATTCCTGCAACCGTCCTTCGTATGTTTTATCCTCCAGCCCAGTAGTGGTTTCAATTTAGTTTGCTACCGGTTCGCTCGTGTGCTCTCGCGCATGCACAAAGCATCCGGGTTGGTGGGCGGAGCCTCCCACCGCCGCCACCAGTTTGCCCGATCCGGGACGAACCGGTAGCAACCACCACTGCTCCAGCCCCCTAATCATTCTTGTCATTCTTGTACTTTTCTATGTGTGTTAAGCACTTCCTCTCTTTAATTTTTCTGTAGGCACACTTAAGGCTTTTATGCATATCCTCAGGTTGTGCTTGAGAAAATAATCATTTATTCTCTCTTCCAGCCTGCAATAATATATTGGAAGCTTTATCCGGCATCTTGGTACCCTGGCAGAAGGATTTCATAGCATTGATAGCAGCCATGTGCCATCTTGTGTTCGCATAGGAACATTTCAACTTCATTTCTAATTTTTCTTTTTGGGGGGGGGGAGTATTTGGTCCAGCTGCCGTTTTATCATTGTGATGGAATGCAGCAGGGGTGAAATGCTCCCGGTTCGGACCAGATTGTCCGATCTGGTAGCGATGGAGGCGGGTGGTTCGGAGAACTGGTAACAAAAATCCCTGCCCCCCTGCATTGCCCATTGAGCTGCGCAATCATCAGAGCCTTTTTTTCTAATTTTTAAAAGCATTTTTTCTACAACCTCTTTGGCCGAAAAAAAAATTACTTTTAAAAGTAAAAAAAAAAAAGCCTCTGATGATCGTGCGGCTCAGCTGGGATCATCAGAGGCTTTTAAAAGCATTTTTTCTACAACCTCTTCAGCCGAAGAGATTATAGAAAAAATGTTTTTAAAAGGAAAAAAAGCCTCTGCCGATCAGGCAACTCAGCTGGGATCGTCAGAGGCTTTAAAAGCATTTTTTTTACCACCTCTTCAGCCGAAGAGGTTATAGAAAAAATTGGTTTTAAAAGTAAAAAAAAAAAAAAAGTTGGCCACGCCCACTCAGTCATATTACCCCCCCAAGCCACGCCCACAAGAACCGGTAGTAACAAATTTTACATTTCACCACTGGAATGCAGGTAGTCTTCGACTTATGACCACAATTGAGCCCAAACTTTCTACTGCTAAACCAAACATTGGTTAAGTGAGTTTTGTCTCATTTTACAACCTTTCTTGCCAGAGTTGTTAAGGGAATCACTGCACCTGTTAAGCTAGAAACACAATTGTTAAGTGAATCTGGTCTTTGCTTGTCAGAAGGTCATAAAAGGGGATCACGTAACCCCGGGGCACTGCGACCATCATAAATATGAATCGGTTGCCGAGAGCCTGAATTTTGATCACGTGATCACGGAGAGGCTGCAACGGTCACAAATGTGAAAAAACGGTTGTTAGTTCCGCTGTAACTTCAAATGGTCATTAAGTGAGCTCCTGTAAGTCGAGTTCGGGTTTGCTTAAAACAAAAATGGGGAAAATATTGAGAATATTGAAATACATAAAATACACGTATTTTAGTTACTAAAGTGTAACTCCAAAGCTGGAGGCAGAAGTGGTGTATAAAAACTCAGAGTGGGGTGGAACGGAGTCTGGATTCCCAGAAGGGAGGGGCTGCATTCCAGAGGTCAAAGAAGCAAGGAAGCAAGTAAAGATTGGTAGGATGGGAGAGGGTTAAATCGGTTCCTGCTAATGATTCTCACAGTACATCTGTAGTTATGCAAATGAGTGGTGCGGTGGCCTAGAGAGTGAAACTCTCGCCTCACAAACAGGAGGCTGTGAGTTTGATCCTAGGTAGAGGTAGATGTTTCTCTCTCTGGACACAATGAGAATATATCTGCTGAGGAAAGCTCCGCATTGGCAACAGGAAAGGCATCCGGCCAGTCAACACTCAGCTCCATTCAATTGCCCAGACTCCATTCCGCAAAGGAATTATGGGGTCATTAAAGGAAGATAATGATCTGTAGTTATGCAAATGCCCTTGAATTACAACAGTGCATTTAGTGACCCTTTGAAGTTACAACGGCACCAATTCTCAGTGCTGCAACTTCCCCATGGTCATGTTATCAAAATTCAGACCCTCGACTCATATTTATGACGATTGCAGTGTCCCGGGGGGTCATGTGATCACTTTTTGCGACCTTCTGGCAAGCAAAGCCAAAGGGGAAGTCAGATTCATGTTACTAACTTAACAACTGCAGTGATTCACTTAACAACCATAGCAAGAAAGGTCATAAAACGGGGCAAAACTCGCCTAACAACTGTCTTGCTTAGCAAGAGAAATGTTGGGCTCAATTGTGGACCCTGGGTCTCTGCAACCGTCATAAATATGAGTCAGTTGCCAACTTTGATCACGTGACCATTGGGGACGCTACAACGGTCGTAAGCGTGAAACACAGCAATAAGTCACTTTTTTTGGGGGCGCCGTTGTAACTTCGGTCACTAAATGAATATTTGCAAGTTGAGGAGTACTGTTCTGCCTCAGCTACGGACCCCAAAGAACGCAGCACACACAAAGTCTGTACAAACCTTAGTTTACTAAATTAAATCAGTCTTTTTGAAACAAAGGCTGTTAATTAACTTTCTTAACAGCCTACAAGAATCCAAAGAATAAATAATCGTAATCTTACTATGGTTGGCAGAAAGCCCAGAAGCAATTTGCAGGAAACTGATAAGAGAACTAAGATCAGGACACATAGGAGAGTGAATGAAGTTGTTCCCTGCAAATTGCCTCAGTCGTCGTCCTTCCTTAAATAAGCTAAGGGAGTGGCCAATTAGCCCCAAGCCTTACTCTTGAGGAGACTTCCTCCTGAGGAGCCACTCCTGCCTTTTGGCAGCTCTGCGCGCCCGTGCATTGAGAAGAGGCTCCTCTTCTTCGTCCTCTTCACTTAAGGGAGCTTCTGGAGGTTCTGAAGGCCCTGGCTGAATCTCCGCCTCTGGCACCACATCTTCTCCAGCCTCCTCAGTGTCTGACTCGAGTGCCAGCTGCACAGGCTGCTGGCACAGCACCACACCAGCCTCCTCGCTGTCGGAATCAGCTACTAGCTGCACAGGCCGCTGACGGGCCACAAGTATCTGTACATGTTTCATAACCCATCCAATCCATTGGAGGCTTCAGGTCAAGTACAGGGTGTCCTCAACTTACAACAGTTCATTTAGTGACCGTTCAAAATTACAGCAGCACTGAAAAAAAAAATGACTTAGGATCGTTTTCCACAGTTACGACCTTTTGATCACATGATCAAAATTCAGACACTTGGCAAGCGACTCGTAGTTATGACGGTTGCAGTGTCCGCAGGGTCACGCAATCCCCTTTGGCGACCTTCTGATGAGCAAACACAAGGGGGGGGGAGCCAGATTCATTTAACAACCGTGTCACTAACTGAACAACTTGCAGGGATTCGCGTAATCACAATGGCAAGAAAGTTCGCAAAATGGGGAAAAACTCACTTAACGGCAGAAATGTTGTTGACTCCCATTTGCGGTCGTAAGTTCGAGGACGGCCTGCATCTGCTTCTGTGCTATCTCTATTTCTTTCCTCCCACCAACCCAAGCCAGCTTCCCTCCCCCTGGTTCAAGTGAATTCAGCAAGCGTGCCTTGGAAGCATATTTCCCTTCCCATTATTTTCGTTAATATTCCCCACTTTTGTGCATTTTATTCCCCATACATCATAAAGCACCCATAAAGATGTCTAGCCCGTTTCCATTCCCGTTCAGTTCAGGCAAGCAGGAGAGAAAGAGGGGCTCACTAGCATGTCTTTACATCAGCGGTCGTATTTCAAAGGCAATCAGGCTGCAAATGTTAGATCCAAAATGCTTTTTCACCTGTTCCTCTTACTACCTATTAAAATTTGTTTCCGACTCTCAGACACACCGAGCGAATGCGGCTCATCGCCGGCTACATTCGTAAGAAAACTTGCGGCCCGTCTCGTTGGCAAAATGGACGGCAAACCAATTTAAGGGATAAATAAAAAATGAATAAATATACATTTGCTTTCGCCATCTCCTAGCTATATTGTCTTCACTGTTGCCGTACCGATAGTCCTCGACGTACGGTCACAGTTTCCATTGGTAAGCGAGACAGTCGTTATGTGAATTTTGTCTCCTTTTACGGCCTTTTTTTTGGCCACAGTTGTTAAGTGGATCATGTGGTCCGTTAAGCAAATCTGGCCTCCTCCGTTGACTTTGCTTGTCCGAAACCAGCTGGCAATAATGTTGGGATGGAATTGGCTTTCCATCCCCTTTTTCTGTAACGATTTTTCAACTTTTTTTGGTCATCATCCTTAGCTTTTCTCCGAGCGAATGAATTTGGCTAGTTGATGCAAACTGCAAAATTATGGTATCTTATTTTACTTATCAGTTTTGTTTGCAGACTAGAAGACCTCCAAGGACCCTTCCAACTCTGTTATTCCATTATTCCATTATTCTGTTAAAAGGTAAAGGCTCCCCTTGCACATACGTGCTAGTCGTTCCCGACTCTAGGGGACGGTGCTCATCTCCATTTCAAAGGCGAAGAGCCAGTGCTGTCTGAAGACTTCTCCGTGGTCATGTGGCCAGCATGACTAAACACCAAAGGCGCACGGAATGCTGTTACCTTCCCACCAAAGGTGGTCCCTATTTTTCTACTTGCATTTTTTACGTGCTTTCGAACTGCTAGGTTGGCAGAAGCTGGGACAAGACACAGGAGCTCACCCCATTACGCGGCACTAGGGATACGAACCGCTGAACTGCCGACCTTTTGATCGAGTACAGAATAAGAATAACTGAGATGGAAGAGACCTGTTGTGGCTCTGTTGCCTGAGCCTGTGCTATCGACAGATGCAGACTCTGAGAGTGAGGGTGAGGAGTTGGCAAGGTCTCCCTCTCCAGGACCCTCCTCTCTGGCAATGCCTCTGGAGGACACCGAAGGCCAAATGACAGGCTCAGAGCCAAGCACATCCCCGCAGGCACAGGTGGACAGTGACGAAGGAGATAAGTACTGGCTGGACCCTCGCCAGAGGCGCAGGGAGAAGCGTGCGCAGCAGAGAGGAAGGCGTGCCAGAGATTAGCTGAGTCACTGGACCACACCCCACAGGGTATAAATGTGGGTGTGGTGGCCGGTTCAGTTTGTGACGAGCAAAAACTGGAAATACTCCATGATCTCTGCGTTACTGGACTTTGCCTGCTTTATCGGACTGTATTTGGATTAATCCTGGTATTGTTGAAAACTCTGCCTGTTTTATCGGAATGCTGGCAGTCTAATCTTTGTTTTGTGTGAGTAAAGTCTGAATTGGCAGCTAGCCACTGGGTTGCTGCCAGCTTTATCATCAAAGAGTTTTGTCGTGTGGCTTATTAACTCCGGGCCGTCTGTGGGGGTGCGTGTGGGGTACGGGGACAGAACAAGACCTTGGAGTCTTCTAGTCCAACTTGCCCTTAAGCAGGAGATCATTCTGGACAAATAGCTGCGCCCACAACTTGTGAAGGCAAGCTGTTCCACTGGTGAAATTTTCTCAGCGTTAGGAAATTTCTCCTTCGTTCTAACTTGGTTCTTTCCTTGATCAGTTTCCATCCATTTTTCCAAAGGTGCTTTTTCAAGAGGCAGCTGGACTCTCTGGGATTTTTTTCTTTGAAGATGTTCTGCTGCTTATCAGTGGTGAAATGTAAAATTTGTTACAACCGGTTGGGTGGGCATGGCTTGGTGGTGGGGGTAATGTGACTGGGTGGGTGTCGCCAATGTTTTTTTTTAAAAAAACTTTTTAAAGCATTTTTTTACAACCTATTCGGGCGAATAGGTTGTAAAAAATGCTTTTAAAAGGTTAAAAAAAAGGCTCTGACGATCATAGCTGGAGAACTGGTAGTAAAAAAATGCCTAGAAAGTAAAAAAAAAAAAAAAAGTTCTAATGATCGCGAGTCGCTCAGCTGATTGTCAAAACTTTTTTTTTTTTACATTTTTTACTACCAGTTCGGCGAACCAGTAGCCTTTTTTACTACCGGTTCAGGCGAACTGGACCGAACCAGGAGCATTTCACCCCTGCTTCTTATCCAAGAAGCTTCATTAGCTTTGATGAAGCTTCTAGAATGAGAAGCAAAACATCTTCAAAGGAAAAAAAAAAAAACAGAAAGTCCATCTGTCTCTTGCAAAAAGTCCCCCCCCCCCCAAACATACAAATTACATCTTTTCGGAACACAGCTTTGATCCGGTCATCAATTTGTTCAATTTTTTGTCATCTTTAACAAAATTTTATATATTCTATTTTGCCATAACACTTATTTCTTAATCTTAAATCACATATTTCAACTAATACCATTTTAGAAAAAGTTTACTCATGTTTACTTAATCAATATAATTACCCTTCTATTAACCCACCTTAAATCTTAATTCAATTAATACCTCATCATACATTTCACAATTCTTACCCTAAATCCTCACTATTAACAGTACAGTTCAAACATGTTTATATTCCAAAATTATTTCCATTTCTAAAACTTCCTTACATTTATTTATTACTTCATATAATGCTCATTAAATCTTTATTCCATTATTACTTTATCAAATTTAAACCTTATCACTAATCTTAAAAATATAGCAATTTAACATTTAAACATAGTTCTTAATTCAAATAATGCTATTTAATACACTTTCCCAAATTATTTCCTTAAATTCTATCTATTTAACCATACCATTTATATAAATACCAATTAAGTCATTTTTGTTTGTAAATCATAATCATATATTATTTCAATTTTCCTTTCTTTTTTGCTTAAGTGAAAAATGTTCAAATTATTACTATTGTTACACATATTTAAACAATATCCCAATTATTACAGCTATCCATTTTCTCAAATGATACCGTCCAACATCTTAATAAAAATTGATACATTATATCCGTTGATATATTTTCTTTTTACATAATCTAATTCAACCTTTTATCATTCCACTGTAAATCCCAGTGTAATCATCTTTATGCCGCTGTTAATCCCAGTGTAATCATCTTTATTTTTTTTCCCGTTAATCCCAGTGTAATCAACATTTTTTTTTTTTTTTTTTTTTGCCTCTTGAAAAAGCACCTTTGGGACAACATGACCCAGATGATGGAGAATCTCCATGGACGTTTTTCCATCCATAGTTTCTTGTCTTGCCTTCTGGTGCTTTGGAGAATAGGTTGACCCCCTTCGTCTTTGTAGGAACCCCTTTTTGGAAGACTGCCACGTTGCAAGGATGTCAGACCACCGCATCCCCAAACAGACCCTCCTTTATGGTGAGCTGTCTCAAGGAAAGCGACCCCACGGCGGACAAAGGAAGCGATACAAAGACACGCTAAAAGCCTCCTTCAAGTCCCTGGATATCCACACCACCTCCTGGGAAACCCTGGCACGAGATCGATCGACATGGCGCACCTTGATCCACCAAGGCTGCCAGACATTTGAAGACAGAAGGTGTCACGAGTGTTTTCAGGATTGCTGTGGCTACTTGATCAGTCACAAACAGTATGGATCCAATCAAGCCATCTCCTGTTTGCAATTAACTGCAAGCCTTCCCTGCCCTACTTAATTGCAGGTTAACTCCCCATATAAGCACGGACTTTTCTGCTTGCTATTTGGGCCTAGACGCTGTTTAGGTCTAGATGCAGAGCCAGTGCTGAAGCACCTGGATGCAGAGCCCAGAGCAGAGCTGCAGAAGGGAGGAGAACTCAGATAAGGAGTCCTGATGGCTGCAGCAGAGATAGCAGCAGAAGAGGAGCCGAAGAGCTGTGTAAAGATACTCCCACGGAGCCAGCTGCAACTGTGAGTTGAGATAGCTGGAAGCCTTTTGAAGTCTCCAATTTCGGCTTGCCTTTTGCTGAGTTGAAGCATGCAAGCCAACATCTGAACTGTTGCTGCTGGACAGTTTCCCTCCCAGGAGCTTCAAGCCACGTTTGCTGGTTGAATTGTTTTTCACAGGTGACTTTTAGCTGTGAAGCCTACGCTGCTGCCCTTCTACCACCTCGATGATGTATCGACACCGAAGCTGCTTAATGTTATGTTAGTTTTTTCTTGTGGACTGTTTTGGTATTGTGGAGAGGAATTTAGGGAGATGGCCTGGCTTCATTTAACCAAGATAAGACTTTGTTATTAATGTGCCTTTTTAAAGATATAGTGTTTTTTAAACATTTTGAAGTAAAGTATATTTTTATACAAGACTCCTCTGCTAGTTTTATTTCAGTCCTAGTGTGTTTGCTCGTGAGCTGGTTCACGGTTCGGGGACAACCCTCTACCCCATCCTAACAGAAGGACAACCATAGCACAGAAGAGAAGGGAGCACTCCGCAAAGCCAGAGCTGCAAATGCTGCAACAATAGTGCCTACACGTCTGACATGTGGCAGAACATTCCGTGTCCGCATTGGCAGAGGTGGGCTGCTGCCGGTTCAGACCGGTTTGGGCAAACCGGTAGTTCTGATTATCAGATGGCCCCGCCCACCCATCCCCGCTCTATCCTGTCCTATATTTCCTTCTTTTTTTTTGGCTCAGCTGATTTGAGTGGTACAGCTGATTTCCGCATCTCCGCTGTTCTACTTACCAGGTGTTGTGACCTAGGCCCATGTAGTTATTACCAGACACAATCAGTCCTAAACAAACATATTTTATTAGAACAGCTGAGAATTACTTCATTCTCATCTTAGTCCAAATTAAGTCCAAAACAAATTCTTCGTAAACAGTCCTTCGGCCTTATCACCAACCTTTGTCTACTTTGGCACCCTGCCAAAGGCTTTTCTTGGCAAAACCCCACAAAGTTCAGAAGTAAGAGACACCGACAAGAAACAAATGTAGCAACGTTGCTTTCCTACAAAGATCCCAAGAGCCATTGCTGCTCTTTTAAGCCTTCTGGGAGGGGCCAATCATCTCCTGGCCTTACTCCCGACTTGTCATTTTTTTCTTCAGCTGCTCTTGCCTTCTGGCAGCTCTTCGCATGTGTGCACTAGGAACAGGCTCCTCCTGTCCCTCTGCCTCTCTGGTATCCGCCTCTGGAGGCTCTGGAGTTCGCGCATCACTCCCAGATGGCCCTGGCCCCATCTCTGCCTCTGACGCAGAGCCCTTGTCTAGGCCTTCCCCTGACTCCAGGACTGGCCCATTTTCCTCCCCAGCCTCCTCATTGTCCGACTCCACTGCCAGCTCTGCAGGCTGCTGGCGGACCACAACACCGGGGCTGCCGTAGAAGGTAAGCAGCTGAGCTTCAAATTGCTGTAATTTGAACGCTGCGTGCAAGTGTGTTAGGTGCGTGCGCGTGCAAAGCGCACGATCACCGAACTGGTTGTTAAACTGGTTGCAGCCCACCAATGCGCATAGGACTTACCAGCCACCTGCACACACACCGCGGCAGCCCACAACCAGTTAAATGTCAAGGTCCTCTTCGAAAAGGATGGACGAACATCATCTCTGAATGGACCAGGGGTGAAATACTACCGGTTCGCTCCAGTTCGGGCAAACTGGTAGTAAAAAAAAAAAAAAAAAAGCTACCGGTTCGGTTGAACCAGCAGTTTAAAAAGCTACTGGTTCGGGCAAACCGGTAGTTAAAAAAAGCTATCGGTTCCTCTGAACCGGCATTTCTGATGATCAGCTGTGCAGTGGGGTAGGAAATCCTGCTTTCTAGCAAAGCTAAATCACGCGCCATAGTTGATCCCCTCCCCTTCGCAGTTCTACTTACCTTCCCAAGCCTCCTTTTGGTACACACTGCGCATATGCACACAGCAATGTTTGGCACACAGTGCGCATGCGCGGCCAGCGAACCGGTAGCAAACCGGTTCAGATTTTACCAGTGGAATTGACCCCAGATTTTCCAGTCCAGGAGGTCAATTAAACGTCTATCATTGCTGAAGGGAGTTGAGAAAACCAGCAAGGAAATATCTCTGAAAGAATGATCGACTGGGTTACGGGTTATCTAACCACAAAATTCTAACCTGCGCAGATGAAGGAACGCTGTGTAGCATTGCTTGCGAAACTCCTGGTACTGTTCACTCTGCGTCCCTCCCATTCCTTCCACCATTTCCTTATTCAGCTTCATGGGTGGAGGAAGAGGCTTCGGGTCACGTCCCAGAATATAGCCAAAATCAATGTGGAAAAGTTTGCCTGCATTGGGAACGTCAGAAAAAAGATTAGAGTTACGACGCGTAGGGAATTTACGAGGTTCTGCTCTCTCTTTGGTACTCAGAGTAACAGAATAACGGAGTTGGAAGGGACCTCAGAGGCCTTCTAGCCCAACCCCCTGCTCTAGCAGGAGACGCCATACCATTCAGGACAAGTATAAAGCCCTACATGGCTTAGGCCCGGGGTATCTGCAGGATCATCTCCTGCCATCCTTCCATCGTCCAGTGCGCTCACACAGAGCGGGCCTCCTCAGGGTGCCGTCAGCCAGACAATGTCGGCGGGCGGCCCCCAGGGGGAGAGCCTTCTCTGTGGGAGCGCCGACCCTCTGGAATGGGCCTCCCACCGGCCTCAGGACAGCCCCGGACCTCCTCTCCTTCCACCGCAAATTGAAGACGTGGCTTTTTCACCAAATGGGCTGAATCCGTAGGGATGATTTTTAATCATTTTAATTACATTTTTAATTAATTTTAACTAATTTTAAATTGGCTTTGTTGTTTATGTAATTTTTTTTTTTTTTTTGTTCCTTCTTGTAAGCTGCCCTGAGTCCTTCGGGAGAAGGGCGGCCTATAAATTACATAAATAAAATAAATAAATAAAATAAATAAGTGGTCATTCTTTTTTTCTTTTTTTAAATTTGATTTATATGCCGCCCTTCTCCGGAGACTCAGGGCGGCTTACAATGCACTAAGCAATAGCCTTCATCCTTTTGTATATTTATACAAAGTCAGCTTATTGCCCCCACAAACTGGGTCCTCAATTTACCTACCTTAGAAAGGATGGAAGGCTGAGTCAACCTTGAGCCTGGCGAGATTCGAACCTGCAGTAATTGCAGGCAGCTGGTCTTAATAACAGGGTGCTTTAGACCACTGTACTACCAAGGCTCAATCTGAGCCTTGGTAGTACATTCAATCTGTTCTTGTCAACCTCCAGTGATGAGACAGACAGACAGACACATAGACAGACAGATAGACAGAGAGCTGAAGAGCCAATTAGATGGAGAGTATAACAGAATAACAGAGTTGGAAGGGACCTTGGAGGTCTTCTAGTCCAACCCCCTGCTCAAGCAGGAAACCTTATACCATTTCAGAACAAGTGATTGTCTGGTCTCTTCTTAGAAACCTCCAGTGTTGGAGCATCCACAACTTCTGGAGGCAAGTCGTTCCACTGATTAATTGATCTAATAATTGAAAGGGAAATTTGTCCTTAATTTCAAGTTGCTTCTCTCCTTGATTAGTTTCCATCCATAGCTTCTTGGCTTGCCTTCTGGGGCTTTGGAGAATAGGTTGAGCCCCCCCACCCCTTCAGGGTGCTATCGGCCAAGTTATGCTGGCTGGCGACACCCAGGGGGAGGGCCTTCTCTGTGGGAGCCCCAGCCCTGTGGAATGAACTGCCCCTGGAAATGCGTAAGATCTCCGACCTCCGGGTATTTCGCTGTGCACTGAAGACCCTGTAGTTCCGCCAGGCCGGGCTATCAACATAATAATTTTAAATTGGGTGTTTTAAATTTCTGGGGTTTTAAATTGAGCCGAATTATTTAATAATTTTAAATTATTTTAATTGATGTTTGTCTTGTGCTTTTAATAGGCCGTACACCGCCCTGAGTCCTTCGGGAGAAGGGCGGTATAGAAATAAAATTATTCTTATTCTTATTCTTATTCTCCTTTGTGGAAGCCCCTCAAATATTAGAACATGGCTATCATGTCACACTTTTTACTAGACTAGACATAACCAATTCCTGGAGACCTCAACTTACAGCCATTCATTTAGAGACAGTTTAAAGTTATAAAGCTCTGAAAAGAAATTCTTCCTGAATAACCAAGTTGAGAGAGGCCTGATAGGAATGAGCATGAAAACTGTTTACTAGGGGCTCAGGTGAGTAGAAGTAGTCCTCGATTTACAACTGCAATTGAGCCTGGAGTTACAGCTGTAGGTCATGCCAGTCATTAGGGGGTCATCAAATGACTATACCTGATTTTTATTGCAGTGCAGCCAAAAAAGTTAGTGCAATTGTACACTGCATAAACAGAGGGATAGAATCAAGATCACGTGGAAAGTTAATACCATTTTATAATGTCTTGGTAAGGCCACACTTGGAATACTGCATTCAGTTTTGGTCGCCATGATGTAGAAAAGATGTTGAGACTCTAGAAAGAGTGCAGAGAAGAGCCACAAAAATGATGAGGGGACTGGAGGCTAAAACATACAAAGAACGGTTGCAGGCACTGGGTATGTCTTGTTTAGTGAAAAGAAGGACTAGGGGAGACATGATAGCAGTGTTCCAATATCTCAGGGTTTGCCACAAAGAAGAGGGAGTCAAGCTATTCTCCAAAGCAACAAAAGGCAGGACAAGAAGCAATGTGTGGAAACTAATCAAGGAGAGAAGCAACCTAGAACTAAGGAGAAATTTCCTGACAGTTAAAACAATTAATCAGTGGAACAACTTGCCACCAGAAGTTATGAATGCTCCAACACTGGAAGTTTTTAAGAAGAGGTTGGATAACCATTTGTCTGAAGTGGTGTAGGGTTTCGTGCCTAAACAGGGGGTTGGACTAGAAGACCTCCAAGTTCCCTTCCAAGTCTATTTTTCTATGGACCCAAAAATAGCAGCTGATTTTCAAACCAAGGAGTCAAAGGGGTAGTAGGAGATCTACAATGCTGATCCCGCCCTCAAAGAAATCCAATTTGACACCCCTGGTGTAAGGTCTCCTGCCTTGAGCGGTGAGTTGGACGAGAAGAACTCCAAATTCCCTTCCAACTCTCTAATTCTGGAATTCTATTCAGGATAGAACCATAAGAGCACCCGGAGGCTCCAACTGGTCCAGAATGCAGCCGCGCGGGTGATTATGGGAGTGTCATGGCGCTCCCATGTAACACCTCTCCTGCGCGAGCTGCACTGGCTTCTGGTGGTCCTCCAGGTGCGATTCAAGGTGTTGGTTACCACCTTTAGAGCGCTCCATGGCTTAGGACCTGGATATCTACGAGACCGCCTTCTGCCACCGAGAGCCTCCCACCGGCCAGTACGCTCCCACAGAGAGGGGCTCCTCGGGGTGCCGTCGGTCAAACAATGTCAACTGGTGGTCCCCAGGGGGAGAGCTTTCTCTGTGGGAGCACCTGCCCTCTGGAACGAGCTCCCCCCGGAGATACAGACGATTCTGGATTTACGTATCTTCCGCTAGGCCCTCAAGACTTTTTTATTGCAACAAGCCGGGCTAGCCTAACTTCTTTAATTGTTTAATTTGAATTTGAATTTTAAATGGGGTATTTTTTTGTTTTTTTTTTATTTGATTTATATGCCGCCCTTCTCCGGAGACTCAGGGCGGCTTACAATGCGTTAAGCAATAGCCTTCATACTTTTGTATATTTATACAAAGTCATCTTATTGCCCCCACAATCTGGGTCCTCAATTTACCGACCTTAGAAAGGATGGAAGGCTGAGTCAACCTTGAGCCTGGTGAGAATTGAACTCGCAGTAATTGCAGGCAGCTGGATGTTAAATGCTGCCTTAGTAGGAGCATTAGCCTCCTACGCCACTCAGGCTCAGGTATTTAAATTGTTGGGCCAAATTGTTTAAAATATTTTAAATTGCTTTTAAATGTTTGTATTCTATGTTTTTTACCTTTGGCTGTTCACCGCCCTGAGTCCTTCGGGAGAAGGGCGGTATATAAATTTAAATATAAAATAAAATAAAATAAATAAATAATGTAGTAAGGAGCCCATATGTGCAGGCAGCTGTTTCCAGTTTCAGCTTTGTGGATCTCCATTTCAAAGGATCGGGATGAGATTAAACTCAGTTTTGCTTGGGAATCCTATTGTCAGTCAGAATAAACAATGAATGCCGGGCTTGATGACTGCACCGTCTGCTATGTTATCTGATGTAATGCTACTTCAGATGCTGATCGCAACAGCACCATGAGAATGAGCGTTCCTGCTGTCTCCTTTTCTTTGGGAAGCAGAAAAAGAACACTGCAGAGGGCACGGTGTGGCCGTGTTAAATTTGGCAGAATTGTGGTGTGGATTCTCAGCAGGGAAACTGGGTTTGTTTGCAGAAACTGAGAGATTGCAACACCAGGGGTGGGTCTCCGATCAAAACCCTCCAAGAAGAATATGCAAGGCCATCTGGTTCTCCTACACCAGGGGTCCCCAAACTTGGCAGCTTTAAGACTTGTGGACTTCAACTCCCAGAATTTTCCAGCCAGCTCTGCTGTGCTGGAGAATTCTGGGAGTTGAAGTCCACAAGTCTTAAAGCAGCCAAGTTTGAAGACCTCTGTCCTACACCTTACACTTTTCGTGTAACTTTAGTTCTCCAATCCCATCTCCTTAAGCAAGGGGTGCAAAACCTGCAGAAACAGAATAACAGGGTTGAAAGGGACTTTGGAGGTCTTCTAGTCCAACCCTTGCTAAAGGAGTACACCCTATACCCGTGATGGCGAACCTATGGCATGCAGAGGTGGCACGCAGAGCCATCTTTCCGGGCACACGAGCTGTCGCCCAACTCACCTGCTGCTGTGCACGTGCACCCCACCTGGTGTTTGGGCCTCCGGTGCACATGCGTGCAATTCGGGAGACCCAGCAGGTCTTCAGAGCTCTCCTGCACATACATGTGCGAGTACTTGCGTACAGCGTGCATATGCGCAGAAAGCGTTCATGCACATGCATTGCACGTGTGAAAACCGTGCTCATGTGCAGATGGTGCGATGGCACGCTCAGCGCACGGGGGGAGCCGTGCGAAACCCTGCACGCATGGGCAAATGTTGCGACTGTGCGCACGGCGCATGGGTGGCCTTGCAGAAGCCATGTGCATGCACAGATGGTGCAGTTGTGCATGCAGTGCATGGGGAGGAGCTGCACAATAGCCATGCACATGCGCAGATGGTGTGGTTGTGCGCACAGAGCATGGGGGGCGCGTACAAAACCCGTGTGCATGCAGAGATGGTGCAGTTGCGAGTGCAGCGCATGGGGAGGAGATGCCTGTTAGTGTGGATAGCACGCATGTATGCAAAGTGCACAAAGTGCATACCTGTTCGGCACTCAGTGAGTAAAAGGTTTGCCACCACTACCCTATAACCGTTCTGGACAAATGGCTGTCCAGTCTCTTCTTAAAAGCCTCCAGTGATGGATTAAGATTAAGAATGGAGGCTCCTTTTAACTTTTTTCCCCAGTGGTGAAATTATTATTTATTTATTTATTTTTATTTTATTAAATTTCTATACCGCCCTTCTCCCGAAGGACTCAGGGGGGTGAACAGCCAAAAGATAAAACACAGAAATACAAAATTTAAAATAGATTAAAACAGATTAAACAATTTGGCTAAATTTTAAAAATATCCCATAATTAAACAAATTAAAATTAGTGTTTAAAATTTAAATTTTAAAATTTTAAAAAGGAGAAGATTTAGGCCAGGCCAGCTTGATGAAATAAAAACATTTTAAGCGCGCGGCGGAAGGTGCGCAGATCCGGGATCCTCCGTATCTCCGGGGGGAGCTCATTCCAGATCGTAGGTGCCCCCACAGAGAAGGCTCTCCCCCTAGGGGCCACCAGTCGACATTGTGTGGCCGACGGCACCCGGAGGAGCCCCTCTCTATGGGAGCGTACTGGCCGGTGGGAGGCTATTGGTGGTAGCAGGCGGTCCCGTAGATAACCAGGTCCTAAGCCATGGAGCACTTTAAAGGTGGTAACCAGAACCTTGAAGCGCACCCGGAAGACCACCGGGAGCCAGTGCAGCTCGCGCAGGAGAGGTGTTACATGGGAACTCCACGTTGCTCCCATAACCACCCGCGCGGCCGCACTCTGCGCCAGTTGGAGCCTCCGAGAGCACCTCAAGGGGAGCCCCATGTAGAGAGCGTTACAATAGTCCAGACGAGAGGTGACGAGGGCATGAGTGACCGTGTGTAGGGAGTCCCGATCTAGAAAGGGACGCAACTGTAAAAGGGACGCAAATGTAAAATTTGTTACTAGCGGTTCTGTGAGTGTGGCTTGGTGTGTGTGGGGGGTAATATGACTGAGTGGGCATGGCCAACTTTTTTTTTTCCTTTTAAAAACATTTTTTCTATAACCTCTTTGGCCGAAGAGGTTGTAGAAAAAATGCTTTTAAAAGCCTCTGACGATCCCAGCTGAGCCGCGCGATCATCAGAGCCTTTTTTTTCTTTTACTTTTAAAAGCATTTTTTCGGCCAAAGAGGTTGTAGAAAAAATGCTTTTAAAAATTAAAAATTGAAGAGCCTTGATAGTACAGTGGTTTAGTGCACCCTGTTATTAACACAGCTGCCTGCAATTTCTGCTGGTTCGAATCTCTCCAAGGCTCATGGTTGACTCAGCCTTCCATCCTTTCTAAGGTAGGTGAAATGAGGACCCAGTTTGTGGGGGCAATAAGCTGACTTTGTATAAAATATACAAAAGTATGAAGGCTATTGCTTAACGCATTGTAAGCCGCCCTGAGTCTCCGGAGAAGGGCGGCATATAAATCAAATTAAAAAAAAAAAAAGCCTCTGATGATTGCGCGGCTCAGCCGGGCAATGGGGGGTGGGGCAGGGATTTTTGCTACCGGTTCTCTGAACCACCCGCCTCCATCACTACCGGATCAGGTGATCCGGTCCGAATCGGGTGATCCGATCCGAACCGGGAGCATTTCACCCGTTTTTTTCCCCCTCTTCTGCGACAGTCCTTCTTGCTGATCTGATGGCTTTGGAAATGTATCGGTGCACAAGATCTACCGTGCCAGTTACATATGCAAATATATCCCTAAGATTAATTAACGGCTCTGATTCGCACCGTACCGAGCTGGATGAGAAGTATAATTACAGTCTCAGGACTTATTCTGTTGTCTCCCTTCTTCTTTTTTTCCCCCCCATATAAAAAGCATGGATCTCTACTCATCATGAGGACGGGCTCAACATAAATTAGCAGTGAGAAGAATCTCTCTAAATGTTCGTAATTAAAGAACTCGTGTGATTTTACAACATAGATCAAAGCCTGCTGGTTCGGAACAGTTTTGTTTTATGCGCTGTGCTTTGTGTGAGTAATATCCTTTACCGGATATTTTTTTTTTTTTTTGAGCGATAGCGAAAGTAACCCAAGGCAGTTCCATATGGTGCAACAGACTTGATTCTTGTGGGACTCTGCTTTTAAAAATAAAAATAAAATCTCATCTTTAAATCAAACCGTATGGAATGAATGCTGGGAATTTCTGTTAGATAAATGAATGCGGGGTGAAATATGTCCGTGTAGGAAGTTGGATCCCGCACAGCAGAAATTATATCTCTGATGGGCTTTTAAGAAAGTTCTCAATAGGAGATAAAAGGATGAATTCGATAACTCATATAGTTTAGCCTTGTCCTGCTTATCCCTGTACAGGTAATCCTCGAATTAGGATGACAACTGAGTCTAAAATCTCTGTTGTTAAGTGTTCTGACCCTTTGCAGAAGCAGCAGACAGGCTCCCCGCAAACAAAAAAACCCCTCTTTATTTACGTCTTGGGAATGAACTGCATTCACCAACAGAAAGTCCAGGCAAGAGTCCTGCAAGGAGTTAACTGAAACAATAGTCCTTATCAGTTCCTTATGATAAATGCAAGGCTGTGAGCTCCCAGCCAGGAGGCTGCAAATTACCGTATTTTTCAGAGTATAAGACGCACCTTTTTCCCCCAAAAAAGAGGGTGAAAATCTGGGTGCGTCTTATTCTCCGAATGTAGTCCCACCCAGTTTCTTGAATGGAGGCTTCAGAGACTGAAAAAAAGTATCAGAAAAGAAGCCCCCAAACAGAGCTTCAGAAAAAAAGGCTCCAAACAGAGCTTCAGAAAAGAAGCCTCCAAACAGAGCTTCAGAAAAAAAGCCTCCAAACAGAGCTTCAGAAAAGAAGCCTCCAAACAGAGCTTCAGAGGCTTTTTTTCTGAAACTGTTTTGGAGGCTTTCAGAGGCAGAAAAGAAAGTTTTTTCTGAAACGGAGTTTCAGAAGTTTTAGAGGCAGGAAAAAAAAAGCAAAAAAAAAAAAAAAAAAGCAAGGCACAGAGCTCACAACCAAGGAACCTGTTGCTAAAATTCTCCTCTGGGAACAGCTGATTGGGGGTATTCCAGGAGGCCGATCCACCCGCCAATCAGCTTTTTTCTTATTTTCCTCCCCAAAAACTAAAGTTCGTCTTATACTCCGAAAAATACGGTAAGTCACTTCAAACAGAGAAATAAACAAACCTCAGTTCTGGCAAGGCAGTCTTTGTCGCACAAAACACACAAGAAGCAAACTTTCCAGAAATGCGAACGGTTGTCTGCTACAACCAAACCACGCCCGTTTCCTCCTATTTATTCCCCAGCCAGGGAGGGACCAGTCAGCGTCCACGGTTGTTTTGTTTCCAGAGCTGGCTCATTGTCCTCCGTTATTCACCTCTCCTATCTGCTCTGCGCATACCCGCATCTGGAACAGGCCCCAGCTGTTCCTCCTCCTCACTCATATCAGCCTCCAAAGGCAGCTGCCTCTCTGGCTGGGAAATGTCGGACGACCCTAGCTCTATCTCTGTGTCCGACGCCGAGCATCCATCAGAGCCTTCCCCGGGCTCCAGAACTGGCCCAAGTTTCTCCCCAACCTCCTCATTGTCCGAGTCTGCCTCCAGCTCTGCTGGCGGGCCACAACACTAAGTGAGACATTTGTTAAAGTCAGTTTTGCCCCTTTTTACGACCTCTCTTGCCACGGTTGTGAATCTCTAGAGCTCCTAAGTTAATAATATGGTTCTTCTTTCCCAAGCCTCCTTTTTCTTTGCTAAGCGGGTTTTTGGTGCGTATTGTGTATGTGCATGCACAAACAGGCTGAAGAACAGTTTTTATCTGTGGACTGTCAGACTCCTGAATGAGAAATAGTGTCATAACTATGTAGTACGATGGACTGCAGGGCTGGCGCAATGTGTAACATGTTCACACTGGTGCAATAGGACTGGGTGTTTTGTGAATATGATTTAGGGATTTTCTTTCTTCACTGTGAGTTGTATTGTGTTGGGGGGGAGGGTAGGTGCACTGAGGGAGCTCAACCAATCTCACTGTACATATGTTGTGCACTGACAATAAAGATTTGAATTTGAATTTGTTCATGGCCCAGCATCTTCTTCAAAACCAGTGAACGGGTGGAGGGAGGAACCAGATTCACTGTGTTACGCAGACTTAATCATTGTGCAAAGAGGATGATAAACACATGTTTGGCGCAACTGGTGTCAGCAGTTCGAAAAACATTTGCAGCGACAATTGGATCACCGCCGTTAAGTCCTCCAAGCCAACGTTTCTGAGACATCGGCAGATGGGCCGAAGAAAATAAACCTCCTAAAAAGATTTATAATAACGCCGGCACCATTTCCAATCTGCCTAATTTCTTCTTTACAAAATAAGATAGCTAATTGGCACTTGACAGACGCACATACACAAACACACACACACAATTTCGAGATCTGTTAATTATATCGCTGGGTTTGTAAGATTGTTAAAGATGTACCGACAAACGGTAGCTATTATACACTCTGCTGCCTTCCAAATACAGCGCATGTTTAATAAGCATGCATTAGCCGTAGATAATTAAGTATTGACCATAATATTAGTCAAGACTGAATAAAGAGGTTATTTCCTTTCCATCGGATCTTCAATTATGATATTAATCTGATTTTTCTCCTAGCCGAGTTCCCTTTCTATTAAGTTCTTGCCGTACAATTCCTTCCTATTAACATCTATAAGTCTGGTCTACCGGGAGTCCAGATGCCTAGCAAAATGACAAAATGATCTGTATTTTATGTCCTTTATGCCAGTGGTGAAATCTTCCCCAGTTTGCCATTGATTTGCTGACTGTGCATGCGTTGTGCACGCCAAATACATGCACGGTGCACGCCAAATGCACCGAGTATCAATCCTTCCATTGTTTCAGACAGATAACCAAGTTTTTGACATAGTCTTGAAGTGCAGCTCCTCAGTTTGTCACTGGTCCGGTTTTGCATTGTGCGTGAACACAGCCAGGATGATCTGAGCTATGGAGAGCCCAACTCAAAAGTCCAACACTGTTTTCACCTATAGATTTGCGTTGTTCTCGCCTTCTCTCTTCTCTCCGTGCTCTAGGATCAGGAGGGGATGATCTTTGCTCTTCGCCTGAGTTCTGTCTCTCCTGCTCCTCCCTGTCTGCAGGCCTTTCGAATCCTAAACAGCCCTCCCCATACTGACTCTGCCCTTCCCCAGTTTTCTCCAAGGCCAATGGAGCCGCCCTCTCGATCCATGTCGGCTCCTGTTCCAGCTCATCTTCCCCCACAGATTCAGACTCCAACGGGGGCGGGATGACATCTTATTTATCAATTTCATCCTTTGATTGCAATTTCATCTTTTGTGTGTATTTTGTCCCTGCCCCAAATCACACTAGGGGGGGGCGACAGAGAAATCATATAAAATTAATAAGTGACCAAATAAAGCATTTAGCAAAATGGAAATGAAACTGCAAATGTTTGCTGGCTGAACGCTACAACTGTCCCGTTTTGTTAAGATGTTGGGATGGTTAAATCCACAAGTTATGGCTTGTTAATTCTGCCTCCTTTGCAAAATCCTGCAATATTTTTTTTATGCTATGCGATTCCAATAGTTTCAGGCAATTTCGTAACAGTCTTAACATCGCTTTAATGAGACTTGCATTCGTAGGCAAAGACACAATTTCAAAAGGACATGGTTTTCTCGCACAGGGAAGATGCCCCAACATTTGCCCCCCTCCCCAAAAAAGTGAATTCTTTACCTGTCTTGGTGAGCAAAAGGTTATCCAGATGCCTGTCCCCAACTCCAAGTATATATGTGATCACACAATACCCAGCTGAAAATTAAAACAAAACGAAACAAAATTAGCATAGGTAAAGGTAAAGGTTCCCCTCACACATATGTGCTAGTCTTTCCTGACTCTATGGGGCGGTGCTCATCTCCATTTCAAAGCCAAAGAGCCAGCGCTGTCCAAAGACGCCTCCGTGGTCATGTGGCCAGCATGACTCAATGCCAAAGGCGCACGGAACGCTGTTACCTTCCCACCAAAGGTGGTCCCTATTTTTCTACTTGCATTTTTTACGTGCTTTCGAACTGCTAGGTTGGCTGAAGCTGGGACAAGTCACAAGAGCTCACCCCGTTATGCAGCACTAGGGATTCGAACTGATCTTTTGATCGACAAACTCAGCGTCTTAGCCACTGAGCCACCGCGTCCCTTTTTTAAAAAATTAGCATAGCTCTTTGTAAATGTTATAACTCCTGAAGATCAAAACCAAACTGAAGCAAGTTAGATTATTTTGTCAGAAACCTGTGAGGTCCTTACTAGCACTGATGAAGTTACTTAGTTGGGTAATGAAACGTCTGCAAGAAAACGATCAAACTCAGAATGCACCAAGGATCTCCAAGGGCCTTTGATAGCACTGATGATATTACCTAGTTGGGTAATGAAACGTCTACAAGAAAACGACCAAATTCAGAGTGTACCGAATGTCCCAAATTCCATAATTTCTAGCCCAAGATTTCATACAAGCTGTTTCCACTACTCCTTGAGCAAATTCACTACTCTTGGAGGTATAAGGTGCTCCGGACATAAAACACATTTTCCTTTTTTGGTGAGGAAAACAAGAAAAAGAAATCTGCCTCTGCCTCCCAGCAATTTTGCTTCCTTGCAGCAAACAGCTAATAGCCTGCTTTACTTTCAGTTTCGTTTTCAGCATAGCTTGATTAACACAAGAAAAAAATCTGCTCCCAGCAATTTACCTCCTTGCAGCAAGCAGCAGAGGCCCACACAGCAATAGGCAATGGCAATATCTGCAGCCTGAAACAGCTGAGAGTCGGGAGGCCGATCCAACAGACAATCAACTTGTGCTAATTAGGCTGTGCTGAAGCTGAAATAGGCTGTTTTTTCTTGCTGCTTGCTGCAAGGAAGTAAATTGCTGGGAAGCAGAGGACATAGGGTGGGGGCCAGTGGGTGGGCAGGGCTACATTCGGTGTATAAGACGCGCCCAAATTTCCTCCCCTTTTTGGGGGGGTAAAAGGTGTGTCTTGTACTCCAAAAAATATGGTAATTTATCATTTCTGGAAAAAGGCTATTAGTAATCAACCCATTAAAGTAAAGCCATATTTAGAATACTGATGAATTCCCCAATGAGCAACCGGACAGTTGACACAGAGATTTTAAATATCCTGTAATATTCAACCAATGGCCTCTCTAACCTTGGTGACGCAGCAGACTAAAGCGCTGTTAACTAGCACCAGCTGCCTGCAATTACTGCAAGTTCAAATCTCACCAGGCTCAAGGTTGAGACTCAGCCTTCCATCCTTTCGAGGTAGGTAAAATGAGGAGCCGGTTTGTGGGGGCAATAAACTGACTTTGTATAAAAAAGAACACCGCTTAAGGGGGGGCCGAAAGCCCTACTAAGCAGGTATATACAAAAGTATGAAGGCTATTGCTTAACGCATTGTAAGCTGCCCTGAGTCTCCGGAGAAGGGCGGCATATAAATTGAACCAATAAATAAATAAATGAATGAATGAATGAATGAATGAATGAATGAATGAATGAATAAATGAATAAATGAATAAACCTGGGCAGATGTAGCCATTAAGATGAATTCTCTCTTCCATTTTAGTATCAAAAGAAGAAGAGAGACAGGTAATTGCAACAGTTCCTCTTTCACCATGTGGTAACCCAGTGATGGTGAACATATGGCACGCGTGCCGGAAGTGGCACACACACAGCCATCTCTCCGGGCACGCCAATCGTTGCCCGTTGCTCTTCCGGTTTCCGGGGCTGGTCTTTGGACGAATAGGTTGTAAAAAAAATGCTTTTAAAAGTAAAAAAAAAAAAAAGGCTCTGACGATCGCGCGCCTCAGCTGGGAAGCGGGCCTCAGCGGCAAGCGGGCGACCAGGTGATTGGGTGGACATGGGCGGGAGAGGTGGGGGCAGGGATTTTTGCTTCCGGTTCTCCGAACCACCCGCCGCCATCGTGTTCTGCCCCAGCTACGGAACCCAAGAAATGTAGCACACACAAAACTCCAAACAACTCCGTTTAACTACAAACAGTCTTTTTTCAAATGCAGGCTATTACTAAAAATGTCCTTAACAGCCTGCCAGGAATTCCAAAGATTAGATAAAGGCTTACAAGAGTTGGTAATTAGCCCAGAAACCAGGTTTGCAAGGAAAATTATTATTATTATTATTATTTATTATTATTATTTATTAGATTTTTATACCGCCCCCTCTCCCGAAGGACTCCCGAAATTCACTCTCAAATGCTCAGCGAGCAACCGGACGAACATACGTTGTTTCCTGCAACTGTTTGCCAGCTGTGTGCAAACTTAAATAGGCTAAGGGAGTGGCCAATTAGCCCCAAGCCTTACACTCGAGGAGACCTCCTCCTGAGTAACCACTCCTGCCTTTTGGCTGCCTGCCTGCCTGCGTGCTTGTGCATTGAGAAAAGGCTCCTCCACTTCACTCTCTTCACTTGAAGGAGCCTCTGGAGGTTCTGAAGGCCCTGGCTGAATCTCTGCCTCTGGCACCACGTCTTCTTCAGCCTCCTCACTGTCTGACTCGAGTGCCGGCTGCACAGGCTGTTTGCGCGACACCACACCAGCCTCGTCAGGATCAGCCACAATCCGCGCAGGCCACTGGCGGGCCACAACACATCGCTACCGGATCAGCCAATCCGGTCCGAACCGGGAGCAATTCACCCCTGTCCCAACTCTTTTATTCTATTAGAGCCTTGGTACTACAGTGGTCTAAAGCACCCTGTTATTAAGACCAGCTGCCTGCAATTACTGCAGGTTCGAATCTCGCCAGGCTCAAGGTTGACTCAGCCTTCCATCCTTTCTAAGGTAGGTAAATTGAGGACCCAGTTTGTGGGGGCAATAAGCTGACTTTGTATAAATATACAAAAGGATGAAGGCTATTGCTTAGCGCATTGTAAGCCGCCCTGAGTCTCTGGAGAAGGGCGGCATATAAATCAAATTAAAAAATAAAAATTATCTCCCACAGCTTCTAAGGATTCTCAATCTCTCCATAAGTTTTGCAGAGCAGAGTTTTTAGGAAACCCCTACTTGAAATACAGGGAGTTACTTGCCTGTCTTCTGAACTGCAGACAGACCCATGGAACTGTGCCCCAATGCTTACCGCAGCTTTTCACGTAGGTGTCCATAACTTCCGCACTGATGCCATGGGGCCCATTTTCACTCGGAGCATATTTCCGGAAGAAGTTCTACAAAAACAAGATGGAAGATTTACTAGGTGACCCTTGACTTAAAACCACAATTGGGGCTGGGACATCCGTCGCTAAGCAATGTGGTTGTGAGATGAGCCGTATGAGAATGGTTGTAAAGCAAGGACTACCTGAATTTTTTGGCCCAGCACAAAATGAATCCCAAAGATCAGGGATCAGCAACCTGCAGCTCTGGAGCCACATGTGGCTCTTTCACCCCTCTGCTGCGGCTCCCTGTCATTCAAAATATGTGTCGCAACTGCCAATGTGCAACACAGGGTGATAAAAATCAATGATTTTTTTAAAAAAATAAAAAAAAATCGGATTTTTTTGATTTAAATCGGATTTTTTTGATTTTTATCGAATTCATTTTAATAAAAAACTTTTGGGGTAAAAATCTATCGTAAGATACTTTTCTATTTAAGATACCTAAATAATTCAGTTTATTCAGCATGAAATGGAGCTTAGTTATGTAGCATGAGGCTGTATATTCTGCAACACTGGGACTATCGGTGAGTCAACAGCGGGTCAAAGGAGGAGCAGAGATGACAGTTGCTCTTTAAAAATTATGATTTAAATCGAGTTGATTTAAATCAAGCCTTTTTACTAGTGATTTAAATCATGATTTAAATTGTGACTTAAATCAACTCGATTTAAATCAAATCCGCCCTGGTGCAACACCCACCGGCACACGATTTATTGGGCTTTTCAACCTCCAGTAGGCCAACCATGGATAAATCCAAGAAAAGACGTTTCAGAAGAAAACAAAACGTTTAATTTAATTACATATGCTAGTTTTTTTTTCTTCTCCAATTTTTATTTATAAGTATAAACTAAACAGAACAATGAAACGTACAAAACATAAAAACATATAAACACCCATTTCAATACATGTCCAGTTTGTCGCAACTATAATATACATTTCTCTTTGTATTTTGACTCTTCCTTATTTAGTCATTCCCTTTTATCTATCTAATATTGATCTTTGTTGACCTATGTCTGTTCTTTGTTTCCATCATATTATATTTGGTCATTTTATTTACTTCCTATTGCTTCATCTCTTTCCTATCTTTCAACCAACTATACCACTTTTCCCATACTAAGTAAAAGTCATGTTCTTCCCTATTTTGTAATTCCTTTGTGAGTCTATCTAATTCCGCACATTCCATAGTTTTATTGATTACTTTATCTGGTGTTGGTATATCACTACTCTTCCAGTCTTGCGCGTATAGTATTTGTGCTGCTGTTATCATATGTATAATGAAATAGGTTGTTTCTTTTTCATAGTTACATATGCTAGTTTTGTGGCCGCTCAAGAAATAGTCAGGCACGGGAAGGGTTTTTGTGGCTCCTGGTGTTTTCTTGTGTGTGGGAAACAGGTCCAAATGGTTCTTTGAGTGTTTAAGGTTGCAGACCCCTGCCCAAGATGATAAAAGGATCATGGAGAAAACTCATCACCTTGTCTTAATGTTGCAGTTCTATTGATTGATTGATTGATTGTGTCTGGTTTGCACAGTGGCAGATAGGACAGCACTACAGAGGGTCAACGTCATTGCCCAGAGGATCATTAGTTCCCTTCTCCCCTCTTTGGAAGAGTTTTATAGCTCCCACTGCCTTAAGAAAGTTCAAAATTTCCGCTACCGGTTCTCCAGAACCTGTCAGAACCTGCTGGTTTTTCACCCGTTTGGGGGCAATACGCGGACTTTGTAAACCATCCAGAGAATGCTGTAAAGCACTAGAGGAGGTACATTTTAAGATGTCTATGGAGATTCTCAGGTCATGGTTGTCCCAAAGGTGCTTTTTTTTCAAGAGGCAACTGGACTTTCTGGTTTTAATTTGAAGACGTTTTGCTTCGCATCCAAAAAGCTTCTTCAACTCTGACTGGATGGCGGGGAATGGAAGGATTTGTATTCCTTGCAGACAGCTGGTCATTTGTATCCTTTTAGAGAGTCGTTGAGGCCACCTGGAGGTTTTTCTGTGTCCTTGTTGTGGCTCCGATCACCGAGCCTGTGTTATCGGCAGGAGAGGACTCCGAGAGTGAAGGAGAGGAGTTGGCAAGGCCTCCCTCTCCAGGACCCTCCTCTCTGGCAATGCCTCCGGTATCTTCCGAAGGGCAAGAGATAGGGCCGGGGCCAAGCACTTCCACGCAGCCGCAGGTGGACAGTAATGATGATGATGATGAGTCTTGGCTGGACCCTCGACAGTGTCGCAGAGATAAGCACGCGCAGCAGAGGAAGAGGCCTGCCAGGGATTAGGCTGAGTCACTGGACCACACCCCACAGGGTATAAAAGAGGGTGTGGTGGCCGGTTCAGCTCTGTGACAAGCAAAAAACGGATATCGGATGACCTTCTTTGTATTTACTGGACTTTGTTGATTATTGTGTATTGGCTTTGTTCCCGGACGAAGGGAGAAACTCCCCCCTCGTGAGTAAAGAATACCTGGCAGCCAGTCACTGGGTTGCTGCCAATTCTGATACCGGATAAACTGTTGTCGGCTGAGTTCTTTAACTGTTGCCTGTCTGTGGGGGTGCGTGTGTGAGACGGGGACAGAACAGTCCTCAGGGTCACCTGAGTAGTGCAAATGAGCACTCTGAGGACACATATAAACCTCCAAGTGGCCTCAATGACCCTCTAAAAGGATGCAAATGACCAGCTGTCTGCAAGGAATATAAATCCTTCCATCACTGCCATCCAGTCAGAGCTGAAGAAGCTTCTTAGGTGAGAAGCAAAATGACTTCAAAGGAAAAAAAAAAAGAAAGTCCAGTTGAAAAAGCATTTTTGGGACAACCATGACCTGGATGACTGAGAATTTCCATAGACTATCAAATTAAGCAATGACCAGTCAGGCCAACTGAATATATTCCCTTAAGTATATTTGATTATTCATGTAATAACTGCAGCCAGAATTGTATTTGCACAGAATTGGAAAGGTGAAGAGATTCCTACGGATGAAAATGTGGTTAAGAAAATATTGGAATGTGCAGAAATGAATAGATTAACACTTGCAATTAAAGGAAAGGAAGAATCTGATTACTATAATATATGGGATTTATTTTATGAATGGTTAGAGAACAAATATGAAAGCAAGGTATAATAAAGTTAAATAAGTTAAGAAGAGAAATGTTACAACAATAGATATGTTACAACAATAGATACGTTAAGTATTAAGTATTAGTATTAAAATAAGAGTAGGTATAAATAATGAATATAGTGGTAAGCTTTAACTGTTGTGACACAAAAAATTTGTACCCAGACGAAACACTGTTTAATGAATGATGAAATGTTTGTATTAGAAGAAAATAAAACTTTTTTTTTTTTTAAAAAAAAAGAAGTATTATAGTGTAGTGTTTAGCTTGCAACCAACATAATGCAATGGAAAGATTTAAAATCAGAGTTTTTAAGAGACACACTGGGACTTTTTAAAGGAGCCCATCAAATTTCAGGTGCAGAAACTGCATAATTACAGGGAAGGTTAAATGCTTCCAAATGCGGATATATTCCCTTCTGAGCCTGGATTGCAAAATTTAAATAGCATTAGCAATTCAAAGCAATGCTGAATTAAGATACAAGAAGTGAATGGCAAAACATACATTAATGGCATTTTTTTCTTAAATGACGAGACGGGGAAAGAGGCTCACAGTTGCAAATCCAGCTTTGAGTCAGCCCAAAATACAGTAAAGTAAAGATAAAATAGACAAGTCTGGAGCCAGTTTGATCTATTGGTTAAGGTGCCAGGTTAGAAAGCGGGAGACTGTGAGTTCTAGTCCTGCTTTAGGCATGAAATCTGGTTGGGTGAATTTGGGCCAATCACCAAGAGGTTGTTAGTTCTAGTCCTGCCTTAGGCATGAAAGCCAGCTGGGTGACTTTGAGTTAATCACCACAAGACTGTGAGTTCTAGTTCCACCTTAGATATGAAAGCCAGCTGGGTGACTTTGAGTTAATCACCACAAGACTGTGAGTTCTAGTTCCACCTTAGATATGAAAGCCAACTGAGTGACTTTAAGCCAATCATCAGGAGACTGAGAGTTCTAATCCCACCTTAGGCATGTAAACCAACTGGGTGACTTTGGGCCAATTACCAGGAGACTGGGAGTTCTAGTCCTACCTTAGGCATGTAAGCCAACTGGGTGACTTTGAGCCAATCACCAGAAACTGTGAGTTCTAGTTCTGCCTTAGACATGAAAGCCAACTGGGTGACTTTGAGCCAATCACCAGGAGACTGTGAGTTCTAGTTCTGCCTCAGACATGAGAGCCAACTGGGTGACTTTAAGCCAATCACCAGGAGACTGTGAGTTCTAGTCCTACCTTAGGCATGAAAGCCAACTGGGTGACTTTGAGCCAATCACCAGGAGACTGTGAGTTCTAGTTCTGCCTTAGACATGAAAGCCAACTGGGTGACTTTGAGCCAATCACCAGGAGACTGTGAGTTCTAGTTCTGCCTTAGACATGAGAGCCAACTGGGTGACTTTAAGCCAATCACCAGGAGACTGTGAGTTCTAGTCCTACCTTAGGCATGAAAGCCAACTGGGTGACTTTGAGCCAATCACCAGGAGACTGTGAGTTCTAGTTCTGCCTTAGACATGAAAGCCAACTGGGTGACTTTGAGCCAATCACCAGGAGACTGGGAGTTCTAATCCCATTTTAGGCATGAAAGCCAGCTGGGTGATCTTGGGCCAGTCTCCAGGAGACTTGGGAGTTCTAACCCTGCCTTAAGTATGAAAGCTGGCTGGATGACTTTGGGCCAGTCACTCTCTCTCAGCCCAACCTACCTCACAGGGTTGTTGTTGTTGTGGAGAAAATAGGAGAAGGAAAGTGTCTTGAATATATTCACTGCCTTGTGTTCTATGTAAAAATAACAAATGTGGTATACTAGCAAATCAGTAAGAAGCTTCTGCATTATAACTTAACAACAATTTGGTTTTAAAAAGTAGCTCCCACGATTTTGTTCTTAGAACTGACACATTCTGTTTCATGAATACAACTAATATGGGTTACCTGAGCATAGAAAGACAATTTTGGGGGAACAAAACTTAAAAACTTCGGTATCAGTGACCTATTAGATCACCCCTTTCCAGGGGTGAAATGATCCCGGTTCGGACCGGATCACCTGATCCGGTACGATGGAGGCGGGTGGTTCGGAGAACCGGTAGCAAAAATCCCTGCCCCCCCCCGCCCCCCCCAATTGCCCAGCTGAGCCACGCAATCATCAGAGGCTTTTTTATTATTTTTAAAAGCATTTTTTCTACAACCTCTTTGGCCGAAAAAATGCTTTTAAAAGTAAAAAAAAGAAAAAAAAGGCTCTGATGATCCTGTGGCTCAGCTGGGATCGTCAGAGGCTTTTAAAAGCATTTTTTCTACAACCTCTTCGGCTGAAGAGGTTGTAGAAAAAAATGTTTTAAAAGAAAAAAAAGCCTCTGCCGATCAGGCAACTCAGCTGGGATCGTCAGAGGCTTTAAAAAAAAAAAAAAGAAAGCCTCTGCCAATCAGGTAAGTCAGCTGGGATCGTCAGAGGCTTTAAAAGCATTTTTTTTTTACAACCTCAGCCGAAGAGTTTGTAGAAAAAAGTAAAAGTAAAAAAAAATAAAAAATTGGCCACGCCCACTCAGTCATATTACCCCCCCAAGCCACACCCACAGAACTGGTAGTAACAAATTTTACATTTCACCACTGCCCCTTTCCCACCCCCTTTGATGATCTCTGGGGTGTGCAGGACTACAAATCCCATCATGCTCATCCCTACGGAAATCACTGCTTTGACTAAGGATGGGGTTAACCCGAAGCATGAGTTTTCTGGAGAAGTGAATTCAGTGGGAGCAATAGAAAAGATTTAAAAAGTGGAAAAAATGAAATTTCTTCTAAGGGCAGGTTGACCTCTGGTGATATTGTAAACCCATCCATACCATTATAAGGAATAGCTTGGCCAAAAACTTCTTTTGGGGTAGTTCTCAGTTTCCCAATCTACCCCACATCATAGATATCGCCTGGTGGCCCCCATCCAAATAACAACCCAGCCTGACCCTGCTTAGCTTTCTGAGAGTGACCAAGGTTGGTGTATTGCTGCCACCTAGTGGAGAAAAAAAGTAAACGTCTAGAAATGGAGTATAGGATTACAGTATTGAAAATTAGCTGGGAAAAAGGATCGAACTGCTGGCAGTCGGCAGAGTTAGCCCGCAATACTGTATTCTAACCACTGCGCCACCAGGGTTCAACCTCCATCATCTCCAACCCTGGTTAAGTCAGAAGACCCACCTGGATGCTTTCTTCAGTAGCGAGGACTTCCGCCACCGGTACCGACTGGATGAACTGCATGAAACCTGGAGAAGCAGAAAGAAAAACAGGATTCTCACAGCTCAGAAGAACCTCAAGTTTTGCCCCTTATTGCATTTCAGGCTCGTATTCAAGGGAGAGTAATAGAAACATATTCTTTTGCAAGGTGAGAAGAGAACAATACTCCATTGACAACCATTCATTTAGTGACAGAAGGTGAGTGGTGCGGTGGCCTAGAGGTGGAGCTCTCGCCTCACAATCAGGAGGCTGTGAGTTCGATCCTAGGTAGAGGTAGGTATTCCTCTCTCTGGGCACACTGAGAATATTAAGTGAATCATGTGGTTGTTAAGTGAATTGTGTGGTTGTTAAGTGAAACATGCATTTGTTAAGTGAATTGTGTGGTTGTTAAGTAAATCATATGGTTGTTAAGTGAATCATGTGGTTGTTAAGTGAATTGTGTGCTTGTTAAATGACTCATGCATTTGTTAAGTGAACTGTGTGGTTGTTAAGTAAATCATGCGGTTGTTAAGTGAATTGTGTGATTGTTAAGTGAATCATGCAGTTGTTTAGTGAATTGTGTAACTATGTTAAGTGAATCATGTGGTTGTTAAGTGACTCATGCATTTGTTAAGTGAACTGTGTGGTTGTTAAGTAAATCATGCGGTTGTTAAGTGAATTGTGTGATTGTTAAGTGAATCATGCAGTTGTTTAGTGAATTGTGTAACTATGTTAAGTGAATCATGTGGTTGTTAAGTGACTCATGCATTTGTTAAGTGAATTGTGTGGTTGTTAAGTAAATCATGTGGTTGTTAAGTGAATTGTGTGATTGTTAAGTGAATTGTGTGGTTGTTAAGTGAATCATGTGGTTGTTAAGTGAATTTGGCTTCCCCAACTGGAAGGTCAGAATCGCAAAAGGGGATCACCCAAACCCAAGAAACTGAAACCATCATAACTATGAGTCAGTTGCCCGGCAGCTGAATTCTGATCAGGTGACCATGGGACTGCTGCAACGGTCATAAGTGTGAAAAGCGGTCATAAGTCACTTTTTTCAGTGCCGTTGTAACTCCGAACAGTCACTAAACAAATGGTTGTAAGTCAAGGACTACCTATCTGGAGAAAGCAAAGAGCAGATAAAGAAGGAGGTGTTTGAAAGAGGATCATATCGTTTTCCATGTTCCAAGAGGAATGGCTTCTGTGAGAACGAGAACTTTCAAACGATAGAAGTCCTCTACTTACGACACAGATTCAAAGTTACGACGTTCGCCCTTCCCCTTCAGCATTCACAAGACCCGAACTTTGGTGGTTTGGCAACATGCCTGCGTTCTTGGCTATTTGTGGTATCCTGTGGTCACGCGACCTCGTTTTACAACGGTTCTGCTAAAAACCAGCCATTCTTTTTGACAAAACCACGTCTACACTGGCTGAACCATTGCTTCGCTTAATGACTGCAGGTTTGCTTTACGACCTCAGTGTCTGCTTAAGAACCAGGGTGTTTACTTAAGAACCGGAGTGTTTACTTTATGACTGCTGCAAAGCGTCTGTGTTACAACTTATGACCGTGATGGAAAGGCTCCTTTGTGGTCCTAAATCAAGGACTACCTATAGCAGTGATGGCTAACCTTTTTGCCGTCACGTGCCAAAAGCGAGGGGAGCGTGAGGGGTCGCGTGCGTGCATGCCCACACCCATAATTCAATATGCTCCGCCCCCCCATACATGCACGCGTGACCCCCCTGCATGACCCTGCTTTTGGCACGTGATGGCACGGTGGGCCCAGTAGGCCTGTTTTTTTGCCCTCCCCAGGCTCCAGAGCTTTTCTAGGAGCCTGGGGAGGGTGATAACGGCTTCCCCCCCACCCAGAGGCCCTCCAGAGGCCAGAAACAGCCTTTTTCCCCAACTTCTGGTGGGACTGGTAGGCCCGTTTTTCACCTTCCCCAGGCTCCAGAGCCTTTCTAGGAGCCTGGGGAGGGTGAAAATGGCCTCTCCTCCACCTGGAGGCCCTCCAGAGGCCAGAAACGGTCTGTTTCCCAACTTCTGGTGGGACCGGTAGGCCCGTTTTTCACCCTCCCTGGGCTCCAGAGCCTTTCTAGGAGCCTGGGGAGGGTGAAAATGGCCTCCCCTCCACCCGGAGGCCCTCCAGAGGCCAGAAATGTCCTGTTTCCCCGACTTCTGGTGGGACCGGTAGGCCCTTTTTCACCCTCCCCAGGCTCCAGAGCCTTTCTAGGAGCCTGGGGAGGGTGAAAACGGCCTTCCCTCCACCCGGAGGCCCTCCAGAGGCCAGAAACGGCCCATTTCCCAACTTCCAGTGGGCCCGGAAGGCCTGAAAATATGTTGGCTGGCGCGTGCATGCACACTGGAGCTGAGCTAGGGCAATGCTCGCATGCCTACAGTTATAGCTCCACGTGCCACCTGTAGCACGCGTGCCATAGGTTCGCCATCATGGACCTATAGTAGGGGAAACAGGGAGAAGATGTAGATGGAAGAAGAAACCCTCTTACCATGTTTTGTACTTGTAGCCAACACTTTGTAGGGTGTCAACTTCAAATCCAGGTTCTCCTTGCGTAAGAGCTAAGGATAAAAATGGTGATCGTGATGAGACATTTGCAAGCAACAATAAAACTCTTTATTAGCCAAGTATGATTGGACACACAAGGAATTTGTCTCCGGTGCATAAACTCTCAGTGTACATAAAAGCTGTAATGCGATCAATCACGATCGTAGTCATTGTAAAAATACATTAGAATTAGATTTTTTTTTTTCATCCTAAATCGTAAGATACAACACTTAAGCGATAGTCATTAGGATACTAAATAAGCAATCGACATAAATCGTACTAAGAAACTAAATAAAGCGGTATAAATCGTAAAGATACAAGCAACAAAGTTATAGTCATAAGAAGATAAGTGACAGCAGCGAGAATTGTATTTGCACAGCACAGGAAGAATGAGGAAATTCCTACAGATGAAAATATAGTTTTAAAAAAATATACTAGAATGTGCAGAAATGGATAGGTTAACACTAAAGATAAAAGACAATGAAGATACAGAATATTGTTTTAACTGGGGTTTGTTCTATCAATGGTTAAATAACAGAGGTAGAAGTTAGAAGTTGAAAGGTTATTAAAATGTATAAATAAATATTACTATTATTATGTGTAATTAAATTGACACATATATTGTCCAGTTGTTCTGGTGTGCCCTATATACAGTAGTCGCCAAAATTGTGGAAACCTTTTGGGAAAAGTATATTTTCTAAAACTAACTAATAACACCACTTTTTTTTTGGAGTAGTCCCATAAAATTATATATCAATGGAAAGATAATTTAATCAAGAATGTGATGCAATAACTTTTATGAAGGATTTGCTATTAAAATAGCAGTTACAGTATAAAGAAGAAAAGTAGAAAAAACGAGATATGCAAAAATTATCACCATAGAAAAAACAAGATATACAAAAAAATTATCCCCACGTCAGTTAATTGGGTAACCTTTAGCATGAATTATGGCCTTACAACGTCTTCCCATGGAGTGAACCAAGTTTTTTTAGTTCTGCAGCTTACAATGGGAAACCAAGATTGAATGATGGCTTCTATTAACTAGGTTTTATTGCTGGGTCGCTTCTGACTAACAATAGTCAGTCTTTAGTCAGCTCCAGAGATTTTCAATTGGGTTAAGGTCTGGGCTATTCCCAGGCCATTCCAGCAGTGGAAGAGGATTATCTTGAAACTCCAAAAAAAAAAAAAAAAAGTGGTGTTATTAGCCATCGAACCTCAAAAATACACTTTCCCCAAAAGGTTTCAACAATTTTGATCACTTTTTTTTTATTGAAAAGTTTTACAAAAAGTTTACATATTCCCCCCCCCTTCCCTACCTCAACCTCCCCCCTCCCCTTCCCAGAACAAATTACAGGGTATAACCTTCAACAATCATAATCAATCCTAGTCTAAATAATTATGACATTCCACATCTCTTGTTCCTTCAATTCCCTAATTACCTGTCTAGCTTTATTACTTAAAGACACACCAAATATCTATATAATCATTCATAACCTATCTGCAATTTCTTATTCCGGTATTTATTTTGAATATAATCTATCCATCTTCTCCAGTCTCTTAAATATCTTTCATTTGAATGATCCTTCAAGTACGCCGAGATTTTTGCCATTTCCGCTAGGTTTGTAACTTTCATTGTCCCTTGTTGATTTTGATCACTACTGTAGTAGCAGATATAACAGAATGACAGAGTTGGAAAGAACCCTGAAGGTTTTCTAGTCCAACCCTCCACTCAGACAGCATCAAGGACTCTCACAACTTTAATGCTTGTTCTGGGTGGGATGGAGTCCCTTCCCATCTCTGTTAAATATTTAACAGATTTCCCCCCCGCCTTTCCATCTCCTCTTGGAACGAACTAGGTTTGCAAACATGGTCAGGGCTCAATACCACCAAACGTCACCTTGTCCATCAGCGAAATGATCTGGAGAATGAGCTGATCTTGACGTAAGTCATCCCCGTGTTTGAAGATGACAGGGTAGCTATCCCCATCTTCGGTCTTGAAGAACAGCTGAGCCGGCATCATGGCACTCTGATCAACGAAGAAAAGAAAAAGAGGCATCAAACTTTTCAATGATCTAAGACAGGGATGGCTATCCTTTTTGCCGCCGGGTGCCAAGAGTGGAGGGGAGTGCGGGGGGTGGAGCGCACGCGTGCCCACACCCATACTTCAATGTGCCCCGCCCCCTGTGCATGCACGTACGACCCCCCCCGCGCTCCCACTGTTTTTGGCCCGCGATGGCACGGTGGGCCCGGTAGGCCTGTTTTTTGCCCTCCCCAGGCTCCAGAGGTTTTCTAGGAGCCTGGGAGGGTGAAAACAGCCTTCCCCAACCCCCTAGAGGCCAGAAACGGCCCGTTTCCCGATTTCTGGTGGGCCCAAAAGGCCTGAAAATCAGCTGGCTGGCATATGCATGCACGCTGGAGCTGAGCTAAGATAATGATGGCGAACCTTTTAGGCACCGAGTGCCCAAACCGGCACATACATGCATTTGCACGCCAGAGCACCAGAAACCCAAAGACTAGCTGGCCGGCATAAGCATGCCTGGTTTTGGGGCATTTCTGGCAGTTTTTCAGGCTGTTTTTGGGCGGTTTTTCAGTCCACTTTTTGGGTTGTTTTCAAGCCGTTTTTCAGGCTGTTTTCGGCCATTTTTCAGGCTGTTTTTGGCCCGAAAAAGGCCTGAAAATAACCATTTTTTGGGCCGTTTTTTCAGGCCGTTATCAGGCTGTTTTCCAGTGCTCCGGTGCCCACGAAGACCAGCTGGCTGGCACGCGTGCCCACAGAGAGGGCTCTGCTTGCTACTTCTGGAATGCGTGCCATAGGTTCGCCATCACGGGTCTAAGAGGTAACTACTCCCATTGGGAGGAAAACATGGGCCAATCTTTTCCCACAGTACAGGAGACTCTTCTATTTCATCAAGCTGGCCTGGCCTAAATCTTCCCCCTTTTTAAATGTGGAAATTTTAAATTTGTTTTAATTATAGGGTCATGGGTAAGGCATTTTAAATTGGGGAGCCATTTTGGATTTAATTCTGTTTTAAACGTATTTTAATGTTTATATTGTATGTTTTTTAATCTTGGCTGTTCACCGCCCCGAGTCCTTCGGGAGAGGGGGCGGTATAAAAAATCTAATAAATAAAAATAGTAAATAGAATAGGAATGTCACTGCGTTTTTGTATTTACCAGCAGAGCTCATTATTTCTGGACTGTCAGACTTTCCGTAGCTTGCCAACTTTTTGTTATCAGTAAGCTAATTACGTGTATCCGCATTCCTTTCTTTCCACGTCACACTTTTCTTTCTTCTCTTGCCAAGAAAAGTCCGGCTACTGAGAAGTAGCCGATAGGACCTTTGCAAAAATGTCACAATTACATTTTTAGATAGTTAGATGTTTTATTTTCTTTACAATAAATATGAGTTTATTAGAAGATGTATTCCGGTTTTATTTTATCAAAGGTATACACAAGGAAAATGCCACGATCCAGGCAATTACCCCAGGAAGGTAAGGGGGCTAATTACCTCTGACAAGGAATCGGCAAAATAAAACTGTACGCTCGTAATAAAATAAATACAGATCTTGATATTCAGCCATTAATTTAGAGACTCTTCCAGTTGCAGCCGTACTGAGAAGAAGTAACTTAGGACCACTTTTTTTTTCACGCTTACATCCACTGCAGCATCCCGACGGTGCATTGCCCTGAGTTATTTGCAAAAATCATAAAGGCAGGATATAAAGTACCGGTAAACAGATAGACAGACAGACAGATAGATGAGAAGGGAGGAAGGAAGGAAGCCCAAACCAATAAAATTGGCAGGTAGAGCCTGGGTCCTACTCTGGGGAATGTCAACATTTGTATCTTCTATAATGGAGAAAGAACTTGGACGAATGAATGAATGAAAAAGAATGAATGAATGAATGAATGAATGAAATAAACAAACATTTATTTATCGGTAGTACTGTTTTCTAGTCTAGTGATTCTTAGTTGGTCTCGGTTGCGGGGTTTCCGGCCATTTAGATTGAGGGGAGGATAAGGGTGATTATTGTGGTTATGGTAAAAGTGGTTGTGTAGTTCTTGATTATTATTTTTTTTTGTTGTGCTGAGAAATGGATTATAGGGGTGAGTGTGTTTGATCATCCTTTTGGTCTTCAGCTCTCTAGGACTCAAAGATCAACTACCGTAGTTCTGTTGAGGTTTGTTGGCTGATTTTTAGTGTGTTTATTGGAATAGCTCGATGTGGGGTATTGAAGAAGGCTAGTTGGTTGAAGAAGAGGTTTGGGGAAGGAAGGAAGGAAGGAAGGAAGGAAGGAAGGAAGGAAGGAAGGAAAGAAGGAAAGGAAGGAAAAAAATCCAAGCCAATAAAATTGGCAGGTAGAGTCTGGGTCCTGCTACTCTGGGAATATCAACATTTGTATCTTCTATAATGGAAAAAAAAAACAGAAAGAAAGAAAGAAAAAGAAAGAAAGAAAGAAGGAGGGAGGGAGGGAGGGAAGGGAACAGAAGGGGAGGGGAGAAAGAGAGAGGCAGAGAGAGAGAGAGAGAGAGAGGAAGAAAGAAAGGAGGGACGGAGAGATGGGAACGAAGGAAAGGGAAGGGAGAAAGAGAGAGAGAGAGAAAGAAAGAAAAAAGAAAGAAAGAACGAAGGGAATGGAGGAAGGGAAGGGAACAGAAGGGGAGGGGAGGGAGAAAGAGAGAGAGAGAAAGAAAGAAAGAAA
>NW_026844186.1:0-189274 GCF_029531705.1 Pantherophis guttatus
TTAGAAGTAAGGAGAAATTTCCTGACAGTTAGAACAATTAATCAGTGGAACGACTTGCCTCCAGAAGTTTGAATGCTCCAACACTGGAAGTTTTAAGAAGATGTTGGATAACCATTTATCTGAAGTGGTGTAGGGTTTCCTGCCTAAGCGGGGTTGACTAGAAGACCTCCAAGGTCCCTTTCAACTCTGTTATTCTATTTTAATTGTTCCTGACTATCAAAAGGTAAGCTGCCCAGACTTGTACATTTAATAAAACTCTTCTCTTCTTGTTTATCTGAAAAGAATGAAAGGAAGGGCTAGGGTGATATGATAACCATGTTCCAATATCTAAGGGGGTTCCATAAAGAAGAAGAGGTCAACATATTCTCCAAAGCACTTGAAGGCAACAAAAAGAAATGGATGGAAACTAATCAAGAATTGAATCAACCTACCTGACAGCCAGAATAATTAATTAATGCAACGACTTGCCTCCAGAAGTTGTGAGTGCCCCAACATTGGAGGTTTTTAAGAAACGATTGGACAACCATCTGTTTGAAATATTATAGGGTCTTCCTGCTTGAGTAGAGGATTGGACTAGAACAGTGGTCCCCAACCTGTGGGCCATGGCCCACTATCGGGCCATGGCCTATTCACAACTGGGCCCTGTGAGTACTCCACTCACGTGAGAGGCAGACGCCGGCCCTCTCATTCCCACTCCTGAAAATGGTGCCAGTGCTCGCAACTCCATTCACACGAGTGGTGTGCATGTGCAGCCGCCATTCACATAAATGAAGCGGTGTGTGCACATCCTCCTTTGCACCCCTCCCTTTCCCCCCTTCCCCCTCCCCCATGCCAGGTCGCCAACCTGGAAAAGTTGGGGAATGCTGGATTAGAAGGCCTCTCAAATCCCTTCCAACTCTGTCATTCTGTTATCTTGCTTTTTATTCTTCTGGAAGCAATTCAAATCATTAGTGCCTTTCGTAAAACGTAGTGTCCAGAACTGGGGGGCAATTTTATCAGAGATGTGAGGAAACCTTAAGATAATTTGTTATACTTTTCAATCTTAGCAGGTGTAGCTCTTGGCCGGGGATTATCAGGGATTTGATGCTAAGGAGGGCCAGAGTTGGTTAGTGATTTGAACTGAGAATTTCCAGGAACCCTGAGGATGCAGATTGCCAAAAAAGGAAAAAACATAATCTGGAAGAAGAAAGTGGCAAATCTATTCCAGGCTATTTCCAGGCTAAGACAACTACAAGATGTGAGATTTTTTAACTTTCTTTTGGTACCCCATTATCCATCCCTCCAGCTTACCACCAGTAGCTGGACTTGATCAGAAGGAGCCTTTACCTACACCTTGAAAGACCCTGATGGAATACACTGTCCCAACTGCCCTGGCCTCATTCTGGAAAGTACCACCAGCTGTGTATACCTGATAAGACCACTGCTGCTGGCAATAGGAATTCAAGTAGTGTAGCATGCTGGCAACTTGAGTAGCATGCTAATGGAGAGAGGATGCTTTCTGACATCCTTCTTAGTCTGCCATCTGACTCATGGTAGGAAGCTGAATTTAACCATTTGCAGACAAGAACTGTACTGCACCATTGGACGGCTTTAAAAAAAAAAATCCAACTCCCCAAAATAAAATAAGCAGACTTTTCAGACTTATTCTTTCTGCTGATGACACCACGTGTTAACCCTGTGAGGTATTCCACAACTACCAGGATTACTAGTTCTTTCTTTGTAGGTTACATTAATAGAATCTTTCAAAACTAAAAGTATTCCTCCCGTCCTTTCCTTTTACTCTCTAGAAAACTAGGGAGGATCGCTTCTGAAATTCCATGCCTTCAACAATTTTGTGGGGCGAGATATCTTTTAAGGGCCAGTTGTCCGCAGCTCTGCCTTCTGTCCCTCAAGGTCATTCCCATATACCACTATATTCATTAACTCACAGCCAGTGGCATATAGAAGCTGGAAATACTTAAGGGGAGGAGAGGGAGAGAGAAGAAAAGAGGTGGAGGTGGAGGAAGAGGAAAAGAAGAAGAGTAGCAATAGCTCTTATATAAACACTTCATAGTGCTTTTACAGCTGTCTCTAAGCAGTTTACAGAGTCAGCATATTGCCCCCAACAATCTGGGTCCTCATTTTACCCATCTCAGAAGGATGGAAGGCTGAGTCAACCTTGAGCTGGTGAGATTTGAACTGCCAAACTGCAGCTAGCAGTCAGCTGAAGTACTGCACTACTGTACTCTAACTACTGCGGAGGAGGAGAAGGAGGAGGAGGAGGAGGAGGAGGAGGAGGAGGGAGGAGAGGAAGAGGAAGAAGGAGAAGAAGAAGAAGAGGAAGGGAAGAAGAAGAGAAGAAGAGGAGGAAGAAGAAGAGAGGAGGAGGAGGAGAGGAGGAGGAAGGAGGAGAAGAAGAGGAAAGAGAAGGAGGAAGAGGAAGAGAAGAAGAGGAAGAGGAGGAGGGAAGAGAGGGAAGAGGAAGGAGGAGGAGGAGAAGAGGAAGAGGAAGAAAATAGTAGTTGAGGATTCTGAAGACAGTAAAGTAAAAACTCTTGCCCATTTATATAAGAAAAGGGCAACAGATGTACGGTATTTACTGCAACCTGGAGAATTTGTCTTCCAGATCATTCCTAAGTTCAGTTTTGCTAACTATGAAAAAGCCTGGTTCTCTGAAATATGCTTCTATGCCTGAAGATTCCCAAACTTGAAGCACTAGTCTCTTAGCAACCATGGTACTCTTTGTATTAAAATATAGCTGCAGGGAACTGACTGTCATTTCCTGGAGCCCAAAACACACTGAATCAGCAAGTGCCTAAGAAAAGACAGACAACAGTGCAAAAATGGGAATAGGACACAGAAGGCACTTTAACCCTACGAAAGAATTCTCATTTTGTAGCGGAATATATAGGAAAGAAGGAATATTTATTCCAGGGCCCCATGAGTCTACTCCACATGGCCCCAGATCTCTGCAATGAAATGGAACCTCAAACTCAGCATTAGGTTTTTTTTTAAAGTCCTATCATGCTCTGGAAATCTTTTGGGGAGAAAAAACACAAGAGGAAAATATGCAAAACTTTGGAGCTGAAGTTTGAAACATCAACAACTTCAGATATGCTGATAAAATGATTCTGATGATTAGAAGAGGGGGGGGGGAAGAACATACAGAATCTTTCATTGCAGCTGAAAGAGAAGCGTATGAAAATGCCCAATATGAAACAAAAAACAAACAAAACAAGAACTATATAAATTTATGTTTTTATTAATTTTTTTAATCATTTAAATTAACAATTTTCTCCTTTCTAATTCCTAAATTTCTGACATGAGACGAGACCAAAGAAAGGGAACATTAATACTATGTCAATACACAATGCCAACTAGATGCAAATAGGTGGAGAAGAAAGTGACGTACAGGTAGTCCTTGACTTACAACCATTCGTTTAGTGACCTTCAAAGTTACGATGGCTTTGAAAAAAGTGACCTGACCCTTTTTCACAATTACGACTGTTGTAGCGTCCTCGTAGATCACACATGTACAAAATTCAGATGCTTGGAAACCGGTATGTACTTATGACGGTTGCGGTGTCCTGGGGTGATGTGATGATCTTTTGCTACTTTCCGACAAACCAAATCAATGAGGAAGCCATTAACGACTGTGCTATTGAGTTAACAAGTGCAGTAATTCACTTAACAACTGTGCCAAGAAAAGTTGTAAAATGGGGGCAAAACTCATTTAACAACTGTCTTGCTTTAGGAAAGGAAATTTGGGGCTCAGGTGTGCTTGTAAATTGAGGATTACCTGTAGTTACAGGCTTGAATTTGTTACTTGGATTCACACAGAAATAGTAACAGTGTGAGAGTTCACACTTGACGAGACAAACTAATACAGTGGAGACTTCACACTGACACCAAGCCACGGTTTCCTAGTTCCAATGTATGACAGTGAAAGCCGGATCATCAGAAATGCTGAATGAATATTAAAATATATGGGATTTATTTTATCAATGGATAGAAAAGGAATATGATAGTAATGTCAAATAAGTTAAGATGAGAAATGTTGTGATAATAGATATGTTAAGTATTAAACATTAATATTAAAATAAGAGTAGATATAAATAATGAATATGGTGATTAGCTTTAACTTTTATGACAAAAAAAATTGTACCCAGCAGGGGTGAAATCCAGCAGGTTCTGACAGGTTCTGGAGAACCCATAGCGGAAATTTTGAGCAGTTTGGAGAACCGGAAAATACCACCTCTGGCTGGCCCAGAGTGGAGTGGATGGGATTTTGCAATATCCTTCACCCAGAAGTGGGGAGGGAATGGGGATTTTGCAATATCTTCACCCAGAAGTGGGGAAATGGGGATTTTGCAATATCCTTCCCCTGGAATGGGGTGGGAATGGAGATTTTGCAGTATCCTTCCCCTGCCATGCCCCCACCAGCCACACGCCCACCAACCCACACCACGCCCACAAAGCCAGGCCCACAGAACTTGTAGTAAAAAAAATTTGGATTTCACCACTGGTACCCAGAAGACACACAGTTTAATGAATGATGGGATGTTTTGTATTAAAAGAAAATAATAATAATAATAATAATAATAATAATAATAATAATAATAATAATAATAGAAATGCTGAATGAAAAATTGATTCCTTTGAATTGTGGTCCTGGAGAAAATGGTTGAGAATATTTTGAACCCCGAGAGGAAAACTAATATTTAATAATAGGTGAAGTGAATCCAGACTGTTCATAAAGTCACTAGTAAAGCTGAAGCTTAGATGTTTTGACACATGAAGTGAAGGCAAAGTCACTAGAGAGACCTGACAGAAAAATTGAAGACAATGGGGTGGGGGGTGGGGGAGAAGAGTTTAACAGAGAAAAATGTGGCTAATTTCAAATAAGATGAGACAAACATGAGCCTATTTGACAGACAAGCCTGGTGAAATTACATCTTTTGGATCATAGAGTGAACAACAGGGAGATTGAAGCAACAAATTTGATCTTCTAAAATAGGTGTTTAAAAAAAAAATACAAGCAGGGGTGAAATGCTCCCGGTTTGGACCGGATCGCCCTATGGCAATGGCAGCGATGGTTCAGAGAACTGGTAGCAAAAATCCCTGCCCCCCCACCCATACCTAGCTGAGTCGCGCGATCATCAGAGGCTTTTTTAAAAAAACTTTTAAAAGCATTTTTTTTACAACCTCTTTGGCTGAAGAGGTTGTAAAAAATGCTTTTAAAAGCCTCTGACGATCCCAGCTGAGTTGCCTGGCCGTCAGAGGCTTTTTTATCTTTTAAAAGCAAAAAAAAAAAAAAAAAAACTTTTAAAAGTAAAAAAGTTGGCCACACCCACCCACTCACATTACCCCCCCACCAAGCCACGCCCACAGAACCGGTAGTAGCAAATTTTATGTTTCACGACTGAATACAAGCCTTGGTTGCAATAAAAGCCCACAGCCCATGGTTCCATGCACTAATGTGGCCCCACAAGATCATAGACTTTTAACATTATTATGCGATTTATATATTTATATTCTATTCTATCTTCCAATCCAAAACTCACATGCTCATTTTCTCGTAAACACTGTGACCATGTTCACCTATCTTTCCCTCTCCAAAGGAATAAACTTTGACAAAGAGTTTCCCCAATGAGTGACACTAGACAAACGTGAAGAAAACGAGTCTCTATTGGTTTATCAATATCAAAAAAATAACGTGGCAGAAGCTTAATCCCGGAGTGAGTAAGAGACAATGAATGACTTTCCCAAGCATCCAAGTTTGTAGGCGTTTGATTTCTGTCATTACTGTACTTTATCAAAAGTCAACTGTGTGACAGAAAATGTGTGGGGGGAAAAGGGAATCAACGAAGTTAGTGAATTCTTATCTGTTGTTCCACTAAGTAGATTACCAAAGAAATGCCTAAAAGTCTATAGAGATTCTTAGTCATCCAGATCATGGTTGTCCCAAAGGACAACCATGACTCTTTGGGACAACCATGACCTGGATGACTGAGAATCTCTACAGACTTTTAGCTAGACAATTTGGGATGGACACCCTTTGAATGGTTGGGAGCCGGAATGGATTTCCAGAGGAAAAATTGCAGACTACAGGAACCAGGAGCAATACTCAGGTGACCCTGAGGACACAGATAAACTTCCAGGTGGCCTCAATGACTCTCTAAAAGGATAAATTTAGAGTAACAGAGTTCCAAGGAACCTTGGAGGTCTTCTAGTCCAACCCCCTGCTGAGGCAGGAAACCCTACACTACTTCAGATAAATGGTTATTTAATCTCTTCTTAAAAACTTCCAGTATTGGAGCATTTGCAACTTCTGGAGGCAAGTTGTTCCACTGATTAATTGTTCTAACTGTCAGGAAATTTCTCCTTAGTTCTAAGCTGCTTCTCTCCTTGATTAGTTTCCACCCATTGCTTCTTGTTCTACCCTCAGGTGCTTTGGAGAATAGCTTGACTCCCTCTTCTTTGTGGCAGCCCCTGAGATATTGGAACACTGCTATCATGTCTCCCCTAGTTCTTCTTTTCATCAAACTAGACATATCCAGTTCCTGTAACTGTTCTTCATGTTTTAGCCTCCAGTCCCCTAATCATCTTTGTTGCTCTTCTCTGCACTCTTTCTAGAGTCTCCACATCTTTTTACGTTGTGGCGACCAAAACTGAATGCAATATTCCAAGTGTGGCCTTACCAAGGCATTATAAAGTGGTATTAACACTTCACGTGATCTTGATTCTATCCCTCTGTTTATGCAGCCTAGAACTGTGTTGGCTTTTTTGGCAGCTGCTGCACACTGCTGGCTGCAAAGGATGCAAATGACCAGCTGTCTTTAAGGAATATAAATCCTTCCATTCCCCACTATTCTGTCAGAGCTGAAGAAGCTTCTTGGATGAGAAGTGAAACATCTTCAAAAAAGAAAAAAACAAGAAAGTCCAGTTGCCTCATGAAAAAGCACCTTTGGGAGAAAGAAATGCCTGGAATAGCAATTTTATAAATTTTGTCAGTACCAATTAATCTGGGTAGAATCAGAAAGGAAACTACAGCAACCATTTGTGTAGTGGCCATTCAAAGTCATATCGGTACTGAAAAAAGTGACTTACGACCAGTCCTTTTCATTGAGACTGTTGCGGCATCCCCATGGTCATGTGATCAAAATTTGGATGCTTGGCAACTGGTTCACTTAACTGCAGTGATTCACTTAACAGCCATGGCAAACAAGGTCATAAAATCAGGAGCGACTCACTTAGCATCATCCTTGCTTAGTAGTGGAAATTATGTGGTTGTAACTCAAGGACATCACCCTACCAACAAGTCAAGTCTATGTATAGTCAAGGCTATGGTTTTCCCAGTTGCAATGTATGGCTGCGAAAGTTGGACCATAAGAAAGGCTGAGCGCCAAAGAATTGAGAGGCCTTTGAACTCTGGTGCTGGAGAAGACTCCTGCGAGTCCCCTGGACTGCAAGGTGATCAAACCAGTCAGTCCTAGAAGAGATCAACCCTGACTGCTCTTTAGAAGGCCAGATCCTGAAGATGAAACTCAAAATACTTTGGCCACTGAATGAGAAGGAAGGACTCACTGGAGAAGAGCCTAATGCTGGGAAAGATTGAGGGCAAAAGAAGAACGGGACGACAGAGAATGTGGTGGCTGGATGGAGTCACTGAAGCAGTCGGCATGAGCTTAAATGGACTCCAGAGGATGGTAGAGGACAGGAAGGCCTGGAGGAACATTGTCCATGGGGTCGCGATGGGTTGGACATGACTTCACAACTAACAACAAGAACAACTCAAGGACTACCTGTACTGAACAATAACTTTGCCTCTGTTTTAAATTTCAATATCTTAGTAAACAGGATAGAAATGAAACACAGTTGCACACACATACAACCAGACTCTAGAAAGACAAAAACCAAAACTTACTACATACAGTAGCTTTGTCTTCGTCTAACTTGAGATTCCAGAGAGTGAAATTTGGTCAAATTCTTGCATAAAGAATAGGATAGGGATAGGGATAGGCAGTGGTGGGATTCAGCTGGTTTGGGCCAGTTCAGGTGAACCGGCAGTTAAAGTGCTGGCTGGCTTGGCCCTGCCCCTTCCAGGAGTCCCCACGTCCCCCCATTTTGGCTCCCAGGTAAGTGGAGGGAGGTCTCCTAGGGCCAAAACACGGGGGTGCGGGGTGGGGGCACATTCCTGCAGCCCTTTTTTACTCCCAGGAGGCTGCAGGGGGGCCTACTAGGCCCAAAATGGGGCATGGGGGGGCGGCGCATCCCGCCGTGGCCCGTTTTTGTTCCCAGGGGGGTGCAGGAGGCCGAGTTCTGCCTGTCACACTCCCTGGCCATGCTCATCATGGCCACGCCCACCCAGTCGTTCATTAGGGCGGAGAAGCAGTTGTTGAATTATTTGAATCCCACTACTGGGGATAGGGATAGGGATAGGGATAAGGTAGTGTAGTGTAGAGTAGAGTAGAATGTAGAGTAGAGTAGAGTAGAGTAGAGTAAAGTAGAACAGGATAGGATAGGATAGGATAGGATAGGATAGGATAGGATAGGAAATAGGATAGGATAGGATAGGAAGGGACCTTTGAGGTCTTCTAGTCCAACCTCCAGAGTATAAGAATATGTCTTATACCATGATCAAACACTTCCTATTCATTATCTAACTTGTCCTACTCTGGTGCTTTGAGAGGGAAATGGTAGCAGCTGTTTATTTAATCATACCAACCAAAAAGACAACCGAATACACTGAATTCAGTCATACAGAATAGAAGCATTATAAACCTTATTGGCTTAGTATGACTAGAGGTAGTCCTTGACTTACAACCATTTGTTTAATGATGGTTGCAGTGCCCCCAAGGTCCTGGGATTCTCACTTGCAACTTTCTTAGGGAGCTTCTGACAAGCAAAGTTCATACGGAGATACGGACGATTCCGGACTTACGTACTTTCCGTCAGGCCCTCAAAACCTTTTTATTTCATCAAGTCGGGCTGGCCTAATCTCCCCAATTGTGTATTTTAATTTGGATTTTTAATGGGGGATTTTAACTGTCGGGCCAAATTGTTTAATTTATTGTAAATTGTTTTTAAGTTCTGTATTTGATGTTTTTTACTTCTGGCTGTTCACCGCCCTGAGTCCTTTGGGAGAAGGGCGGTATATAAATTTAAATATTAAATTAAATTAAATTAAATAGAGGAAGCCATATTTGCTTAATGACCACACAATTCACTTAACAAATTCAGTGATTCACTTAACAACCATGGCAAAAATGTCATAAAATGGGGCGTGACTCACTTAACAGCTGTCTTGCTTAGCAGTGGAAATTTTGGGTTCAATTATGGCTGTAAATCAAGGATTACCTGTCTTAGTACAAAAAGGAAAAAAAAAAAGCAATGAATTGCTGTATTAGATCCCTAGTTCATTAGTCCAACAGTTTGTTCTCACGGTGGCCAATTAACTGCTCAAGGAAATCTACTGGTCTCCTAGCAGATGGCTTTCAGAAACAATCATGCTGCCATCAAAGCTAATAACTATTAATCCACATTACTCACTGCATTAAACTCAGTGTCCTTTATATTAGTCTAGAATTAGAAAGCTATCAGATTACATTTATTGATCAAGACGATTTCAGTCATTTTATTAATTCTGACCACTAAAAAGCTAAACCCAGAAACTTATTCCAATGCTGCACACTAGATCACATACAGTTCTACATGAAGATCATGTAGAGCAGGGGTGTCAAACTCAAGGTCCGAGGCCAGATCCAGCCTGCGGGGTGTTTAAATCTGGCCCGCAGGGCTGCCCTGGAAACAGCAAAGGACCGAGCGGCAGGGTGCTTAGATCTGGCCCGTGGGGCCACCCTGGAAACAGCCAAGGACTAGTCCGTGGTGCCTCTGTGAACAAAAACAGAGCTCGGGAGGGCCGTGTGCAGCCCTCCCAAGCTCTATTTTTGCTGGCAGAGGGCTGCAGGAGGACACCACAGCCGAAAACGGAGCTTGGGAGCCTGTTTTCACTGGCAGAATGCTCAGGCCACCACAGGCACCCCTGACACAAGTGATGTCGAGCTGCTTATGCCCACCCTGGCCACACCTACCCCAGCCCTCTGAGGTCAGACACAACCCAGATGCTCAATGAAATCGAGTTTGACACCCCTGATGTAGAGTCTAGTGAAAAGAAGGAACAGGGAGTGACATGAAAGCAGCATTTCAATATTTGAGGGAATGCCACAAAGAAGAAGGCCAACCTATTTTCCAAAGTACCAGAAGGCAGGACAAGAAGCAACGGATGGAAACTAATCAAGGAGGGAACCAGCCTAGAACTAAGGAGAAATCTCTTGACAGTGAGAACAATTAACCAATGCAATAGCTTGCCTTTAGAAGTTGTGGATCCTCCATCATTGGAGGTTTTTAAGAAGAGATTGGACAGACATTTGTCCAGAATGGTATAGGGTTTCCTACTTGTGCAGAGGTTGGACTAGAACTGTGATGGTGAACCTCTGGCACGTGTGCCACAGGTGGCATGCAGTGCCCTCTCTGTCAGCACGCAAGCCGTTGCCCCAGTTCAGCTCTGCCACGCATGCGTGTACACCTCCCGCCGGCCAGCTGGTCGTCGGGTCTCTGCTGCCCATGCGTGGGGGCCGGGGCGTGTGCAGGGTGCTATGCATGCATGTGTGGGGGTGGGATGCATGCATGAGGTGCACATGCATATGTGGGGGTGGGGTGCATGCGCAGGGGCCATGCACGTATTGCATTTTGGGGGTTCGGGCGCTCGCTCACCAAATGATCTCCAAGGTCCCTTCCAACTCTATTATCCTGTAGTAATTTTCCTGAGTTACTTCCCCTATTAGCAACCTCAATCATCTGAAAATTAAAGAAGAAAGTGAAATTTCCTGGAAGAGAAGATTTCAGCTGACAACATTTTAAATAGGAGCCAGTAGCCCGCAGCTATCAAAACCACCAGTGGAATCTTGGATGGGATCAACAGAGATACAGTGTCAAAATCAGAGGAAGTGATTTATTTATTTTTTATTTGATTTATATGCTGCCCTTCTCCGGAGACTCAGGGCGGCTTACAATGCGTTAAGCGATAGCCTTCATACTTTTGTATATTTTATACAAAGTCAGCTTATTGCCCCCACAATCTGGGTCCTCATTTTACCTACCTTAGAAAGGATGGAAGGCTGAGTCAACCTTGAACCTGGTGAGATTTGAAGTTGCAGTAATTGCAGGCAACTGATGTTAATAACAGTGCTTTAGTCTGCTGCGCTACCAGGGCTCCTGGTATTGTTCTGATTGTTCCACTCTGCGGCACAAAGCAGACCACACATGGAATACTGAAGCCAGTTCTCATCCCCATAAGAAGGGCACCGAGGATTCAGATGGAGCACAGAGAAGAGTGACAATGAGCAGCTTGGAAGTTAAATCCTATGGTCAAAGAAACTGGATAGGTTTCGACTTAAGAAGAGAAAGCTAAGAGAGGATGTGACAGCAGTCTTTTAATACTTGAAGAGTTGTCACAGGGAAAAGGATGTGGATTTATTTTCCACAGTTCCAATGCTAGGTTAAAAAAAACAAACAAACAAAGGGAAGAAGAAAACTTTACAAAAAAGAGCCAAAGAAGAAATAAGGAATTTTCTGACCATGATAGCTATTAAGCAGTAGAACAGCCCATGTCTTGGGGTCCTGGTAGTTTCATCACTGGAGGTTTTCAAGCCAAAATTGAACAAAAGTTTGTCTGGAGTAGTAGTAGGATTCCTGCCATGGGTTGGACTAGAAGATCTCTGAGATTCTTTCTTAACCTGTAATTCTATGATAAGGTAACAGTAGTTGTATGATGGATCATGTCAAGCAAGAACCATGGAAGCACTTATCTTAAAACATTTGATGAGAAAGACATCTGATGATTGAGGCCTGCTAATTACTGAGAATTAGAAGGAAAGGTGGTAGCTAAAACCATATTTTCCAACTGTTTCAGTCATAGTTTGGGAAGAAGGAGGTCCAACATATCTCTAAATGTATCCACCCTGGTTTGTTTCCCCAGCACCACAAACTAAGAGGCAATTGTTGAGAAAGAGAAAAGTTTGTGGTGCTTTCAAGAGGTTCAAAAAAAGATGTAGGGGACTTCCGGTTGACGTCACAATGAGATCAGACATGAGGAGCGGGTCCCCGCGTTCCTGTGCCAAGTTCTCTCTATTGGTGGGCTCCGAAAGGGGCCAAAGCCATCCTGTAAGGGCAGCAAAGCAAAGAGGGGTGTCCTGTGAGGTCAAGGAGAGTCACAACTCTCCTGTCTGACTCGGGGTTTGTTTTCCCTCTCAGCCACAGCAAGGAGAAGAGGCAGCTAAAAGATGGCTGTCACGAAGCTGGGACAACTGAGGAACAACTAAGACTGGTGCTGGAGCGAAATAGGTGAACAGTGATTGGAACTGGGGAGAGGATTCCTTTTTACTTAAGACCTAACTCCAAGGAACAATTTAGAACTATTTGCTCAGAATTGCTTGTTAAAGCAGCGATTAAGCAGTCTGAGAAAAATACCAGACCAGAAGGAAAAGACCTAAAGAGCAGGAAACAATAAATTTCTAAAAATACAGAAGATTGGACTCTTAAACTGGGAAGACATGGTAATAGGAAGACATTTTTAAACGCTGGAAATTTTTACTTAAAAAATGTATCCTGCTTTTATAATTGAATTACAATTGAAATTACGATCAAAATAACTAAAATTAGACTGATTAGCGGCAACATTGACATTTAAGTTGAGAGCGTCACCTGCTGAGAAAAGGAAAATATACACATCTAGGAATACTTATATGAAGGATTGTGAAAATATCTACTGGGTTATATTTAACTACCCCATGACTACTGGAGACTCAAATATGAAAACAAATAAGTTATTTAATTAAAGTGACCCCTGAATGTTATGCTAGAAGACTAAACCTGTAAAGGGGACGTAAAGAGGCTTTTGAGAACTCCTGGGATTATTTAAATGGAACTGACTGATTTCCTATGAGATACAAAGAACTGTGATTAGTGTACTTCTTGAAGGGCAATTTTAGGTCTGAATAAATGGTTCTTTAACTACTGGACAAAAGTTGGATTTTAAAAAAACAACAAAATAAGATGCTTCATAAGGAAGAAATGAGTGGAACTTTGAAGGAGATGGCATTGATTTTCCAAAGCACAAAGGACATCATGGAGAAAGTATTTAAGGAGATTATGGAAAAAATGGAAAATACTATATGAGGGATGATGAGTAAAGATCTAGACACTCAGAAAAAGGAGGAGCTAACAGAAGGAATGGAGGAAAAGACAAGACCGAAGAACCAGCGAACAAAAGAAGAAGACAAAGAGGTGATAATAATAAAAAAAACTAACAGTGATTGATGAATTAAACCAGGAGGAAAATATTTTAAGAGAGTTGAAAAGAGAATTGGAAATACAGGAAGATACTCTTGAATGGAAGATAAGGGTTTGGGCAGATACTCTGGAAGCTAGGCAGTGGAAGAGGGTAGAGATGGAAGAAATATTTATACTATATAGTCAAGAAGTAGATGCAGACAGAGATAAAGAGCCAAGAAAGGAATATGGGAGGCAAGTCAAAAAAAGCATAGCAACTATTTATTTATTTATTTATTTATTTATTTATTTATTTATTTATTTATTGCGATTTATATGCCGCCTTTCTCCCTCGGGACTCAAGGCGGCTTACAAAATGACAACTTCAATACAAATCACAATACAATACCAAATTAAAATCAGTAACCCAATTAAAAACGATTTAAAATTATACCAGTGTACCCCCAAACAGATCAGTTTAATTGGCGGAAGAGCCACGTCTTCAGCTCGCAACGGAAGGAAAGAAGGTCGGGGGCTGTCCTGAGCTCAGTGGGCAATCCATTCCAGAGGGTCGGGGCTCCCACAGAGAACACCCTCCCCCTGGGGGTCGTCAGCCGACATTGTTTGGCCGACGGCACCCTGAGGAGGCCGACTCTGTGAGAGCGCACAGGACGATGGGAGAACGGCTGGAGATGGTCCTGCAAGTACCCCGGGCCTAAGCCATGAAGGGCTTTATAGGTGAGCACCAGCACCTTGAAACGTATCCAGAGTGCCACCGGTAGCCAGTGCAGCTCACGCAGGAGAGGTGTTACACGGGAGTATCTAGACGCCCCCGTAACTACCCGCACGGCTGCATTTTGGACTAGCTGAAGCCTCCGGACACATCCCAAGGGCAGCCCCATGTAGAGGGTGTTACAGTAGTCCAACCTAGAGGTAACAAGAGCGTGAGTGACCGTGGTGAGGGCATCCCGGTCTAGGAACAGGCGCAACTGGCGCACAAGACGGACCTGTGCGAAGGCCCCCCTGGTTACGGCTGTCAGATGGTCATCTAAAGACAGCCGAGAATCCAGGAGGACACCCAAGTTGCGGACCCTATCGGAGGGAGCAAGGGTTTCACCTCCGATCATTAAGGATGGAACCTCCAGATCCCGGGATGCCGGCATCCACAGCCACTCAGTCTGGGAAGGGTTGAGTCTAAGCCTGTTCCTCCCCATCCAAACCCGCACCGCTTCCAGGCAGTGGGACATCACGGAAACTAAAGTACTGAAGCGGGCAAGAGACAATGGTTAGAAAGGAAAGTGTTTCTCTTTTTTTCTTTGATGTTTTGATTTGTTTTTCTTTTTCTCTTTCATTCCCTTCTGGCATGATTAGAAGTTTGGTAGAAATAAGAGAAGGGGAAAATATTTTTATATGGATACCTTTATATAATGGAATAAAAGTAACAATAAAATGGGAAAACTAGAGATTGAATGATGGTATTATTAAGTATGTTTTAATAATATTGTGATTGGCATTGTAATAATATATTGAAACACTGAGCAATTAAACAATGAAAGAATATACTTTATTATAAACATGTGTATTATTATCAGAATTATATAGATTTGATGATTGTAAAAAATATGATTAGAATAATTTTGTATGTCTAAAAATATTGGGATTGGTATTAGAATTGTGTATTGAAATATTGAATAATGAAATAATGAATGATTATATCTTAATACAAATAGATGTAAAGACTGAAATATGGGAGGTAAGTTGAAAATGAACAGGATTCAAAGCACCAAAGTGCGCAAAAGGTGTTTGATAGAAAAGAAATGTCTTTTAATAAAAGGGTGACATGATTAGCAGTTAGAATAGAGATAGAAATAAGAGAAAGGGGGAATATTAGTGTATACATTTTTACATAATAAAATAAAAACTATAAGAGGGAAGCTTAGAAATTGAATGGCGGTATTATTATGTGGTGAGTAGCATTAGACTAAACATGGAATAATTAAATAATGATGAAGTACATCTTAATATAAATGTGTATTATTATTAGAAATAGATAAGTTGTTTGAATGTAATAACTGTGATTAATTCTGCTAGTTTTATTTGTATTAGAATGTATGATACCCAGGTGCCACACTGTTCACGCATTGATATGTATATGTAAAATAAAATAAAACACTTATATATGATTTTGCCACATACACATGTAGTGGGAGATTATTGGGGAGGATGGAGAAGCAATGGAAGGAGGAACAGACATAAACACTAAAGAGACAGAAGACAAGATTTTTGGCAGTTTGTCTCATAAATAGCAACTTAGCTAGGGCTATCAGATATATGAACACCCAAAGACATGGTCAATTGGAAAGTAGTCTTGTCTGGACTACTGCAATGCATGCTACATGGGGCAGCCCTTGAAGAGAATTCAGAAGCTTCAATGGGTGCAGAATGTGGCTGCGTGGATGGTATAAGGTTCCAGAGAAACAACACATGAAACATCATTGCTTTGTGAGCTGCATTGGTTACCGATATGTTTCCAGGTGCAATTCAAGATGCTAGTTGTCACCTTTAAAGCACTTCGTGGCTGGGGCCAGGTTACCTTAGGACAGTGGTGGCGAACCTTTTACCCTTTACTAGAGTGCCAAACAGGTACGCGCTTCACGCATGCGCGTGCTATCCGTGCTAACTTGTGGCTCCTCCCCCATGCGCTGCACGCACAACCATACCATTTGCACAAGCGCACGGTGCGTGCCCCCCCGTGCACTGTGCATGCTACCACACCATCTGCACATGTGTCTGGCTTTTGTGTGGCTCCCTGTCGTGCGCTGCACGCGCAATCACACCACTTGTGCATGCATACAGTTTTCATGGGAGCAATGCATTTGCACAAACACTGTCTACGTATGCAAGTACTCTCGTGCACATGCACAAATGTGCATGCATGCACAGGAGAGCTCTGAAGACCAGCTAGTTCCCTGAATTGTGCACATGCACACTGGATGCCCAAACACCAGCTAGGGCACGTGTGCCTGTGCAGCTGCAGGTGAGTTGGGCAACAGCTCGCATGCCTGGAAAGATGGCTCTGTGTGCCACCTCGGGCACGTGCGCCATAGGTTTCCCATCACAGCCTTAGGGACTGTCTTCTCATCCAATTCTCATCCTACCCATCTAATTTGGCCAAGCAGGTTAGGCATAGTCTAGAACTCTGTCAGCCAAGGAATGCCGACTGGCAGGATCCAACAGACAGACATGCCTTCTCCGCTGTAATTCCTGTTCTCTGGAATATTCTCTCTTCGGATATCAGGATGACCCTTCACAGACTATGAAGACTTGGTTGTTTGCCTGGGCCTGGGGCAGTGGTGGGTTGCCCCCAGTTCAGACCCGGTTCAGATGGTTGCCCCCGGTTTGGCCCCACCCACCGCCCTGGATGTCATCATTGGTGATCGTTCGCTCGCGCACACGCGTTATCCTGTTGTGAACTGGTAGTAAAGGTAAGTAGAACCTACCCCTGGCCTGGGGCCCCCAGGGTGTTAAGGGCCCCATTTCCTGTTCCTGTCAAGAGGAACAGTTTTACTAGGTGCTGTATATATTTAGTTTGATCTATTTTCATATTTGTTTTTAATTGTTTTCATGTTTTATGAAGTACATCGTCCAGAGTCACCTGTTGACCACAATGGAGCCTAAAATTTCTGTTGTTAAACAAAATTAGTTTTGCCCCATTTTATGACCTTTCTTGACACAGTTGTTAAGTGAATCATTGCAGTTGATAGATGAGTAACCTGATTGTTAAGCGAATCTGGGTTCCCTGTTGATTTTGTAAGTCGAGGACTACCTGTATAGAAACCAACCAACCAATCAGTCAATTAATCAATCAGTCAATAAATGGGAGAGAAGGACACCCTGTTTTAACTTTCCTAGCATCCATGACAAACATTGCAGAAAAAAATATGCAGAATCTACTTGGGCGTACATGTATATGATTTTTTTTTCACCAGTATTAGAAGGACTGGCTTTTTAATTGCCATATTTTTCCAACAAATTGTTGTATTTTCCATGGCTAGGAGTAATATAGAATTGATGACAGTATGGTTTTCAAATTTCACCATACAAATATATGAAGGGTTTTGTGATCTACAGACTACGCTCTAGATTTGAAGGGGCTGGATTGAAGCCGATTGCTGGAATCAGAAAATCAATTAACCAACATAAATCAAGGCTGTCAGGACTGTCAATGGACAAGAGGAAAACAGAAGGAGGCAGCTTTCAAGGTCACGATACACAAAAGTTTGAATCACTACTGCTGTGAAAACAGTCTCCTTCCCTCCAAAGAAAACCCCAAAACAGTCAAAAATCTGGATAATATTTAATTTTAAGGCTATGCCTGTTGGTTAGATAACATCAGGATAAAAAGGATATGCCTCATTTTGGAAGACATGTGGTAAGCCTCATCTTAAGCCAGGTGTCAAGAACCTGGGAAGGAGCATTTCAGATCAGAGACTCCACCTTAAGTAACGTACTATAATTCTTTTTTTTTTTTTTTTTGTCTTTTAATGACTCCATAATCCTTTACATCAGGGTGAAGTCTGGGCAATTGAATGGAGCTGAGTTTACTGGCCGGATACCCTTCCTGTCACCAATGAGAAGTTTTCAGCAGATATATTTTCATAGTGCCCAGAGAGAGAATTAATGTACCATAAATGAAGGGGAGAAATTTCTCCTACAGTTTTCAAAAATCTGTATTTACTCCCAAGTAGCATTTAAGACATCTTCCTATAATCAGTGTAGTTCTCGCTTCCTTGATCTACCCATGGAAAAAAAATACAGTGATTCCTTGGTACTCAACTGCTTTGAAATTCATCGAATTTATAGTATTCAATGCATTTTGACGTGAAAATGTTGTCCCGATACTCGTCATTTGTTTGGTACTCAACGCCCACTAGAACTTGTTGGTATTGGCTGCCTTGTGACTCACAACATTATTCCTTATGGGAAAAATATGTTTGGTACTCATTGTGCCTCCTGGAACCAATTAAGGTTGAGTACCACTGTATTTGAAGCTCAGGGTTGAACTGTGGAGTCCTTGGTGCTCTCTGAGTTTGGTTGTTTTCTTGCAGATATTTCATTACTCAGCTAGTAACATCATCCATGCTAGAAGGGAGAGGGTTTTGGTCTCTGTTTATATACAAGGGGCTTGTCCTGTCAGTATTGGCAGGAGTGCTTTTGGTGGTACTTTGATTAGGCTGTTGTTTACTGTGTGATTGTTTGTCTGAATTGGTAGTTCCTTGATTGGGATGTTGTTTAGGACTGGGTTGCTAGTCTAGTGTTAATCTTGGTCTTAATCTCTGCTTATTTGGTTGCCGATTGCTGGCAAGGATATTTTATTTTTATTTTATTTTATTAAATTTCTATACTGCCCTACTCCCGAAGGACTCAGGGCGGTGAACAGCCACAGAATAAAACACATAAATACAAAAATTTAAAACAGAATAAAAACGAATTAAATAATTTGGCTGAACAAATTTAAAATACCTCATAATTTAAAAACAAATTAAAATTTACATTTAAAAAGGGGAGAAGATTTAGGCCAGGCCAGCTTGATGAAATAAAAAAGTCTTAAGTGCGCGACAGAAGGTGTGAAGATCCGGGATCCTCCGTATCTCCAGGGGGAGCTCGTTCCAGATCGTAGGTGCCCCCACAGAGAAGGCTCTCCCCCTAGGGGCCGCCAGTTGACATTGTTTGGCCGACGGCACCCGGAGGAGCCCCTCTCTATGGGAGCGTACTGGCCGGTGGGAGGCTATTGGTGGTAGCAGGCGGTCCATAAATAACCAGGTCCTAAGCCATGGAGCGCTTTAAAGGTGATAACCAAAACCTTGAAGCGCACTCGGAAGACCACCGGGAGCCAGTGCAGCTCGCGCAGGAGAGGTGTTACATGGGAACTCCACGTCGCTCCCATAACCACCCGCGCGGCCGCACTCTGCGCCAGTTGGAGCCTCCGAGTGCACCTCAAGGGGAGCCCCATGTAGAGAGCATTACAATAGTCCAGAGATGTATTGGTGTTTTTGTTTCCTTGAACTAGGCCAGCAGGATGCAGCTTTATACCGATTGGATTGGATTGCTAGGTTGGATTGGTTGGATTGGATTGGATTGATTGGTTGGATTGCTAGGGTAAATCTGAGTTGTATGGCTACTACAACCAGCGAGATGAAAAGAAGAGGCTGTACAAGTTCATCTTGTTTCCCTTTTTCATGGGATTAAAGTTTAAGAAAGATTATAGTTGAAACTGGGTAAGGCCGTTCGGTAGCATTATCTTTGTGATGGTTTAACAAGATGACAGTATCTCATATTGGGGCCATGTCACAAACGAAGAGATCCAAGCTGGTACTAAGGAGAAATTTCCTGACAGTGAGAATGATTAATCAGTGGAAAAGCTTGTCTCCTTGAGTTCTGGTGCTCCATCGCTGGAGGTTTTCAAGAAAAGATTGGGCAACTATTTGTCCCAAATGGAATAAAGGGTTGGACTAGAAGACCTCCAAGGTTCCTTTCATCCTTTTATTCCATTCCATTGTAATCAAGATGTCCGTATCTATAGTTGTTTTAAGAATTAAAACAGCAACTTTACGATTCTGCTTCTGTATAAATATCATTCTCCGTTATCTTGATGCATAATTTTCTTTCAACTTAAAAGAAGGCCTGGATGAAAGCAAATTTTCAAAATGATCTTGTTTTGATCCAACCCACATATTAAAGTAAAAGACAAAATAACGAACACAGAGCAACTATACACGTGCTCTGAGGAAGATGAGAGCTATGCCAGAGGTTCAACCACACTGGACCGGTCTCACCAGAGGATTCGGACAAAGAGTGTCTCTCCCATAAAAAATATGGTGAGACATAAATTTCAGAAAGCCATACCGGCTCAGATGTCACCTGGGTTAACAAGGTCTGCGCTAGATGTTGGAGTTCCTGGATATCTGGTGAAAAATGGGCTACAGGACTCAGGACTGTTGGTTGAGCAACCAGGGCCAGCAGCTGCAGAACTACTGGAAGAAAAGGTGTTTAACCGTCACAAATATACAATGATTGAAAACAAAGAAATAATTATCTGTTATTACAGTTCAAGTCCAACAAGAAGACAATATTTGAAATGAATTATTGTTGTTGTTGTTGTCGTCATTTGGCATTGTTAAATTAGCCAGAAAACTACAATGTAATTGCAGAGTAGTAGTTTAGCTGCCAAAGTACCAGCTCTGTTGTAGGAAACGCTTACATGCTTCCCATGGTGCACCACAAGGAGGCGAGCTGGCTTTGCACCAGAAAGAAAGATAAGTGGTTCTTCCTGCAGTGTCCTCCAAGGTCTCCTTCCTCCCTGGATCCATCTTGCAAATGAGCACTGCAACCGGAAAGGTTCAGAGCTGGTAGGAATCTGACTGCCTGCACAGAGCACCAACTCATCCTGTCCCCAACAAAGTGGTACCTATTTTATCTACTGGCATAGAACATGCTTTTGAACTGCAAGGTGGGCAAAAGCTGAGATGAGTGACAGGCGCTCACCCTGGCACGCAGTGCTAGGACTCGAACTGCTGGAGCAGAAACCATCTTCAGCAACATTAAGCCACTGAACCATCGCACCTTGGACTACTTGTATTATAGTGGAGCACCTTTTTTTCCCATAACAGCAATTAGTTCTCTATCGTTACTTGAATATATATTTTGGTTGGGGAGAAACGCTCCTACAGCTACAGTCCTAGTTGTAAATACATTATTCGGCTGGATCCCTTTGGGGTTTAAGATACTGAATGTGTGCTAGGATGATCAGAAGGGAACATGAATGAATGAATGAATGAATGAATGAATGAATGAATGAATGAATGAATGAATGAAAGAAAGAAATCAATTTGCACTTTCTTCTATGCACTTTGTTCGGATGAAAAAAACCCTTCTTTTGAAGGATATCTTTCTCAGAGAGCCTTAAGAATACAGCAGGAGTCCATCTGTAGTTTTACTTTCTAGATTTTTGCCTTTACTGCTCAATATCAGCCACAAACAAATTTTTAGGCTGTGTATAAACTGTGTAGGAGTTTTATTTATACCAAAAGTCTTTGAATGCAAAAAACCAAACAAAAACCCTGAAATAAATATTTTAAAACAACTCACAAACACTACAAATGTTTAAAGCTTTTGAAATACATTAACCGTTAGAAGAAAAATCTGATGTCTTAAACATAATGTAAGGTGGATATGTTGGTCCCTGAAATTTGGTGTTTCAGATGAATGCCTTCCACATTCTTGTTCTCAGTGCATTGCAAATGAATGCATTACTATTAAATTGTAGAGAAAAGTCTCAAAAACTCCGAAAGAGAAGAATGTCTAAGTGTGTTTTCTTAAAATTGATATTATTGCAAAAAAAACCAAAAAAAAAAAAACCCCTCTCTAATAGACTGCACTTCTGGGAGAACTTTTCCATAATACACATGAGCAAGTTTATGTTGCAAACAGCATCAAAAGAAAAAAAAAATAGAAAATGCGTAAACTTTGGCATATAATTGGGTTTCTATTTGCATATAAATTCAGGAACTGAAAGTCAAGCATCTTTGCATTTAAATGCCAGGCTAATAAAAATTTTTCCGCATAATGATTAAGAGTAAGAAAGCCTCTGCATAGTACACACCTCACAGGTGTGTATGTGTGTTTATCAGTTAAAATTTGTACACATCACACAACCGACTTAAGAGAACTGCACAAAAGTTGGAGCAACAAGGGAAGCGGTACTCCAAAGTTCTTTAAGTATTTAAATATTTAAATTATTTAAGTATTCTCCAAGGAACCAGAAGGCAAGACAAGAAACAATGGATGGAAACTAATCAAGGATGGAAACTATCAAGAGCCTTGATAGTACAGTGGTTTAGTGCACCCTGTTATTAACACAGCTGCCTGCAATTTCTGCTGGTTCGAATCTCTCCAAGGCTCAAGGTTGACTCAGCCTTTCATCCTTTCTAAGGTAGGTGAAATGAGGACCCAGTTTGTGGGGGCAATAAGCTGACTTTGTATAAAATATACAAAAGAATGAAGGCTATTGCTTAACGCATTGTAAACCGCCCTGAGTCTCCGAGAAGGGCAGCATATAAATCAATTTAAAAAAAAAAAAAAAAAATAAGGAGAGAAGAAACCTAGAACTAAGGAGAAATTTACCAGCTGTTAGAATAATAAACCAGTGGAACGGCTTGCTTTCAGAAATTGTGGGTTCTCTAACACTGGAGGTTTTTATGAAGGGATTGGACAATCATTTGTCTGAAATGGTATAGGGCAGGACTCATGTCAACACAGCAGGGGTGAAATCTACTTACCTTCCCTACCAGTTCAAAAGTGCACACGTCACATGCGCACGCCGACCCTCTGTGCATGTGCAAACCTTTCTGTGTATGCGCAGAGGGTAAAAGCAGATTACTTCCTGGTTAAAACCAGGAAGTAATGACAACCGGGCGGGTGGGCGGAGCCTTGAGCTGCCATCGCTACTGGTTCTCTGAACCACTGGCCGTCATCGCTACTGGTTTGGCCGAACCGGGAGCATTTCACCCCCGCGTCATGGCAGTGTCACATGACATATCGGGACTTTTTCCCTCTTCGCTAAACCAGGTATGGGCATTGCCAGCATGTGACACATCCAGCCATGGGCCAGAAGTTTGACAGCTCTGGTATAGGGTCTCCTGCTTGAACAGGGGGTAGGACAAGAAGACCTCCAAGGCAGTAGTGGGTTTCAAATCCTGTTGCTACCAATTCACTCGTCGGCACGTGTGTGCTCGTGCGTGCATGCGTCACTTCTGCGCATGTGCAGAGATGTCCGGGCAGGTGGACAGAGCCTCCCACCACCGCCGCTATCAGTTCGTCCAATCCGGGGCAAACCGGTAGCAACCGACCACTGCTCCAAGGTTCCTTCCAACTCTGTTCTGTTATTTAGTTCAGTCCTCAAAGTTAGACATTTGCTGTTCTGTTTTATTATTATTAATTTTTCTTATTAAAGCATGCCTCCCTTTATGTGGAGTTTGATTTCCTTTATAGGTCTATCCTGGCTGGAGGCTCAGAGAGAGCAATTGGAGGAGGTTATATCAAATCAATGTTGCAGTACATTAGCGTTACCTTATTCCTGGAATAAATTCAGCAGCTCTTTAGCTTTGAGCCTACGGAGAGCTGGAATTCAATACCAAAAAGGAAGAAAAGGGTATCTATAACTGCTCAAGTATGTCATAAAAATCTGCAGCTTATGTTACTTCAGGCAACAATGTCAGCCTTTTGTTTTGGGTATTTTGACAATGCACATAATTCAAAAGAAGCCTGCGCTGACTAATAGTTTGTTACATCTACTATAAGTAGCGGGTAATAAATAGCTTTATTCTGCTGTAGCCTGGTTAGTGTTCTGGTAATGTTACTCTTTTTAATGGACAGTAAAAACAAGCTATTTACTTTTATGAGTAACGAGTGAAAGGCAATCTCGCTTTCTTTGGTGACTTTCTTTTAATGAGTTATTATATCTTATTTTTATCATAATTGGGGGGGGAGTGATAAGTAGAGCGGGCATAATGAAACAGGAGGGGAAAAAATGAGATACTCTTCAATTTATGACTGTAATGGAGACCAGAATTTCAGTTGTATGTAATGACAGTCATAAGTGGGTTGCACATTATGTTGCTACCGGTTCCCGCATGCGCCTGCCTTCCACCTGGCCTTCCACGCATGCACGTTGCTCACACACGCCTTCCGTGCATGCGCCCTGTCTCAAAAACACCCCTAAATAGGATGACATGGAGCTGAACATGTACTGAGCAAGCACTGAGCATGATGGGAATCAGAAGTTATTTTTAGTAGAACAATCATATACACATTCCACACACATTCTTGAAGGTCATTTGTGGCTCCTGTGTTCATTAATACAGAAGCACCACTTAACTAACTGGGGTTTCCTACAGAAAATCATGGTTGGGAGTTCTACAAAAGGTAAAGGAGTCCATGTGGATCAGAGGTGAGTTTCAGTAGGTTCTAACCAGTTTGGCGAACTGGTAGCGGTAATTTTGAGTAGTTTGGAGAACTGGTAGTAAAAATTCTGACTGGCCCCACCCCCATTTATTCTCTGCCTCCCTAGTCCCAGCTGATCAGGAGGAAATGGGGATTTTTCAGTAACCTTCCCCTGGATTGGGGAGGGAATGGTGATTTTATAGTATCCTTCCCCTGGAGTGGGGTGGGAATGGAGATTTTACAGTATCCTTCCCCTGCCACACCCATCAAGCCACGCCCATCAAGCCACGCCACATCCACCAAGCCACACCCACAGAACCGGTAGTAAAAAAATTTGAAACCCACCACTGGTGTGGATTTTACTTTGCTAGTCATTGCCGAGTGCATCTCCATTTCAAGGCTATTGAGCCAGCGATGTCCAAAGGCATTGCCCTGGTCATGTGACAAGCATGACATCATGGAGTACTGTTGCCTTCTCACCGAAGTGGTACCTATTTATCTACTTGCATTGCCATGCGTTTCAATTGCTAGGTGGGCAGGAGTTGGGGTGAGGATGGGAGCTCACCCCATCGCGTGTTGCTTGAGTTTCGAACCTGGGCTGCAGGCATCTTAACCTGACAAGCCCAGTGTCTTAACTGCAGAGCCGTCACACCACTCACTGGGAGTTTGATGCTGGCACACATTTTATAATGATATGTGTGAATGACCGCGGGAGACAAGTGGAAGAGCTGCAGCCTAGATAACCCTTTGATAAATGAAATATGAATCTTAAGGAGGAGGGGGTGGTGAAAGTACTCTCAGAAGGAACTCTCCTTAGGTTTCGCAGAGTAAATGTAGGGGATGGGAGGTGTACTTTCAGATTTGCAAGGTTCTATTATAACAAACATAGAGGAACACAGGGCAGAGAAAAATATCCTGCAGAAAGCACAGCTCCAAAACACAGTCCCTTCAGCAGTTCCAAGAAGGCTCCACACCAGGGGTAGGATCCTACCAGTTTAACAACTGGTTCACTAAGCGGGCACTTTGCTAAAGGCTAGAGGCTAAAACATACGATGAACGGTTGCAGGAACTGAGCGTAGCTAGTCTAGTGAAGAGAAGGACCAGGGGAGACATAATAGAAGTATTCCAATATTTGAGGGGCTGCCACAGAGAGAAAGGGGTCAAGCTATTTTCCAAAGCACCTGAAGGCCAAACAAGGAATAATGGATGGAAACTGATCAAGGAGAGATTCAACCTGGAAATAAGGGGGATTTTTCTGACAGAGAGAGCAATCAACCAATGAGACAGCTTGCCTTCAGAAGTTGTGGGAGCTTCATCACTGGAAGCTTTCAAGAAGAGACTGGACAGCCATTTGTCTGAAATGGTGGAGAGTCTCCTGCTTGGGTGGCGGGGGGGGGGTTGGACTAGATGTCCTACAAGGTCCTTTCCAATTCTGTTAATCTATAATCTACCCTGTTTCCACCAAAATAAGACATCCCCTGATAACATCCCCTGCGCACAGTCACTCATGCCCTCGTCACCTCTCGCCTGGACTACTGCAACGCTCTCTACATGGGGCTCCCCTTGAGGGGCACCCGGAGGCTCCAACTGGTCCAGAATGCGGCCGCGCGGGTAGTTACGGGAGCTGCATGGCGCTCCCATACAACACCTCTCCTGCGTGAGCTGCACTGGCTCCCAGTGGTCTTCCGGGTGCGCTTCAAGGTGTTGGTTATCACCTTTAAAGCGCTCCATGGCATAGGACCTAGATATCTTCGAGATCGCCTACTGCTACTGATGGCCTCCCATCGACCCGTGCGCTCCCACAGAGAGGGCCTCCTCGGGGTGCCATCAGCCAAACAATGTAGGCTGGTGACCCCCAGAGGGAGGGCCTTCTCTGTGGGGGCACCCACCCTCTGGAACCAACTGCCCCCAGATATTAGGAGAATCCAAGACCTCGGTGCCTTCCGCCGTGCCCTTAAAACCCTCTTTTTTCAGCAAGCCGGGCTGGTTTAACTTTTTTCTTAATTTTTTAAATGTTTTAAATGGGTTTGTTATTGTTCTTAAATTACGGGGCCAAATTTATATATATTCTTTTAATACTATTTTAATGTTTGTAATTTATGTTTTTATTCAGCTGTACACCGCCCTGAGTCCTCAGGGAGAAGGGCGGTATATAAATTGGATATAAAATAAAAATAATAATAATAAAAAAAAAGCCCAATCGGGCTTTTGAGTGCATGACAATAAGGCCAAGCGCTTATTTCAGGGTTCAAAAAATATAAGACAGTGTCTTATTTTCAGGAAAACACGGTATATACCACTTCACAGTGCTTTACAGCTCTCTCTAAGCACTCTACAGAGTCAGCATATTGCCCCCAGCAATCTGGGTCCTCATTTTACCGACCTCGGAAGGATGGAAGGCTAAGTCAACCTTGAGCCTGGTGAGATTGTCCATATCTATATCTATATCTATATCTATATCTATATCTATATCTATATCTCTATCTATCTATCTATCTATCTATCTATCTATCTATCTATCTATCTATCTATCTAATCTATCTATCTATCTATCTATCTATATTTTTTCTTGGAAGAAAAGGTCATTGGAGATATTTATGCCAGTATTCCAAAACTGCAAAAAAACTCCACCCTCTCTCACTGGTCTTGCTGAAATATAATGGCAGAAGAAGACTAGGCTCTGTAATGTCTTTCCAGCAATTAAACATTACAGTGAGTCAGGCAAAAGCAACGTTAAACAGGGTTTGCAAACAGGCTATCATGGGAATCGTATTTTTCAGATGCCCTGCTCTCAAAATAGCTGTGCAGAATGCAGCGACTCTACCGGCATCCCATTCAGACAGAATGAATCACCGTTTCTGCCACGCGTGCTGAGCTCAGGACTGTGACTGTGTCTATCTACATCTCCAGGGCATATGGTCATTGGCTGCCCACTCCCACTGCCTTCAAGCTCTTTCGATGTTTCTACTAACATGTTTCTCACTTCCGCGTCACAAAGTGGGGAGAAGCGATCCTCTTCATGTCTCTTCACAAGCATCCATTCCTTGTCTCAAAACAACAACACGACACTCACTAGCTTTCCACCAGTATTTGCACAACTTAAAACTCCTCTACCTTCTCATCTTTACTAAGCACACAGGTAGTACTCAAGTAACAACCATTTGTTTAATGACTGTTCAAAGTTACGACTCATGCTTTTGATGGTTGCAGCACCCCATGGTCATGTCATCAAAATTCAGGCACTTAAAAACTGTCATGTATATTTATTTTATTTATTTATTTGTTCAACTTGTCCAAAGACTCAAGGCGGCTTAAAATGCATTTAAAAACCATATATAAAATCTTAAAAATTAAACATTAAAAACAATTAAAACCCATTCACACCATTCATGGCCGGATCTCGCCAAATCACAGCGCGAGATCAATAGCCCCAGGCCTGCCGGAAGAGCCAGGTCTTCACCGCTTTTCGGAAGGCCAATAGGGTGGGGATGGTCCAGATCTCAGGAGGTAATTGGTTCCAGAGAGCTGGGGCAGATACAGAGAAGGCCCTCCCCTGCGGGCCCGCCAGCTGGCATTGTTTAGCTGACGGACCCTGAGGAGACCAAATCTGTGGGATGTAATGTGTAATGAGGCAGCATCCTAAGGCTTATATTGTCTTTTGTGACCTTCCCAGCTGGCTTCCGACAAGCAAAGTCAATGTCAGGGTTCCAAGTAATACATCCGATTCAATAAGAACTCTGAGACTCTGGCTGGTTGACCTTGGGCCAGTCATCTTTTTTCAACCCTAGGAAGCAAACAATGACGAACTACTTCCGAAAAAATCTTGCCAAGAAAACACCCAGGCAGTCTCTGAAAATCGAACACTATTGAATGAAAGAAAAAAGGAAAAAAGAAAGAAAGAAAGAAAGAAAGAAAGAAAGAAAGAAAGAAAGAAAGAAAGAAAGAAAGAAAGAAAGAAAGAAAGAAAGCATACCACCAAGATACAAATTTCATTTGCTCGTTTTGCCAATTATTCATTTTCCCTCTGGAAACACAATGCAATTTATTTGACATTTGCTGCAAATCATTCAGGATCTCATCCAACAGAACATCATCTGCATATTAATTCACATCCCTAATCAACCTGCTTATAGCATCATCATAAGTGTTCTTTACACATTAAAAATGAAAGATGTCTCTTTTCACACATCTTTATTTTTTATTTATTTTATTTATTTATTTATTGGTTCGATTTATATGCCGCCCTTTTCCGGAGACTCAGGGCGGCTTACAATGCATTAAGCAATAGCCTTCATACTTTTGTATATACCTGCTTAGTAGGGCTTTCGCCCCCCCCCCAAAGCAGTGTTCTTTTTTATACAAAGTCAGTTTATTGCCACCACAATCCGGGTCCTCATTTTACCTACCTCGAAAGGATGGAAGGCTGAGCCTGGTGAGATTTGAACTTGCAGTAATTGTAGGCAGCTGGTGTTACTTAACAGTGCTTTAGTCTGCTACGCCACCAAGGCTCATTTTACCTCCTGTTCGCCACCACCACCTTATCTCCTGTTCAATGTTAAAGTGTTCCTGAAACATTCAATTTATTCTCATGCCTGCTTTCCTTCCATTATCTACTGCTGTGATTGTGTTCAGCAAGCAGCTTTCAACATCTGTATTCCACTGCTTAAGGCTATATAATTTACCATACACTTGCTCTAAAATCAACAAATATATCAGTGGTTGGTTTCCATTATTCCTACCACCAGTTTGCCAACTTCTTAACATGCGCCCGGACTTCCGTGCATGCACCCGGCCTCAAAAACATGCCTAAATAGGATGGCATAGAGCCGGGGCAGGTGACCAGGTCCACCGGCGATCTCCGCTACCGATTTGCCTGAACTGGTACGAACCGGCTGAATACCACCTCTGAAATATACAATAAACTTTATTTTTTTTTACAGACCTGCATTTCTCCATGATCATTTAAGAGAAGAAATCTGGGTTAAATATCTACCTGCATGGCAGGAAGCTTTACTGCAATTCCAAATTTTGCTCACTGTCACCTTTCGTACCCTTGCAATCTGAATTCTGCCAAATCCCTGCCCAGATGCACTTAGCAAACTTAATGCTCCCTTAGTTTGGGCATTCAGTCTGGCTACTTTTTTCCTTCTCTGAATAGGGGAACAATACCAGCACATTTCTGATCATCATGCACTTCGTACATGTTAAATGAGTCATAAGCAAAACCACTGCCTAAGCAAACCACAACCAAGCTCTGTTATTTTCTCTAGTGTCATTATCTAGAGAAGAGCAACAAAGATGATTAGGGGACTGAAGGCTAAAACAGATAAAGAACGGTTGCTGGAAGTGGGTATGTCTAGTTTAATGAAGAGAAGGACGAGGGGAGACATGACAGCAGTGTTCCAATATCTCAGGGGTTGCCATAAAGAAGAGGCAGTCAAGCTATTCTCCAAAGCACCTGAGGGTAGGACAAGAAGCAATGGGTGGAAACTAATCAAGGAGAGAAGCAACTTAGAACTAAGGAGAAATTTCCTGAGAGTTAGAACAATTAATCAGTGGAACAACTTGCCTCCAGAAGTTGTGAATGCTCCAACACTGGAAGTTTTTAAAAAGAGATTGGATAATCATTTGTCTGAAATGGCATAGGGTTTCCGGCCTAAGCAGGGGGTTGGACTAGAAGACCTCCAAGTTCCCTTCTGACTCTGTTATTCTAATTCTAATGTAATCTGGCAGCTATATCCCTTTCTAAATAAAGGTAGGCTTTGACTTATGACCATTTGTTTAATGGCTATTCAAAATTACAACAGCAATGAAAAAAGTGACTTGCAACCAGTCCTCACGCTTAGGACCATTGCAGCATCTCCAAGCGATGAAAATGTGGGTGCTTGGCAACTGGCATGTATTTACAATGGTTACAATACTCTGGCATTACTTGATCGCTATTTGCAATATTGTGATAATGAAGAGAAGGGAAGGGAAGGGAAGAGAAGAGAAGAGAAGAGATGTCTTTATGAGTCAAGTGTGATAGACACACAAGGAATTTTTCTCCGGTGCAGTGTACATGCAAAACAACAAAATAATCATAATATCAAAGTAATAATAATCATAATAATGATACCAATAAGAGAAGTTAGTAGAACAGATGAGAAGGATAAAAGTAATACAGCCATACTACATACTTAGGCATAAGAAAATTAGAAGGGACCTTGGAAGTCTTCTAGTCCAACCCCTGATCAGGCTGGAAACCCTACACCACTTCAGACAAATGGGTGTTCAATCTCTTCTTAAAAACCACCAGTGTTGGAGCATTCACAACTTCTGGAAGCAATTTGTTCCACTGATTAATTGTTCTAACTGTCAGGAAAATTCTCCTTAGTTCCAGGTTGCTTCTCTCCTTGATTAGGTTCCATCCATTGGTTCTTGTTCTACCCTCAGGTGCTTCGGAGAATAGCTTGACCCCTTCCACTCTGTGGTAGCCCCTCAAATATTGGAACACTGCTATCATGTCTCCCCTAATCCTTTTTTTTCATTAACCTAGACATAATCAATTCCAGCAACTGTTCTTTATATGTTTTAGTCTCCTTGTGAAGAGGATTCCAAACAAGCAAAATTAATGAAGGAAGCCAGATTAAAACCAGATGATTCACTTCACAATTCAAAAGAGTTTGCAAAATTGAGTGTGACACACTTAATCACCACATTGCTTAGTGATGGAAGTGCCAGTTCCAAGTGTAGTGGTAAGCCAATCACCACCTGTATATTTACAGCATTCCTGTCTTTTTTTTAAAAATCCACTTTTTCTTGGAGATGTGCATTGATAGCACTAATTTCAATTCAACTCTTTGAAACCTGAGAATACTGTGGACAGCCAAGAAAAAAACCCAAATAGGTCAATGAATAAATTAATCCCAGAGTAGATATAACCAGGTAAAAATTATCCTAGTTTGGACATATTATGCAAAGACTAGCTCTCTAGAGAAGGCTCTGATGCTGGGACAAGTAGAAGGAAGAAGAGAAGAGAAGAGAAGAGAAGAGAAGAGAAGAGAAGAGAAGAGAAGAGAAGAGAAGAGAAGAGAAGAGAAGAGAAGAGGAGGGGAGGGGAGGGGAGGGGAGGGGAGGGGAGGGGAGGGGAGGGAAGCACCAGTAGCAAGATAGATGGATGCAATCACAGAAGTGATGGCTGCACAATTGGAAAGACCAAACTGGGGGGCAGAAAATCTATCCATGTGTTCGCTAAGAGTTGATACCCAACTTGATGGAACATAACCAGTCAATCAATTATTGCTAAGTATTGTGTTTAGATTTGCGGTGACTGATTTATGTGCGAGGAAGTCAGTATCAGCTTCAACTATTCATGTAGGTAAACCATGAATATTAGCAAGGGAGAAAGCACTGGTTTGGCAGAAATCGATAAACCATTCTTCTACTAAGTGTCTTTTTTCTAGGCATCCTGTGTTTTTCTCGTTACTATTTTCAACTTTGGCATTACAATTTGCAACCATAAGCAGCATGTCATGCTTGAATGTTCTGTTGACTTCAGATTGGACTTGACATTAAAATCTGTTCTCCTCTTCTTTCTCTGCCTCAATGATTACTAAAGGGCTATCAAATAATTGGTATTATTTGATCTTTGACTGCACTGCATCTAAGTGCCGTCTTTGCTACAGTATATACTTCCTAACTATGAAAGCAATAAGGTTCCTCTGTCTACAGAGATTCTCAGTCATCCAGGTCACGGTTGTCACTGTTCTGCCCCAGCTCCGGATTTCCGAGGATATTGACACACACCAATGGTCCTTATCAAATTTATTAAGTAGCAAGAATAAACCAAAGTCCGGCAAAGCTGGCAACCAGCCCAGAAAACAAAATACGATAAGACTTTTCCAAAAATGCTCTGATGATAATTACAAGTTGTTTCCAGCAAGAAACTTACTAACCGTGTGTGACTTAAATAGGCTAAGGGAGTGGCCAATTATCCTCAAGCTGTACTCTCGAGGAGACCTCCTCCTCCTGAGTAGCCACTCCTGCCTTTTGGCAGTCCTGCATGCCCGAGCATTGAGGAGAGGCTCCTCCACTTCGCTCTCTCCACTTGAAGGAGCCTCTGGAGGTTCTGAAGGCCTTGGCTGAGTCTCTGCCTCTGGCACCACATCCTCTTCAGCCTCTTTGCTGTCCAACACGAGCACTGGCTGCGCAGGCTGCTGATGCGACCCCACACCAGCCTCCTCATCGTCGGGATCAGTCACGATCCGTGCAGGCTGCTGGCGGGCCACAACAGTCACAAAGGTACCTTTTTAAAAGGCAACTGGGTTTTCTTTGGGTTTTTTTTCCCTTGAAGACTTTTCGCTTCTCATCCAAGAAGCTTCCTCAGAATGGAAGAAGCTTCTTGGATGAGAAGCGAAAGGTCTTCAAGGAAAAACAAAAAACAAAGAAAGCCCAGCTGCCTTTTGGAAAAACACCCTTGGGACAATAATGTTCCTCCTTTGTTTTTTGTTTCATGAATTTATTTATTTTATTAATTTATTAATTCAACTTATATACCGCCCTTCTCCCCAGGGGGACTCAGGGCGGTGGACAGCCAAATTTAAAACACATATAGTACAAAAGTTAAGAAAAAACTAAAATAAATTAAATCATCGGCATTTCCAATTTAAAATCTATGATCTGTAAAATGGAAAAGTTCCCAATTTAAAACCCAGAATCAATAAAATCAAAAATTTAAAAACCCCATTAAAACCATTTAAGCTAGGCCAGTTTGTTGGAATAAATAAGTCTTCAAGGCCTTTCGGAAAGTGCGGAGGTCCGGGATCAGTCGTATTCCAGGAGGTAGCTCATTCCACAGGTTGGGTGCCCCCACAGAGAAGGCTCTCCCCCTGGGGGCCGCCAATCAACATTGCTTGGCCGATGGCACCCTGAGAAGGCCCTCTCTGTGCGAGCGTACTGGCTGGTGGGAGCTTATCGGTAATAGCAGGCGGTCTCGCAGGTATCCCGGCCCTATGCCATGGAGCGCTTTAAAGGTGAGAACCAACACCTTGAAGCGCACCCGGAAGACCACTGGGAGCCAGTGCAGCTCGCGCAGGAGAGATGTTACATGGGAGCGCCCTGTGGCTCCCATAATCACCCGCGCGGCTGCATTCTGGACCAGTTGGAGCCTCCGGGTGCACCTCAAGGGGAGTCCCATGTAGAGAGCATTACAGTAGTCCAGGCGAGACGTGACGAGGGCATGGGTGACTGTGCATAAGGACTGTCCAGAAAGGGGCGCAACTGGCACATCAGGCGGACCTGATAGAAGGCCCCCCTGGCCATGGCACTCATATGCCCTTCCAAAGACAGCCGTGAATCCAGGAGGACACCCAAGTTGGAAGCCCCCTCTGTGGGGGCCAGTAACTCACTCCCAATAGCCAGCGATGGCACCAGCTGGCTATAGCGGGATGGCTATACTGAATGGTAAGCAATATAATGTTTTGACTGAAGTGAACTTTTAAGATGTGAAGACTTCAACTCCCAGAATTCCCCAGCCTGAACAGCTGGGGAATTCTTGCAGCTGAAGTCCGCACATCTTAAAATTGACGTGTTTGAAAAACATTGTGTTCATGAAAAGACCAAGACTCTCTGTTCATTGTTCATGGCAGAAAAATAATTTATCCGGAGGATCAATTTTCACAGTTCAATGAATAGTACGATGAATCTAATTGAACTGAAATGTTGTGCATAATTGTTACTTGTATCGATTTGGCTTTCTTCCTATTCCAATATAGGTTTGTGAGACTCATTTGAAAATAAATCTAATTATAATTAAGACTGAAAGAGAAGCAATTAATTGGCATTTACAGTCCTGGCAAAAATGGTTTGGTCATCGGTCTGAATTAAACCAATGAGAAAGGAAACACTATATGTGACAAATTCATCAAAGGTGAACTATGTTTGGAAAAAAAAGTATGGAAAATGCTCTTTCAGCTACACAATATCCTTTACAAAGTCAATTAAGAATGGAATGACTATATTGACATTTTTTTCAATCCCTGTTACTATAAAAAGGGCTTAAGCAGGACAATTCTTTCTTACTTTCTAATCCAGGGGTTTCCAATCTTTATCGTTCCAATTTTAGTATATGTGCTGCCGAAGCGAGTACGGACAGTTGCCAAGGTTGGAAACCCCTGAATTAGAGCATTATAATGTGAGTTCTTCTTTTCAAAGGAAAGTATACGCAGAAGCACTTTGCAGTTCAGGAATACTGAACGAGACCACTTCTTGTCCATAAAATATGCACTAAGATCAGTGGTTTATTTTAATGGCAAGTTTAAGATGCATGGACACTGACTGGGGAATTCTGGGAGTTGAAGTCCACACATCTTAAAACTGACAAATTTTAAACGCACTGCTTTAGATTACCACTGAGCCATAAAATTCCCTTTTCCCTTCTCTCTCATCTATTTATGTACGGTCTCTTCCTGACCTGATAGATCAACATCCATTATCTGTTACTGAAAAGTAATAGAAATTCTGTTACTTTCTAAAAATTCTTCAATTGAAATAAGTTGACTGAGAGACAACAAGGCGGGATCTACCTCCAGAGGAAATTTCAAGCTTTATGTTGGTTAAATATAGAACATCAGGTTACTTCTCCCACATTGATAAATCAATAATTCTATAAGGACTGAATGGCTCAGTCATCTAGAGTACACAAGCAGAAAAAATAACAACCAAATAATAAGACATTATGGAGTGGTCTCTCCCAGAATACAGTATGGATGGTTGGGGAAAAGAAATAATTTTCCTTTCCTTTCCTTTCCTTTCCTTTCCTTTCCTTTCCTTTCCTTTCCTTTCCTTTCCTTTCCTTTCCTTTCCTTTCCTTTCCTTTCCTTTCTCTCCCCTTCCTTTCCTTTCCCTTTCTTTTCCTTTCTTTCTCCTCTCCTCTCCTCTCCTTCCCTCCTCTTTCCCCTTTCCTCTTTCCCTTTCCTTCCTTCCTCTCCCCTTCTCTCCCCTCCCCTCCCCTTCCTATTTCTTCCCCTTCCTTCCTTCCTTCCTCCCGTGGGAAATGGGACTGCTCCAGAATTAAAGCAGTTTTAAAGCAGTTCTTTCTACATTTTTGAAGGAATCATCTAAGCAAGTATATATATGGAAATTTACAAAGTTTATAAAATAAATTACATGTCAAAAATTATATACATACATACATACGCATGTATATAACTTATGATTAATTATTGTAACTATGGTTATGACCTATGACCTGTTACTTACTGTTTACAGTATATGTACAGTACACTGCGAGCTTATGCACCCAAGACAAATTCTTTGTGTGTCAAATCACACAATAGAAATTCTATTCTATTCTATTCTATTCTATTCTATTCTATTCTATTCTATTCTATTCTATTCTATTCTATTCTATTCTATTCTATTCTATTCTATTCTATCCTATCCTATCCTATCCTATCCTATCCTATCCTATTCTATTCTATTGATAGACATAGATATACACATCAGTGGTGGGTTTCAAATTTTTTTACTACCGGTTCTGTGGGTGTGGCTTAGTGGGCGTGGCATGGCTTGGTGGGCATGGCAGGGGAAGGATACTATAAAATCTCCATTCCCACCCCACTCCAGGGGAAGGTTACTGCAAAATCCCCATTTCCTCCCGATCAGCTGGGACTTGGGAGGCAGAGAATAGATGGGGACGGGGCCAGTCAGACTTTTTACTACTACTACTACTACTACTCAAAGTTTCCGCTACTGGTTCTCCAGAACTGGTCAGAACCTGCTGAAACCCGCCTCTGATACACATACACACACACATATACATACACATAATGCAAGTAGGTGCAATCTATTAACCCTCTAAATAAAACAAAACAAAACAAAGATGATAAATTGGCCTGACTAGTATCCGTGAGCTTCGAAAATGCTGAGAGACAAAAAGGATTTAAAGAAATCAGGAGTTAAGAAGATTCTGTGAGTCAATCAATTATATCTATTGCTGCGAATAACTGAGTCAAGAAATGTGAAAGAAGTCATTTGAAACTGCAACAATGAGTGAAAGGAGAAATTAGATTAGAGCGAGGGAGAAAAAAATGGTCTGCTTAAGCCTTTTTTTGTAGTAATTTGAATTAAAAAAAAAAGCAGACTCCGAGATTAATAAGGTCCTTTCTTCTAAAACTGACCAGGTATTTCTTCTATTTTCCATGTTCCTCGTGGCTTGTCTGCTTTAAAATTGTCTAATTAGAGAACAGCCTTTCTTTCCACTGCTATACAGTGTTCTTAGTTTGGTATAAAATTGGCTCCAAAACCAGCTCCCAAAATGCTGAGAGAGAAAAAGGATTGAAAGAAACCAGAAATTAAAGAGATTCTGTGAGTCAATCAGTTACAGCAATCGCTGATGTGATTAGGTTTTTTAAATTCTTTAATAAAAATTCTTTAATAATTCTTCATGGGGCTTGGTTTCCAAACCCCTTATTAGTCCTCTAGCTTCTCCTTTCCTCTTTAAAATACAGGATGCAGAGCTGGACGCAATGCAGGTAGTCCTCAACTTATGACTGCAGTGGAGCCCAAAAAGGGAGGCAGTTGTTAAGTGTGTTTTGCCCATTTTATGACCTACAGTTCTTAAGTGACTCATTGCAGTTGTTAAGTTAGCAACACGGTTGTTAAGGGAATCTGGCTTCCCCATTGACTTTGCTTGTCAGAAGGTTGTGAAAGGTGATCGCATGACCCAGGACGCTGCAACTGTCATAAATATGGGTCAGTTGTCAAGCGTCTGAATTTTGATCACACAAACATAGGGATGCTGCAACTGTGGCTAACACTGAGCTTGTCAATCAGAAAGGTCGGCAGTTCGGCGGTTTGAATCCCTAGTACAGGTCTCCTGCATGAGCAGGGGGTTGGACTAGATGACCTCCAAGGTCCCTTCCAATCCTGCTACTGTGAAGTTATAAACGGTCCTAAGTCACTTTTTTCAGTGCCGTTATTATTATTATTATTATCATTATTCAAACTTCTATACCGCCCTTCTCCTTTCGGACTCAGGGTGGTGAACAGCCAAAATAAAAACATTTAAACATAACATTACAGTTAAAAATAGATTTAAAATAATTAAATAAATTTGGCCCGTAATTTAAAACTTGTCAATATAAAATCCGTATCAAAATTTTAAAACCAACCATAAAATCAAGACAGACTGGCTAACTGAAAAAAGTAAGTTTTTAGGGCCTGACGAAAAGTCCGGCGGTCGGAGATCACTTGTATCTCTGGGGGTAGATTGTTCCAGAGGGTAGGTGCCACCACAGAGAAGGCTCTCCTCCTGGGGGTCGCCAGCCGGCATTGTCTGGCCGACGGCACCCTGAGGAGGCCCTCTCTGTGGGAGCGAACCGGCTGGTGGGAGGCAATTGGTGGCAGAAGGCGGTCCCGTAAGTACCTTGGCCCTAAGCCATGGAGCACTTTAAAGGTGATCACCAACACCTTGAAGCGCACCCGGAAGTCCACTGGAAGCCAATGCAGCTCGCGCAGGAGAGGGGTCACATGGGAGCACCCCGTCGCTCCCATAATCCCCCGCGCGGCCGCATTCTGCACCAGTTGGAGCCTCCGGGTGTACCCCAAGGGGAGCCCCATGTAGACAGCGTTACAATAGTCCAGACGAGAAGTGACGAGTGCTTGAGTGACCGTGCGTAGGGAGTCCCGGTCCAGAAAGGGGCGCAACTGGCGTATCAGGCGAACCTGATAAAAAGCCCCCCTGGCCACGGCTGTCATGTGCCCTTCTAAAGACAGCCGTGCGTCCAGAAGTACACCCAAGTTGCGGGCCCTCTCCGTGGGGGCCAATGATTCGCCCCCAATAACCAGCGATGGCTTCAGATGGCTATACCGGGACGCTGGCAGCCACAGCCACTCGGTCTTGGAAGGGTTGAGTCGAAGCCTGTTTCTCCCCATCCAGACCCGCACGGCGTTGTAACTTTGGTCATTAAATGAACTGTTGTAAATTGAGGACTTACTATTATTTAATATTTTAAGAATTACTCACCATAACTTCAATATTCCAAATGTGTAGCATTACTAGTAATGCCCAATTTAATTTAATTTAATTTAATTTAATATTTAAATTTATATACCGCCCTTCTCCCGAAGAACTCAGGGCGGTGAACAACCAGAAGTAAAAAAAAACATCAAATACAAAATTTAAAAACAATTTAAAAACAAATTAAACAATTTGGCCTGACAGTTAAAATCCCCCATTAAAAATCCAAATTAAAATACACAATTGGAGAGATTAGGCCACCCCGACTTGATGAAATAAAAAAGTTTTGAGGGCCTTTCATTTAACCTTTCAGTTTGGGCATGCATGCACATGCAGTTTTGGGCACTTGGCGAGCGCGCATGTGGGGCCCCATTGCGAACCGGTAGTAAAGGTAAGTAGAACCCATCCCTGACCGTAGGGGTGTCAAACTCAAGGCCTGTGGTCCGGATCCAGCCTGTGACATGGTCGGATTCGGCCCGCATGGCTGTCCTAGAAATTTTAAGAGGGCTGGCCCCGCGCATGCTATCACAGCGGGCACAGACCCGGCCCACCCCATCCTGGCATGTGCACGTGTGCAGAGGAAGCAGTGGGCCAGCGGTGCCTCATCCATTGTTCGCTCCTCAGCTGCCACTGCCACCTCTTCCTCATGGATCAGGAGGGATCACAGCCACTGCCGCCGTCAGCAGCTCACTCCCCCAAGGCTGCAGCTGAAGTGGCCACTACTGCTTGGCACAGAGCAGTCTGGGGAGTGTGAGAATTGGCAGGAGAGGCAGGCCGGCCACCCAGGTGGAGGGTTGGCACGATGGGTGTGGTAAGGAGGAGGCGGCTGCCACTCTCATGCACCCGATGCACCTCGGCACCGCAACCTTTCTAGCTGGCCAGCTGAGGGGCCAACAAGCTGCAGCTACAGCTGGAAACCGTCTTGCCCCACACAAAGGGTGGCAAACATGTGGTGGCTGATGGTTTCCGGCTGTAGCTGCCCCATCCCCTGCCTCACCTCACCCCATCCTTTGGGATGAACTTCCTGCCCCACACAACGGAGACCCCTGCCCCACACAATGGAGACCCCTGGATTCCCTCCCTAACCCCACCCGGCCATGCCCAATCAGCTGCGACCACCCCAGCCATGCTCCTCCCCCAGTGGTGAAATCCTCCACGGATTTCCACTGGTTTGCTGCTTGCGCATGTGTGGTGCACGCCTAAAGCACACTGTTTGTGCATGTGCAGTGTGTGCCAAACACACGCTTCGCGTGGAAAAAGAAGACTTAACAAGGTTTAGCTTCGCTAGTTATAAGCAAATATAAACCACGCGGCGCAGCTGATCGTCGGAAATACCGGTTCGGACGAACCAGTAGGTTTTTTTAACTACCAGTTTGCCCAAACTGGTAGCTTTTTAACTACTGGTTCACCTGAACTGGTAGCTTTTATCACTACTGGTTCGCCCGAACCGGTGCGAACTGGTAGCATTTCACCCTTGCCCTCCCCCTCTCTGACCCCCAGAGGACAACCACAATGCTGATCCGGCCCTCAATGAAATCAAGTTTGGCACCTCTGGTTTACCGGGATTACTTTTTTCTCTTCACAGTACAGGTCTCTCCAACTCTCTCTCTACGCATTTGATTTTTCTTGCTCACGTGCAAGGATTTGAGAACACTGTCCTGTTGGATTTAGCCCAAAGTTAAACTCGTTTGAGGTCATTTTGAATTGTGACTTCAGAGAGAAGATTATTCTGTTCTTCTTTGGGAAGCTAAGACTGATCTTTGATAGCTCCTTAATGGGAGGATTATTCTTGGGCTGCTCCTCATGTTCATTCTTTCATGTGCAGCCCAGAAATAGTAGAATTCCTTCTGCGAGAAGACATCAAAGAAAGCCAGTTTGGGCTAGTAGTTAAAGCATCAGGCTAGACTGTGAGTTCTAGTCCTGCAGTAAAAATATATCAACAGAAGACCCAGAACTGTACTTTTCCATTGTAGGTAGTCCTCAACTTATGACCACAATTAAACCTCAAATTTATGTTGCTAAGCAAGACAGTGGTTAAGTGATTTTTGCCCCATTTTACGATCTTTCTTGCCATAGTTGTTAAGTGAATCATTGCAGTTGCTAAATCAGTAACACGGTTCTGAAGTGAATTGATTTTGCTTGCCAGAAGGTTGCAAAAGGTGATCCCAGGACCTTGGGACACTGCAACCATCATAAAAACCGAATAACCAAATAACCAAATTGGAAGGGATCTTGGAGGTCTTCTAGTCCAACCCCCTGCTCAGGCAGGAAACCCTATACCATTTCAGACAAATGGCTGTCCAATCTTTTCTTAAAAACCTCCAGTGTTTGGAGGCAAATCATTTCACTGATTAATTGTTCTAAGTATCAGGAAATTTCTCCTTAGTTTCTCCTTGGTTCTCCCTTTGATTAATTTCCATCCATTGCTTCTTATTGAACAGAAACACGACTGTAAAAGTTATTACACAGGTGGGAACTTTTATGGAACCTACTATTGTATATGAACCTGTCTTGGTCAGGATCAGCTGCACACAGTCAAGTTAACCCAACAAGGAAGAACATTTGGTCAAGATGCCACCAAGGTCTCTTGAACTAGCCACCTTACTTACTTATAAATGTGAGTCAGTTGCCTAGCGTCTGAATTTTGATCACATGACCATGAGCTGCAACAATAGTAAGTGGGAAAACAATCATCAGTCACTTTTTTCAGTGCCATTGTAACTTAGAACGGTCACTAAAGGAACTGTTGTGAGGACTACCTGTATTATTAATGTTGTCTAACCAGTGCACAGGAGAATGGAACCTGTAGAGGTAGAGGGAATGTCCTTGAGGGACAGGAGAAAGAGGTCAAGTCATCTCCTACCGAAAAGTTGATGTCAAGAAAATAAGTCAGATGAGTCCAGGGCAGAAAAATAGCGCGAGTAAACATCTTAGGCAAGATTTTTCTTAGTTCTCAAGAAGATAAAAGGAGGGAGGAGGGAAGCACTATTAGAGTTGCAAGATTCTTTTTTTTTAATTCTTTTTTTTAATTGTTTATAATATAAAATACAAAGAGCTGAGGATTACCTGAACTAGTCACCACAATGTAAAAAAGATATTGAGAATCTAGAAAGAGTGCAAAGAAGAGCAACAAAGATGATGAAGGGACAAGGATAAAACATATAAAGAATGGTTGTTGGAACTGGATATGTCTAGTCTTATGAAAAGAAGGACTAGAGGAGACCTGATAGCAGTGTTCCAATATTTCAGGGGCTGCCACAAAGAAGAGGGAGTCAAGCTATTCTCCAAAGCACCTGAAGGCAGGAAAAGAAGCAACGGGTAGAAACTAATCGAAGAGAGAAGCAACTTAGAACTAAGGAGAAATTTCCTGACAGTTAGAACAATTAATCAGTGGAACAACTTGCTTCCAGAAGTTGAAAATGCTTCAACACTGGAGGTTTTTAAGAAGAGATTCGATAATCTCTTCTGAGCTCTGGTGGCTCAGCAGACTAATTAACATCCACTTACATCTGCTGCCTGCAATTACTGCAAGTTCAAATCTCACCAGGCTCAAGGTTGACTCAGCCTTCCATCCTTTCTAAGGTAGGTAAAATGAGGACCCAGATTATGGGGGCAATAAGATGACTTTGTATAAATATACAAAAGTATGAAGGCTATTGCTTAACGCATTGTAAGCCGCCCTGAGTCTCCGGAGAAGGGCGGCATATAAATCAAATTAAAAAAAAATAATCATTTGTCTGAAATGCTATAGGGTTTCCTGTCGAAGCAGGGGGTTGGAAGGGAACTTGAAGACCTCCAAGTTCCCTTCCATCTAAACTGTTCTGTTCTGTTCTGTTCTGTTCTGTTCTGTTCTGTTTTAACAGCATCCAGAACTGTTTGCGACTGGCTAGCTGTACCCTGCCTTTAAGAGGCTGTACCGATCAGATCGCCTGTCATACCATACTGACTGCAGAGCATAAACAGAGGGATGAGGTGATTAAACCTGCTCCCTTTCACGGAACACCTGGTTGCAAGAAAGCAATTTGAAGAAGCCTCCCTCCCTCCCTTATCTCCCCACGCAACACTGTGACAGCGGTATCATGAGAAGCAGCTTGAATAAGGTACATTAAAAATGAAAAGCATAGATTAAAATTGCATGCATGCATCATTAGCAGAATACAGCGGATCTTTTTTTTTTTTTTTTTTTTTAAATCTGTTCCAGACTCAGCAAGAACTATTCACACTACAGTACAGTAACACAGTCCCCTTAGGTAATTCAAAAGAGGAGTTGTTATATCACGCCAAGTGTAAAAGTACATAGCTATCAAAGGAAAAAAAAAACTTGCAATGAGCAGTCGGCTAGGGATCAAACAATTCCCGTGGGACTTAAAAACATCTCGCCGTAATTATAAAGGCCTTTAGCTGCAGATTGGCAGAATCACTATTTTCCTGCACATTTTCAACGGTGTGCTAAAATCAGGATCAGTATCCAGGATTCACAAGAAAACTCAGACAATTTTTTTGAAACCAGACTCAAAAGAATACACAAAGCTACGTGTTATTTTGTTTTCCTCTTCATTTATGATTTATTTTTAAATGTCCTCACCAAAAAAGGAAAGCCAGTTTGACATAGTGGTTAAGGCATGAGGCTAATTGTCAACTCGCAAAGCATCCCTGGCCTGCTCTCGAGTTGCCATAGGCAAAGGGGGATGGGAAACCGACGAAGCAGCATGGCAGCCAATACAAAAGCACATTCCAGACATATCTCTCTCAGGGCTATCTCCCAGGGTTACCCATAGCGCCCGCTGGGGTGTGATTTCTACAACATGTGAAATTGCTGTTGGCGAATGTGATGACACACCCTGGGGGGAGGGGGGAAACAGGGTCATGATTGGGGCATAAACTACACGGGTTCAAAGTTGGCTTCATTTGGAATATGCCAATATGAAGCTCCTAATAAATAACTGGATTTCTTTTGAAACTTGGCTCGAGGCTCATGATTTAGTTAGGGCATCCGTCAGAACCCTGATACTAATAATATCTGGGAGGCCAGGAGTTCTACTCCTATGTTAGACACAAAGTCAGATAAGTGACCTGGGGCCAACCACTCTCATTTAGCCCAGCAAGAAAGCAATGGCAAAACACTTCTGAAATCTTGCCCAGAAAACTGCAGGGTCTTGACCAGGAAAGAGTCAACACTGACCTGAAGGCACAGACAAACAAATGAAAAACCCAAAAGGCAGCAGCACATAGTAGCACCAGGTTAACCTTGCCTGAGTTCAGACATCAAAGAAGTAGATGACCTGGTTAGGAGACCACAAAGAAATCCCAGAGCTATAGAGTACACTAAGAAATTAGAAGAAGGTAATGGTGATCAGCTTCCATGTTGCTGCAATACAAGTCACACAGATATACCCATAAGATCACCACAGTGACTTTATCCTAGGGCAGTGATGGATAACCTTTTTGCCATCACGTGCCAAAAGCAGGGGGGAGCATGGGGGGGGGTCGAGTGCACATGTGCCCACACCCATAATTCAATGCGTCCCGCCTCCCATGCATGCACGTGTGACACCCCCCCCTGTGCAACCCCGCTTTTGGCTGGTGATGGCACGGTGGGCCTGGTAGGCCCATTTTTTGCCCTCCCCAGGCTCCAGAGGCTTTCCCCACTCCACCAGAGGCTCTCTGGAGGCCAGAAACGGCCCGTTTCCCAACTTCCAGTGGGCCTAAAAGGCCCAAAAGTCAGCTGGCCAGCGCACGCATGCGGGCTGGAGCTCAGCTAGGGCAATGCTCGCGTGCCGACAGATACGGCTCCACGTGCCACCTGTGGCACGCGTGCCATAGGTTCGCCATAACAGTCCTAGGGTAACTACTGTCTCCCTAGGACAAGGGTGTCAAACTGGATTTCTTTGAGGGCCAGATTGTAGTTCTCCTCTGTGAGCCGGCCGGGGTGAGGGGGGGGGGAGGAGAGACAGGACGGATGCCTCCTGCAGCAGCCTGATGACCAAAACGGGACATGCACATGAGGCCCCCCAAGTCCCGTTTTCGGTCTGGACAACCTCCTGCAACACCCTGCCAGCCAAAACGGGGCATGGGGGGGCCGCAATAGGGGGCCCTATTTTGGCTGCCAGAGGCACTGTGGGTCGGTCCTTTGCTATTTCCAGGCCGGCCCCATAGACCAGATTTAAGCACCCCCGTGGGCCAGATCTGGCCCACGGGCCTTGAGTTTGACACCCTTGCCCTAGGAGAAGCAACTATCTGGATTACTTGTGGAATACATTCTCAATTCTCTCTTTCTCTGAAGAGGAATTACAAAAAGCCAATGTAATCGCAGGTTCCTCATTCTGCTGTAGTATCGTGGTACAGTCATTCTGCTGCAGTCATCAGTTCGCCAGTTCTTCCCCAGCAGTCCAAAATGTTAATGACCTTCTGATCAATCATGTGACATTTAGAAATATTTTGTATGAATCTTGTTAAGATTTGGGAATATTTTTTTTTTAAAAAAATGCAACGTTGCCCATTGGAATTCCTGCCTTAAGAGGAAACTCGTTCATTTTTTTTTAACTTTAAAAAAGTTTCTTACCATCAGACATCCTACAAGTGTTATATTATCTCATACAATATAAAAACAGCATACAGTAGGAACAGCATACCCCAATCAAAAGGAGGGCGGGTGGCAGCTATTCAACCCTACTTACAAGTTCCTCCAAGAAAAAGAGTTGGTGCTACAGAGCAGATAGAAAGACAAAATTTTTATTCCAGAACTCCAGCCCAGGCATGGAGCATATCTCCCTAACACTCATTACTTTAAGAGTCAACGAAAGGACCCTGTACTTGTTAGGTTGAAGTACAAGAAGAATATTTGCAAGCCCTATTAACCAACAATGACTCCAAGTGATGCTTTAGCTGCTCAGAGTTACTTGGTTGAGTTGGGTGGCTACAGAAAATGAATGAATGAATGAATGAATGAATGAATGAATGAATGAATGATAAATTAAGGAAGCCATTTTAGTTTTATAAGCCATGATTCATAGCTTTGTGTGTCATATATCATATATACCATGGTCTAGAACAGGGGTCTGCAACCTTAAACACTCAAAAAGCCATTTGGACCCATTTCCCACAGAAAAGAAAACACCGGGAGCCACAAAACCCTTTCCCATGCCAGACTATTTCTTGAGCGGCCACAAAACTGGCATATGTAGTTGAATTAAACATTCTGTCTGCTTCTGAAACTTTTCTTTTCTTGGATTTATCCATGGTTGGCCTACCGGGGGTTGAAAAGCTCAATAAATTGCGTGCCGGCGGGTGTCGTACATTGGCAGTAGTGACTCATATTTTGAGTGACAGGGAGCCGCAGCAGAGGGGTGAAAGAGCCACATGTGGCTCCAGAGCCGCAGGTTGCTGACCCCTGGCCTAGAACAAGGTGTGAACTGAACCTAAAAAACTTAGAAGGAACCTAACTTTTCCTTTCTAATCAATCTTGGGTTCTCACAAGTTTAACCAGGGTGAATTTGATTTAAATCGAGTTGATTTAAATCACAATTTAAATCATGATTTAAATCACTAGTAAAAAGGTTTGATTTAAATCAACTCGATTTAAATCATAATTTTTAAAGAGCAACTGTCATCTCTGCTATTCCTTTGACCCATTGTAGGCTCACCGATAGTCCCAGTGTTGCAGAATATACAGCCTCATGCTACATAACTAACCTCTATTTCATGCTGAATAAATTGAATTATTTATGTATCTTAAATAAAAAACTATCTTACGATAGATTTTTACCCCAAAAGTTTTTTATTAAAATAAATTCGATAAAAATCAAAAATCCGATTTAAATCAAAAAAATCAGATTTTTTTTTATTTTTTAAAAAAATCATTGATTTTTATCCACCCTGAGTTTAACCAAAGAGTTAATGTGATGCCACTTGTACAGTGGTTGCTCTGTCTGCAAAACACACAAAGATTGCATTCCCTCAATCCATTCGATCTAGTTAACGCCTTACCTCATTTTGTGACTTTGTGCAATATATCAAACCATATACATGAGTAGGGGAAATGAGTGCAGCAATACACTAACAAGCAACCACTTAATCTTAGTGTTGAGATCCTTCACTCAACTAAGTAACTTCCTGACTTGATTATTATGTAAATGTGGCCAAAGGGTATCTTTGCAGTCTGTTCAGCTTCCAAGGATAATTTTGCATCCTCTCAAAACACAGCCTTTTTAGGCTGTCAATCAACATAGCCTAAAGCCAACTAGGGAATTACATGCATCCACAAAATTAAACAGATGTTTATTCTGTCTTTCCATCTTCTGACAATAACGTCTACTATAATGACACTGTAGAGTTGTCTCAGCAAGGGTGATTCCATCTACTGATACTCCCCCCTCTCCCCATTTTTACAGCATTTGCTTGCTACTTGGAAATTTAGAGGAGCAAAGGCAGCATTCAAAAAGAGGAGGCTGCATAAAACCTTTCGGGCGCAATGGGAGAAAAGCCAACATTTCAAGCTCAAACAGCATTTCAGCTGCCTGAATTAATTTGCTCAAGCCGAGACATCCTTACCCATATGGTACATATTTAAACAGAAAACCTTCTAGCACCTTTGAAGCCTCTAAAGACATGTGTTATGGATGGCACATCACTTTCGACTTGGCCATTTTCTCCCGAGTTACACAACTTAATATCAACTAATGTAGGTAGCCCTCCGTGAGTTAATTTCCTCTGCAATTATAAGAGTGCTCTTGAAAAGAGAGGGAGGAGAAACTTCTAACAAGAAATTATAATTTGCCTTTAATGCTGTTTTCTATCTGAAAGAAAGATAGATTTAAAAGATCAGACTGGGGGGGGGGGGGGAAACCCTACCTCTGTTACTTTATTATTCCTGAACTGAAGATGATTTTCACATGAAAAGATGCTGTATTTTTCGGAGTATAAGACGCTCTGGACTATAAGACGCACCTACCTTTTTTGGGGAGGAAAACAAGAAAAAATAATCTGCCTCTGCCTCCCAGCCATTTGCCTCGTTGCAGCAAACAGCCTGCTTTAGTTTCATTTTCAGCACAGCCTCCCAGCAATTTGCCTCCTTGCAGCAAACAGCGGAGGCCCGCAAGGCAATGGCAATCCCTGCAGCCTGAAACAGCTGAGGGTCGGGAGGTCGATCCAACTGACAATCAGCTGCTTATGCTAATCAGGCTGTGCTGAAGCTCAAACGGACTGTTTGCTGCAAGGAGGTAAATTGCTGGGAAGCAGAGGCCGAAGGGTGGGTGCCGGCGGGTGGGTGGGAGGGGCTACATTCGGTGTATAAAACGCACCCAAATTTTCACCCTCTTTTAGGGGGGAAAAAGTACGTCTTATACTCCAAAAAATATGGTAAGCTGCACCGCGGTTGATCTCAAATAGCTAAGATGCAGTTAATACTTGACTAGGAAGCATGGGAACTCATAAGGCCATAACCTGAGCTGAGAAAAGTCCCATAAAATGGCAATGGTACATCAGTTCCACACTGTTGGCAGGAAAACTATATAAACACATTTGTGTCTTTACTAGGAACTGAGCTCACTTCTATGCTTAAAAAAAATAGGGGGGGTGTCGAGGGAATGCCAGTCCACCTTCCAGGTAAACACAGCAAAATAAATTGCTCCAATTTGTTCTACAAAGAAATGGCCTCTGCTCCATTACTCTCAGAGTTGATAATCTTCCTTAAAGGCTAAGGTAGGTATTGCTCAACCACATTTCTCAGGAGACAATTCCTGGGATTTTTCCTGTTTTCACACCTCACTTAGGAAAAAAAGAAAAGTTTACAGACTTTTCTCCAAATGGTTTGTGTGTCTTTTTTGAAAAAAAAATTATGATACTATTATGCATTTTGGTCACAGAAGGCTATAAGGTAAAGGTAAAGGTTCCCCCACACATGCGTGCTAGTCGTTCCTGACTCTAGGGGGCGGTGCTCATCTCCGTTTCAAAGCCAAAGAGCCAGCGCTGTCTGAAGATGTTCCGTGGTCATGCCAAAGGCACACAGAACTGTTACCTTCCTACCAAATTGGTCCCTATTTTTCCACTTGCATTTTTTACGTGCTTTCAAACTGCTAGGTTGGCAGAAGCTGGGACAAGTAACGGGAGCTCACCCCATTATGAGGCACTAGGGATTCGAACCGCTGAACTGCTGACCTTCTGATCGACAAAATCAGCATCTTAGCCACTGGGCCACCACGTCCCATAGAGCTGTAGACACAATCAAACAAATCAAATCTAAACGTCTGTAGAGATTCTCAGTCATCCAGGTCATGGTTGTCCCAAAGGTGCTTTTTCAGGAGGCAACTGGACTTTTTGTTTTTTTTCTTTTGAAGACATTTCACTTCTCATCCAAAAAACTTCTTCAGATCTGACAGGAGGGTGGGGATCGTCCAGGGCTGCCAAACTCCCGGCCTATGAGCCGGATGCATCACATGCTGACCACGCCTGGTTTAGCGAAGGGGAAAAAAATCCGAATACATCACGTGACGCCTCAAACCACATGGTGACCCACTTCATAACCACAACGACTTATAGCCAAAATTCCAGGCTCCATTGTGGTCATAACACGAGGATTACATGCAAGCAAGAAGGGCTAGGAAAGGAGAAAGAGGAAAGACAAAGAAAAAGAAGGAAAGATGGGAAGATGGGAAGAGATCAAGGAAGGAAAAAGAAGGAAAGAGGGTAAGGAAGAAGAAAGGAGAATGAAGAGGGAAGGAAAAAGAAGAAAAGGAAGGAAGCAGATTATAATGAGAGTGAGGGAGGGTCTGAGGGAAGTCCTGCCTTAGCACTTGGTCACCACAGGTGCCCCTGACATGAGTGACATTGAGCTGGCCACGCCCCCTGGCCATGCCCCCAGCCCCCCTCGAGGCCATCACAACCCTGATGTGGCCCTCAAAGAAATTGAGTTTGACACCCCTGCCCTAGATTAACCCCTTCCCACATGAAAAGTGGGCCTTGGCCGGATTCTCCTCTAGATTTGCAGTGGAAATGAAAAAAAAATGTGTCAGCATCTGATGCAGAGTACCAAAAAAGGCCAAACACAGCTGCTCTCACAGGAGACAAATGAGGTTGTTGTTTTTTTTTTCCTTTTTCCTACTGCTGCTTATAGCTTGCTTTGCCTCCATCATCCACTTAATCCTGCCAATAATAAGCATTGGTTTATAGAAGAGGCCAAGAGAATATTGCAAGAAGCAACAGACAGCAAACAAGGAATGGGATAAAACTGCAACTTTTTTTTTTTTCCTCCTGTGGTCTTGCTAAAACTCAGGTCACAGAATGGAAATAAAAGAAACAAGTACAGGTTAATCCTCTCCTTACAACCACAACTGAGCCCAACATTTCAGTTGCTAAACGAGACAGTGAGTTTTGCCTCATTTTATGAACTTTCTTGCCCCTATTGCTAAGTGAATCACTGCAGCCATTAAATTTGTAACATGCTTGTTCAATGAATCTGGCTTCCCTATTAACGTTAAATTTATATTTACGCACAGAAATAAAGGGACAACTAGTAAAGATCTATTTCAAGCTATTTAGCTCTCATCAGCTAGCCATACCCTTCTGGGATTCGAACCTGGGCTGCTTGCATATTAGGTAGATATATTAACCTCTAAGCTACAGACTCTCCTTGCTTTGTTGGCTATACCAGGGGCGAGTTTAAGATCAGGGCAACCTGGTCTACCCAAATATGGGAAGGAGCGTATTGCTTCCCTTTCACCTTTCAGCCCCAATCCAGGAGCCTTCGCAGGCAGTCGCTTTCATGACAAACTATTTTTGTGTTGAATTTATATTTACTGACAAAGAATCCCAGAAGGGTATGGCTAGCTGATGAGAACTAAATAGCTTGAAATAGATCTATACTAGTCTCCCTTTATTTCTTTGTCAGTAAATATAAATATAACACAAAATTGTTTGTCGTGAAAGCGACTGCCTGCGAAGGCTCCTGGATTGGGGCTGAAAGGCGAAAGGGAAGCAGTACGCTCCTTCCCATATTTGGGTAGACCAGGTTGCCCTGATAGAAAAAACACTTCTTCTCTATTAACGTTGCTGGTCAGAAGCAGAGGTGGTATTCAGCCGGTTCGGACCTATTCGGGTGAACTGGTAATAGCAACCTGCCTGGTAGTGGTGACCTGCAGGTGGGTCCGCCCACCTGCCTTAGTGCAATCCTGTCCTATATTGCTGTGTTTTTTACGCTGCAGGCATATGTGCACGGTGTGCACGAGCGAATTGCCATGTCATTTGACATCCCACGCATGTGTAGACAGCATGCACGAGCAAATTGCTGATTCAATTCAAGATTTCTCCAGCTGTGTAGAAATCTTTCACTTGAGTTTTACACAGGGGTGGGCTCCTTGGGGTTCGGCAGGATTCGGGCGATCCTCTAGCCAAGGATCGCTGGGGTTTGGCGAACTCCCAAATGCCACCCTTGCTGGCCATGTCCACCCCACTCCACCCCTCCCAGGAGTCTCCATGTGGCCCGTTCATCATTCCAGATAAGTGCAGGGGCTGCATGGAAGTTCTGGGAGGGGAAAAAACGGGCCTCCCAGAGGTTCCAGAAGTCTGGAAATTAGCCTGTTTCTGGCCTCCAGAGGGCCTCCAGACCCCGGGGGAAGCTGTTTTCGCGCTCCCGGAGGCTTGAGGAAAGCGTCTGGAGCCTGGGGAGGGTGAAAAACGCTCCCCCCTGCCATGGTGCAGGTGGTCGACTAGGACACGCTCACCATGGCCACGCCCATCCAGCAACAGGGCACTGAACCAGTTGCTAAACGATCTGAAGCCCACCCCTGGTTTTACACACACACACACACACACACACACACACACACACACACACACACAAATGTCATTCCTACACATGAGAAGTTGGGCAGAGTTTATTATTAAAAAAAATGATTCCCCCCCCATCTCATCTGAATACAGATCACAGAGAGCAAGATACTTTCCTTCGATCTAAGTGAAACTCTTCCTTTCCACCTTAGATTGTTGAAGTTTTCCCAAAGCAGCAAAAACTCGGCTGAGCTGAAAACCTGGAACGTTGCCAGAAAGCGAAGATCTGCAATAAAAACAGTGCTAGGAAAGGAAAACAGTGTTGGGATTCCCACGAGAAATCTGCTGCCTAACAGGTGAAGAATAAATAGGCTATTAGCAGAAAAGATACATCCACACAAGCAAGCCCAAGACAAACAAGGCATGAAAGGATGGGGTGTACTGGATCTCACAGCTCTCACAAATAATCTGCCACTTATCTGTTTCCGTAATGGGAGGGCATTCATAATTTCTTCCCATATAAGAATAAGTTCTAAGACAATTTACAAGTCCGTTTGCAACTGTACAACTTCAAATGTATGGGAAGGAATATCGTGTTTGGTTTCTAAGCAGGGATCAGAAATCTGCCTTCCCCCATATATTTTATTACAATTAGCATCATAAGAACAGGCATTATCTCTCTCTCTCTATCTATCATCATCATCTATCTATCTATATCATCATTATTATCTATCTATCTATCTATCTATCTATCTATCTATCTATCTATCTACCTATCATCTTATCTATATCTATATCTATATCTATATCTATATATATATATCATCTATCTATCATCATCTGTCTGTCTATCTATCATCCTATCTATCTATATTAATCATCTATCTATCTATCTTCATCATCATTATTATCTATCCATCTATCATCGTCTATCTATCTATATCATTGTCTATCTATCTATATCATCATCTATGTCTTCTCAAGTTTTCGCGGGTCTGTGTATGTAAAAAGTTAAAATCTCGAGTGTTTTCCCGCATCATTAAAAGTCTGTTAGTTAAAATGCTTAAAATCTTAAAATCCTGGCTAACATCCCAGGTCAAAATCCTCTAAAATCCTAACAAAACACTTTGTAAGGTCTTTTAAAACTCTGGCTAAAATCCTAACCAACACTTTAAAGGTTTTTTGGCAACGTTTCGACAAGCTCTCTAACTTGTCATCATCGGGCTCCTAATTTCAGTTTAGAAGCTGTGGGTATGCTGCGAGGTCAGAGTTGTCGCTTTTCTCTGTTCGCTGCTGCTGACGTATGCTGGTTAGCTTGCAACTCTGTGTCCTGATTGGAGGGCAGCCGTTTTTTCTCCTACTTCATTATCATAGCTGCAGCCTGACTGCGTGTTAAAGGCCCAGCTTTCTCTGGTTCTCTATTACTAACTGTCAACTGCAAAGAGGGAAGGATTCTGGTAGGCATCACAACACCACTGGTTGCCTGAGGCTGAAAACTCCAACTCCAGGAAAACTCCAGGATTTTGAGCTGGGATTTTAGCCAGGATTTTAAGATTTTAAGCATTTTAACTAACAGATCTTTAATGACGCGGGAAAACACCCAAGATTTTAACTGTTTACATCATTATCTATCTATCTATCTATCTATCTATCTATCTATCTATCTATCTATCTATCTATCTATCTATCTTATCATCTATCATCTATCTTCATTATCATTATTATCTATCCATCTATCATCGTCTGTCTATCTATATCATCATCTATCTATCATCTATCTATCTATCTATCTATCTATCTATCTATCTATCTATCTATCTTATCATCTATCATCTATCTTCATTATCATTATTATCTATCCATCTATCATCGTCTGTCTATCTATATCATCATCTATCTATCATCTATCTATCTATCTATCTATCTATCTATCATCATCATCTATCTATATTATCATCTATCATCTATCTATCTTTATCATCATTATTATCTATTCATCTATCATTGTCTGTCTATCTATCTATATCATCATCTATCATCTATCTATTTATCTATCTATCGATCAACATTTATCTATCATCTATCTATCTATCTATCGTCATTATTATATTTATCTATATCATCTATCATTATTATATCTATCTATCATCTATCATCATCTATCTATCTATCATCTATCTATCTATCTATCTATCATTATTATATCTATCTATATCATCTATCATTATTATATCTATCTATCTATCTATCTATCTATCTATCTATCTATCTATCTATCTATCTATCTATCTATCTTCTATCTATTAAATTTATATTGCCACCTACTCGCACAGGGCGACTTAAGGTGACTTACAGAACATAAAACACAATATAAAAGAAACAAAAATCATTTAAAAAAATCAGAAAATAGTGAAATAATAACCCCCCACCCTCCTGACAACACACATTCATACCAGCCATTTAATAGGCTCCATCCCACTCTGGGTTCCCCAGGCCTGCTGGCAGAGCCATATCTTCACGGCCTCCCAAAAGAGAGTGGGGGGCCACTCTAATTTCTGAAGGGATGATGTTCCAGAGGGAGGGAACCACCATGGAGAAGGTCCTTCTTCTGGGTCCCACCAGATGTATCTCCTTACGAGACGGGCCCTGCAACATTCCTTGCTTTCATGTTCTAGTGGGTTGGGTAGATGTGACCGGCAAAAGACCATCCCTCTGATAACCTGCTCCCAAGCCATGAAGTGCTTTAAAGGTGACAATCAGAATTGAATTGCACCCAGAAGGAAATCGGCAACCAATGCCAGTCACTCTCCAATCATTCTCTCCCAGTCCAACAGATCTGAGAGGATTGTCGTTGTGGGGAAAATAGGAGGAGGAAGGTCCATTGAACATGTTCAACACCTTGAGTTATTTGTAAAAACAATAAAGGCAGGATATAAATAAGTATATGAGTCATAATGTAGTATGGCTAGGACAACTGACCTAGTACTAATGGATAAACAATATTAAGGTCCTACACATGGTTTTATTTAGAATATTCTTGCGTCGGTAAAACTGCAATTTGGCAGTTCAAATCTCAGGAGGCTCAAGGTTGGCTCAGCCTTCCATCCTTCCGAGATGGATAAAATGAGGACCCAGATTGTTGGGGGCAAGATGCTGACTCTGTAAACTGCTTAGTGAGGGCTGTAAAGCACTGTGAAGCGGAATATAAGTCTAAGTGCTATTGTTATCATGCTTTAACGGCATTTCTCAAGCTTGACAACTCTAAGATGTATAGACTTCAACTCCAAGAATTCTGGGAGCTGAAGTTCATACATCTTAGAGTTGTCAGGCTTGAGAAACACTGCAGTATAATTTCCACTCTGTCTGATTATTTATTTATTAAACACATTTATATGGCCACCTAACTCATAGGCGGTAAACTTTGAGCAGTTTACATTAAAATTCCAAAAAGTAAAAATCCATAACGCACACATACATTGTGCCTGCGGCTACAGGCACAATAACACTCACTGCTTGATTGTCTCTGTGTCAACCTGGAGTCTCCAGACTTGCCTTTGCAATATAGTGAGCCAAAGGTCTTATTTTGCTCATGGCTGTTTAGCAAAATAGCACTAGCAATAGCACTATATTGACTGTTTCCTAATATGAAGGAAACAGTCCTTTGATTGCTTATTTGTTCCCTATGACTATCATTAAGTGTTGTACCTTATGATTCTTGATGAACGTATCTTTTCTTTTATGTACACTGAGAGCATATGCACCAAGACAAATTCCTTGTGTGTCCAATCATACTTGGCCAATAAAATTCTATTCTATTCTAGCAATAGCACTTAGAATTCTTCTTCTTCTTCTTCTTCTTCTTCTTCTTCTTCTTCTTCTTCTTCTTCTTCTTCTTCTTCTTCTTCTTCTTCTTCTTCTTCTTCTTCTTCTTCTTCTCCTTCTCCTTCTCCTTCTCCTTCTCCTTCTCCTTCTCCTTCTCCTTCTCCTTCTCCTTCCATATCCATCATCGGACGTTGGCAATCATGTTGGTAATCCTATTTTTGTCAACAGCCGCATGAAAAAGTGCTGCTGAGTTTTGTCCAAACCAGTCCCTTAGGTTTTGAAGTCACGACATTCTTCTTCTGCCTGGACCTTGTTTGCCTTCAACCTTTCCTTGGAGGATTAAGTGAAGGATGCCGTATTTTTCTGGGTGTCACATCACATGTCCAAAATATTCTAACTTTCACTTTTTAATGGCTTTGATGATTTCCCTTGGCTTTCCCTGGCAGCTTATCACCTCCTCATTTGTGATTTTGTTAACCCAGTTTATATGTAACATCCATCTGTAAATCCACATTTCAAATGCTTCTAGTTTCTTCAAGTGGTTTTCTGTCAGAGACCAACTCTCTACTCCGTAGAGCAGGATAGAAAAGATATAACATCTGACAAGCCTGATTTTCAGTCTTAGGCTTATGTCGTGACTGCAGAAGACCTTTTTCATTTTGAAGAATTAGATTTATATACCGCTTTACAGTGCTTTACAGCCCTCTCTAAGCGGTTTACAGAGACAGCATATTGCCCTCTCCAACAATCTGGGCCCTCATTTTACCCACCTCGGAAGGATGGAAGGCTGAGTCAACCTTGAGCCTGGTGAGATTTGAACTGCCAAATCGCAGGCAACCGGTAGTTAACAGAAGTAGCCTGCAGTACTGCACTCTAACCAGCGGTGGATTCTAAATTTTTTTACTACCGGTTCTATGGGCGTGGCTTATTTAGTGGGCGTGGCTTGATGGTCATGTGACAATTCTTTCGGATTTAGCAGAGTACTGGTCTACCAGGCTTTTAACTGCTTGCAGAGCTCTACCGGTCTACCCATTCATTTTTGCAGGCACCGGTCTACTCATTTGTTTTTGGAAGCACCTGTCTACCTTTTACCACTGATCAGCTGTAGGGAGGCCCTTTGAAGCCTGGCGGCAAGAGTTTAAACAGTTTTTTTCCTTATAGCCCATCAGCTGGGACTCAGGAGGCAGCAATAGATTGGGGGTGGGGCCAAATAAAAGGTAAGAATAACAGGGGGGGTGGGCGAGGGGGGTCAGGGGGGCCAGACCCGGTTCGGTGATGTCATATTGTCACCGCTACTGGCTCGGCGGAACCGGGAGGGACCCACCACTGACTCTAACCACTGCAACACCATGGCTAATGCTTTCTTTGCTGGGTGCCCAATATATAGTGTTAACAAAATTATGCTGTATTTTCAGATGAGCTGTTTTAGATGAGCTAGGTTTTGGCCACATAATGGACAGGTAGTCTTCGACTTACAAAAGTTAGCAACCCTTCGAAGCAGTGAAAAAAGTGACTTATGACCATTTTTTCATATTTATGACTGTGACAGTGTCCCCATGATCATGTGATCGAAATTCAGACACTGGGCAACTGGTTCATACTTATGATGGTTGCATACTTATGATGGGGGGGCGGGTTCGGGGGTCACGTGATCCCCTTTTGCAACCTTCTGACAAGCAAAGTCAATGGGGAAGCCGGATTCACTTAACAACCGCATTGCTGACTTAACAACTGCAGTGATACAACTTAACAACTTTAGCAAGAAAGATTGTAAAATGTGGCAAAATTTACTTAACAACTGTCTGGTTTAGCAAGAGAAATTTTGGACTTGGTTATGGACTAAGGGGACATGGTGGCTCAGTGGCTAAGACACTGAGCTTGTCAATCAGAAAGGTCGACAGTTTGGCGGTTCGAATCCCTAGCAGTGCATGACAGAGTGCGCTCCCGTTACTTGTCCCAGCTTCTGCCAGCCTAGCAGTTCGAAAGCATGTAAAAAATGGAAGTAGAAAAATAGGGCCACCTTTGGTGGGAAGGTAGCAGCGTTCTGTGTGCCTTTGACATTTAGTCGTGCCGGCCACATGACCACGGAGACGTCTTTGGACAGTGCTGGCTCTTTGGCTTTGAAACAGAGATGAGCACCGCCCCCTAGAGTTGGGAACAACTAGCACATATGTGTGAGGGGAACATTTACCTTTTACCTTTTATGGACTACCTGTACATATGTGTCTCTGAATTTATGTCTCTAAGGGCCACTGGAGGCATGTTCTGGGGATGGAGTTGTTGTTTTTTTCCCCAGAATTGCACTAATTTGGAATAATGTGGGAGATGATTCAGCCATTTTAAATATCAGCTTTGGAGGCTTAAACTGTAATGCTCCGATCCATTCTGTCTTTGCAAGCATCCCTTCCCCCAAATCTTAAATAATGCACTGAAGAAATTGGCTTTTTGTAAATTAAATTTGGACAAAGTGGTCCCAAATTGTCAAGGAATTGGAAAGTGGAGGCTGGGGTCAGACCATGAGCTATTCTTTGATTGCAGCAATAAGGCAGGGCTGAAGAGAGCAGCCAATATTCCAAAGAGAATACTGGAAAAATAAAAAAATATTGGAAAAAGGGAATAATAAAAATCCAATGTGGGTACGTAGGTGGGGTGTAAAGGATTGTGCATGTCATGGAAAAAGTGAGTATAGCAACTCCGTGACTCTCAAATAATTTTAACAAAGCATTCCACTTCAAAAATGTCAATGGAAAGGTGGCAATTCTATGCAGATACACATTTTTAAGTAGACATTATTCCAGAACACACAAAAGCTAATCAAAATTGAACTTAGTCATGGAGTTAATTATGCTTCAAATAGACCCAGGGAAATCAAGGGCTCTTACATTAATGATAGCTATGTCCCCTTGATACCAAGGAAGCGTCTCTAAGTATGATCAATATTATTATTGTGTTCCCAAAATCCCTGAAGTTATCCTTCCTTCCTTCCTTCCTTCTTTCCTTCCTTCCTTCCTTCCTTCCTTCCTTCCTTCCTTCCTTCCTTCCTTCCTTCCTCCCCCTCCCTCCCTCCTTCCCTTTCCTTCTTTTTTCTTTCTTCTTCCTTCCTTCCTTCCTTCCTTCCCTCCTTCTTTCTTCTCTGTCTCTGTCTCTGTCTCTCTCTCCTTCCTTCCTCCTCCCTTTCTTTCTTTCTTTCTTTCTTTCTTTCTTTCTTTTCTTCTTTCTTTCCTTCTCTTCCTTCCTTCCTTCCTTTCTTCTCTCTCTCTCTTCTCTGTCTCTGTCTGTCTCTGTCTCTTTCCTTCCTTCCTTCTACTCCTCCTTCCTTTCTTTCTTTCTTTCCTTCCTTCCTTCTTTCTTTCCTTCCTTCCTTCTTTCCTTCCTCTTGCTTCCTTGCTTCCTTCCTTGCTTCCTTTCTTCACTCTCTCTCTTCTCTGTCTCTGTCTCTGTCTCTGTCTCTCTCTCTCTCTCTCTCTCTCTCTCCCTCCCTCCCTCCTCCTCCTCCCTCCATCCATCCATCCCCTTTCTATCCTATATATTTTGGAACTGATAGCTTTTGAATCAGAAGCAGGCTTCTTTGGTTTCATAAATTATATGCAAGCATGGTACTAAGGAAGTATTTGCTGTTCCAAAAAAAGGACCTGGATGTTCAGGATGTTACCAAATTCACTTTTGTTTTTGACTTCAGTAAATCCTGCAAATTCTGTGCAACTGATATATAGATAAGGTGAATTCAGTCCCCATGAATATTCTCTCCAGTTTTCCTTCACTGCAGTGGGTTTAATTCTTGACTTTGCCCTCTTGTATATCTGATTTCCAGAAAAATGAAGTAGTAGTAGTAGTAGTAGTAGTAGTAGTAGTAGTAGTAGAAGTAGTAGTAATGATGATGATGATGATGATTGGAGCCCTTGGAGCAATACCCAAAGGGCTACCCTGCTATTTAGAAATTCTCAATTTGCCGGACTTGAACATTTTGACTCTACAAAACACCACCTTACTCGGAACAGCTTACATCCTCCGATGATACCTTAACAGTTCCTAGGTCCTTGGTTAGGACTCGAGCTGCTGAGCTATTAACCAGCCTCAAAGGCTGTGAATCTCACTAAAGATTAAATCATCATCATCATCATCATCATCATCATCATCATCATCCAGTGCAGGTGGTCCCAGTGGTACTCGGCACACTGGGTGCCTAAAGACCTAGGCAAGCACTTAAAAACAATTGGCACTGACAAGATCGCCACTGGTCAGCTGCAGAGGGCCACCTTACTGGGATCTGCTCGCATAATCCGCCAATACATCACGGAGTCCTAAACGCTTGGGAAGTGTTCGACTAGTGATTTGGGATACCAAATCCAGCATGGTCATCTCGTTTGCTGTGAATACTCTCATTTTTGTGTATATAACAACAACAACAACAACAACAACAATAAAAATCCTAAACATAGTTTAAACCTCAGTAACTAATATTAGATTCCAATAAAAGGAAATATAAAATCACAAAACCACATCTCTCTTATTTTGGCCATTTTATGTGGGGGAATTCACTGGAGAAAACAATTATGTTTGGAAGAATTAGTGGTAAAAGGAAACCAGGCTGCCAAAAAAAAAAAAAAAAAAAAAAAACAATGGATGAACACCATCAAAAATGATACCAGCCAGAGCATAGAAAAACTCAAGAGAAGTAGTGCAAAATCAGAAGATGTGGAGAGATTGGTCCATAGAATTGCCAAGAGTCAGATACAACTCAATGGATAACATCATCCTCAGAAGGGAATATATGTAGCTCAGGGATTAACTATGAAGTCCTTGGTACTCTTTGAGTTTGGTTGTTTGCTTAAAGACATTTAATTACCCAACTAAATAACAGCATCAGTGTTACTGGATGTGGAACTTCCTCCCTATTTATATATATTAGCTTGGCCTGTCTGTGTTTCTGGGGTTTTTCTTCTTGGTAGTTCCTTGATTAGGGTATTGTTTTCTACCTGGATTTGTCTGGTGTTAACCCTATTTTATCTGGGTGTTGTTTGCTGGAGATAATGTGTTCTGGACTTTTTGCTGCCTTCTTAGCATTTTTACTATCTCTTTTCAATGGTGTATAAATGTGAACTACTGATGACTGATTTATCTCTATGGGATATCTCTTTAAGCAGAGGTGGGTTTCAGCAGGTTCTGACCAGTTCTGGAGAACTGATAGTGGAAATTTTGAGTAGTTCGGAGAACCAGTAAACACCACCTCTGACTGGTCCCACCCCCATCTATTCTCTGCCTCCTGAGTCCCACCTGATTGGGAGGAAATGGGGATTTTGCAGTATCCTTCCCCTGGAGTGGGGAAGGAATGGAGATTTTACAGTATCCTTCCCCTGCCATGCCCACCAAGCCATGCCCACCAAGTCATGCCATGCCCACCAAGCCACACCCACAGAACCAGTAGTAAAAATTTTTGAAGCCCACCACTGTCTTTAAGCCAACTCAGAAAGCTCAGGCTGCCCAAGGGGCTGCTGATACAGTTCTACAGAGGAATTATTCAGTCTGTCATATGTACCTCTATAAGTGTCTGGTTTGGCACTGCAACCAATCAAGGCAAACACAAACTTCAACGGATAATTAGAAATTCATGGGAAAAAAATTGCTACCACTCTACCTTCCATTGAGGTCCTGTATACTGCACAAGTCAAAAAGAGGGCTGTGAAAATATCTACAGACTCCTCGCATTCTGGACATAAACCATTTCCACTGCTACCCTCAAAATGATGCTACAGGGCACTGCATATCAGAACAACTAGACAAAACAAGGACAGTTTTTTCCCCCATACCATCACTCTGCTAAACAACTAATTTCTACAACACTGTCAAACTATCTAAAAAGGCAGTATTATCATTATTCTCATCTTTCCTATTACCTATCTCCTTATCTTATGACTATAACTTTGTTGCTTATTGCTATTGTTGTATGTACATTGAGACGCACCAGAAACAAATTTCTTGTGTGTCTAATCACACTTGGCCAATAAATAATTCTATTTATCTTCTGTCTATCTCTTTACGTCTATTACGGTTGATTTATCGCTATGATTTAACTCTATGTGTCTCTTGATTCATTATCTCTATGTGTCTATTGAACAGCTTTTTCTCATAAAGGAATTCAAGCTCCCATGTGCATATGTAATTAATTTTGGATAGCGCCTTGAGTCTTCTAACTTTTTTTTTTTTAAAAAAATCATTTCTAAAAAGTAGATTCCCAAAACTATTCAACAGGGATGTTGAATTTCATGTCACCATACCCTAAGCTTGAGTCCTTCATATCTAGAGGTGGGATTCACTTACCTTCCCTACCGGTTCACAAATGTGAGCACATGTTCCATCTTCCATGCATGCTCGGCCTTCCGCACATAGTCTTTGCTAGTGTGCATGCCTTCTGAGCGTGTGCACGCCCTCCAAAATGTGACGAAATAGGACGACATTACGTCTGGGCAGGTGGATGGGGCCTACCGGAGTCGCTGCTACCGATTTGCCCGAACCGGACAGAACCGGCTGAATCCCACCACTGTTTATATCTTAGTTTTCAAGTTTGTAAGACTTAACTAATTATTTGAAAGAATAAATAAAAACAGAACCCTATGTTCCTCCCTACCAACAGTTTAGTCAATCCTTACCATCCAATTCTTCCACTGAGATGTTGGCCAACTGTTCACTGTCGCTTCCTGCTGAGAGGGACCGGTTCAGATAGTTTCCCTTGTACAGCAGCCCAGCCGTGACATGATGGAATGGCATCTTCTCCCTAATGGTAGAAAGACAGGAAAAGATTCTCACATTCTCATTCATCTCTAGAACCCAAAGCACAGCATATTAGAAATAACAAGTGATGCCAAGTATTAAAATACTTGATATTACACATTATAACAGCCGCCCGTATAGTTTATGCCCAAAATTGGAAAAAAGAAAATATACCAACAGATGAAGAATTGATCAAAAAATTTTTTTCAATGTGCCGAAATGGATAAATTAACAAAATAACTTAAAAGGAGGATATGGAATATTATATAATTTGGCATAAATAGTATAAGTGGCTGGAGGATAGGAAAAATGAAGAAGAAAAATAGTGGGGAAAGATAGAAAGACTAGAAAGTAAAGAAAGAATTTATTAAAGTATAAAAATCAGAAAATTGGTATGAATGATGAGAAATATGCTGTAATTAAAAATGAAAGGGACTGGAAGGATTTATATTCCTTGCAGACAGCTGGTCATTTGCATCCTTTTAGAGGGTCATTGAAGCACTTGGAGGTTGATCTGTGTCCTCGGGGTCACCTGTAGTCTGCATTTTTTTCCCCTCTGGAAATCCGTTCCTACTCCCACACCATCCAAAGGGTGTTCATCCCAAATTGTGTAGCTAAAATTCTGTAGAGATTCTCAGTCATCCAGGTCATGGTTGTCCCAAAGGTGCTTTTTCTGGAGGCAGAATGGACTACAAGAAAAAATTGCAGACTACAGGAACCAGGAGCACTAGTCAGGTTGAAGCAGGGGTGAAATGCTCCCGGTTCAGACCGGATCACCCAATCTGGTAGCGATGGCGGCAGGTGGTTCGGAGAACCGGTAGCAAAAATCCCTGGCCACCCCCCCCCATGTCCAGTTGAGCCGCGCGATCATCAGAGCTTTTTAAAAATTATTTTTAAAAGCATTTTTTCTACAACCTCTTCGGCCAAAAAAATGTTTCTAAAGGGAAAAAAAAAAGCCTCTGACGATCAGGCAACTCAGCTGGGATCGTCAGAGGCTTTTAAAAGCATTTTTTTACAACCTCTTCGGCCGAAGAGGTTATAGAAAAATGGTTTTAAAAGTTAAAAAAAAAAAAAGTTGGCCACACCCACTCAGTCACATTAACCCCCCCCACCACCAAGCCACGCCCACAGAACCGGTAGTAACAAATTTTACATTTCACCACTGGATTGAGGACTATCTGTACTTCACAATGTGCCATATTCCTGCACTGATTCACCTGATGAACTTTAGCAAGGAACAAAAAATACATTAAAGGCATTACTTCACAAGCCATCTCCAGCAATCAACTCTTCCAAATGCTTCCCCAATGGTGCCACACGCAGCCAGAAAATAAATACTGTCTTTTGAAAAATACTTCGCATTTTGAGAAAAAGTACGCAATCAATTTGAAAGAAGGATTTTTTCCCCCCAGAAAATACATCAAAAACGAATCAGATGCAGCCGTAAGTGTCCAATGATATCAAAATGATGAGAAATTCATTGTAATGTCATTGCATAAATAATTAAGTAATCTCCATCAACTGCACGCTGTCTGATACCGAATACAAAATTTTCATCATTTGCCTGACAGCATTGTGACTCACAATGTCATTTACTTCTCTCCTGCAGCCAGCAGATATCTATAAGTTAATAGAATAATAGAATAACAGAGTTGGAAGGGATCTTGGAGGTCTTCTCATCCAACCCCCTGTTCAAGCAGGAATCCCTATATCATTTCAGACAAATGGATACAAGTCATTCCACTGATTAATTTCCAGACCACCAGGAAATTTCTCCCTAGTTCCAGGTTGCTTCTCTCCTTGATTAGTTTCCACCCATTGCTTCTTGTCCTGCCCTCAGGTGCTTTGGAGAATAGCTTGACCCCTCTTCTTTGTGGCAGCCCCTGAGATATTGGAACACTGCTATCATGTCTCTCCTAGTCCTTCTTTTCATTAAACTAGACATACCCAGTTCCTGCAACTGTTCTTTATATGTTTTCCTAAGTAACCCATGCAAGTTGACCCATTAGTTGTCACGTGAAATCAGCTAAGAGCTAAGAGCAGCTGCTGCTAAGTCAACACAGTTCTAGGCTGCATAAACAGAGGGATAGAATCAAGATGACATGAAGTGCTAATACCACTTTATAATGCCTTGGTAAGGCCACACTTGGAATACTGTATTCAGCTTTGGTCGCCACGATGTAAAAATGATGTGGAGACTCTAGAAATTGCAGAGAAGAGCAACGAAGATGATTAGGAGACCAGAGGATAACACATATAAAGAACGGTTGCAGGAATTGGGTATGTCTAGTCTGATGAAAAGGACTAGGGGAGTCAGGATAGCAGCGTTCCAATATCTCAGGGGCTGCCACAAAGAAGAGGGAGTCAAGCTATTTTCCAAAGCACCTGAGGGCAGGACAAGAAGGAATGGGTGGAAACTAATCAAGGAGAGAAGCAACTTAGGAGAAATTTCCTGACAGTTAGAACATTTAATCAGTGGAACAACTTGCCTCCAGAAGTTGTGAATGCTCCAACACTGGAAGTTTTTAAGAAGAGGTTGGATAACCATTTGTCTGAAGTGGTGTAGGGTTTCCTGCCTAAGCAGGGGCTTGGACTAGAAGACCTCCAAGGTCCCTTCCAACTCTGTTATTCTATTCTATTCTATTCTATTCTATTCTATTCTATTCTATTCTATTCTATTCTATTCTATTCTATTCTATTCTATTCTATTCTATTCCATTCCATTCCATTCCACTCCACTCCACTCCATTCCATTCCACTCCACTCCACTCCACTCCACTCCACTCCACTCCATTCCATTCCATTCCATTCCATTCCATTCCATTCCATTCCATTCCATTCCACTCCACTCCACTCCACTCCACTCCACTCCACTCCACTCCACTCCATTCCATTCCATTCCATTCCACTCCACTCCACTCCACTCCACTCCACTCCACTCCACTCCACTCCATTCCATTCCATTCCATTCCATTCCATTCCATTCTATTCTATTCTATTCTACCAATGCTTTGGTAAAATTCCTTCCTTGAGCCTTTTTTGTATTAGGAAGCATGGTAGCTTCCAAGATTGCAGAGTGTTTGGGCACAATATAGGTAGAATGGTGGGGGGGGGGAAATCCTTAGTAACTGGACATCAGGAGGAGTAATACTTAGCCTAACACTTAACTGCTAACCATGTTAATGTTTTACCAATAGAAGATATTATTTGCTGTTCAGGGTTTAATGGTGGGGTCAACAACAGCTTAACTGAGGAACTACCAAGAACACTCCCACCAATACTGGTTCATAAACCAAGAGCGAACCCCACTTCCTTCTAGCACTGATGACATTACCTAGTTGGGTAATAAAACGTCTGCAAGGAAATAACCAAGCTTGAAGAACACCAATGTCTCACATCCAAAGTCATGCTCTATGAATGAATAATAATTGAATAATAATGAATCTTATAATTGGGGTTTTTAAATTTTGTTTTCTGGGCCAAATTATTTAATTGTATTTTAATGATTTTTTAACATTTGTATTATATGTATTTTATCTTTTGGCTGTTCACTGCCCTGAGTCCTTCAGGAGTAGGGCGGTATATAAATTCAATCAATCAATCAATCAATCAATCAATCAATCAATCAATGACCGGAAACAAAGTAGGCTGATTGGATTTTGCTCATTTTTCAAAACCTGAAATCAAATGCATCCTCTTTGAAACAGGAGGGCTCCAGTTTGGTAGGCAAGGAACGTAAAAGAAAACTTAGAAGCTTGTTATTATATATGCGGACAGTGGAAAGAATCTTATATGCACAAGATGGAAAGAGCCATTAATTCCTACAATGGAAGAGTAGATGGTAAAAGTGATAAGAGAGCCGGTGGAGATGGCAAAACTAACTTCTTTTAACTAAAGAGAAGAATTCATCTAGTTTGGTTTTTACTCAGAAACCACTTCTGGACTTTTTGCTCAAAACTGGGGGAAAAAATGAAACGTCGATTTTAGGTTTGGATGATTTGGATGATTTTTGTTATTACGGAAATGGTTTGAAATGTTGCAAAACGCAGAGCAAGGTTGTAATTTTGGTGTTTTACTGGAGTGAAAAAAGTAAAAAATTACCTCTTTCTTCTCTCCAATTGCACTTTTTCTTTCTCTTACTTTTCTAACTTTTGGAGGGTTTTTTTTTTTTTTTGTATTTTTATTTTATAACAAAACTCAATAAAGAATTATATACAAAAGAAATAGGAGGGCTCCTTAAGCCCTTTTAACCCCGTCTAAATTTATTTAAAGGCACCACGGTGCATGAAATTGCCTGGAAGTGTCTTTCCAGCAGCTACATAAATTCATCTTTCAGCTTTAAAATGCTATTAAATTTGAGGCTGTTAATATATATATATATATATATATATATATATATATATATATATATATATATATATATATATATATATATTCCCCCATTTCTGTATTACAAAACCGCAGTGGCTGTGCCCACATCAGGCCCACTCCTAACTACCCCGCTGCTGCCAATGAAGCCATTTTGTGTCACAATTCATCAAAACTGAACTTCCCAAGTGCCAATGTATGAATTAAAGAGGGCATCGCAGGTGAGGCCCCATTAATGGTTTGCCAATTCTAAATTGCTGGCTAGAGTTAATGATGACAGTGGCCGTTGTGCTTAAAAACTTAATTTAATTAACATGAGTTGGAACCGGATATTAAACACTTATGGCTTAAATTAAAACACAGCTCAGAGTTCACACCCTCAGCTGATTGCTTCTTCTTTGGCATCTTTGATCTATTTGGTGACAATATTTTCAGTCTTCAGGGGCTTTTATTACTTCAAAAATATCCCGAGCCCGTAGAAGTATGCATAAATAAAACACATTTTATTTCTTAGCAAACAGAAATGGAATCTACCTGCTAAGCTTGTAACAGTATAGACTAGGGCAAAGGTGTCAAACTCAATTTCATTGAGGGCCACATCAAAGTTGTGTTTGACCTCAGGGGGCCGGGGTGGGCGTGGCCGGGGGTGAGCTTGGCCAGCTCATCACCACTTACCGAGGCTCCGTTTTCAGTCATGATGGAGGCTCCGTTTTTGGCCACAACTGTTCTGCCCCAGCTCCGGATTTCCGAGGACATTGACACACACCAATGGTCCTTATCAAATTTATTAAGTAGCAAGAATAAACAAGACTGGCAAAGGTTGGCAACCAGCCCAGAAAAAAAGATATAATAAACCAAAATACTCTGATAATAATACTAGTTGTTTCCAGCAAGAACGCACTAGCTGCGTGTGACTTAAATAGACTAAGGGAGTGGCCAATTATCCTCAAGCCCTACTCTCAAGTAGACCTCCTCCTCCTGAGTAGCCACTCCTGCCTTTTGGCAGCCCTGCGTGCCTGAGCATTGAGGAGAGGCTCCTCCACTTCGCTCTCTCCACTTGAAGGAGCCTCTGGAGGTTCTGAAGGCCCTGGCTGAGTCTCTGCCTCTGGCATCACATCCTCTTCAGCCTCCTTGCTGTCCGACGTGAGCGCTGGCTGTGCAGGCTGCTGGCGCGACACCACACCAGCCTCCTCTTCATCGGGATCAGCCACGATCTGCACAGGCCGCTGGTGGGCCACAACAACAACAGCCTCCTGCAGCAGTGGTGGGTTTCAAATTTTTTTACTACCGGTTCTGTGGGTGTGGCTTGGTGGGCGTGACATGGCTTGGTGGGCATGGCTTGGTGGATGTGGCAGGGGAAGGATACTGTAAAATCTCCATTCCCACCCCACTCCAGGGGAAGGTTATTGCAAAATCCCCTTTCCTCCCAATCAGCTGGGACTTGGGAGGCAGAGAATAGATAGGGGTGGGGCCAGTCAGAATTTTTACTACTGGTTCTCCGAACTACTCAAAATTTCCACTACCAGTTCTCCAGAACTGGTCAGAACCTGCTGAAACCCACCTCTGTCCTGCAACCCTCTGCCAGCAAAAATGGAGTTTGGGGAGGCCACGTGTGGCCCGTCTGGGCTTTGCTTTCAGATGCGATGGGCTCCCCAGGGTTTGTTTTCACTGGCAAAGGGCTGCAGGAGGCTGTTGTGGCCAAAAATGGAGCCTGGGAGACCTCCCAAGCTCCGTTTTCATTGATAGAGGCACCACGGGCTGGTCCTTCACTGTTTCCAGGGTGGCCCCACGGGCCAGATCTAAGTACCCCACGGGCTGGATCCAGCCCACGGTTCTTGAGTTCGACACCCCTGGACTAGGGTGTAACCCGGATGTACTTTGAAGAGTCCGTATTGTTCTAAGCTTAGCAATCTTTTTCCGTATCTTTTTAAGAATCAAAGAAAAGTACAAAACTGAAATGTCCCCCCATTGAAGTAAAGCCGAGAGAGCTACCTGCTTTATTCTAGACACTAGTTTAGGCATACACAGATGCTCTTTTCAACTGAAGTGACTAACCAAATCAAGCAGGCCGATTCAAGCTGTCAGAGTAGAGCAATTCTTTTGAGGCACTGCCTCAAATTAATAAAGGAGAATATTTGTAGCTTGGGGTGGAAATGAGGGGTCCTTGGCACCTCTCTGAGATTGAATGTTTTCTTGGTGCCTCTCTGAGCTGAGATTGTTTTCTTGATGTTACCTAGGTTGGGTAAAAAAGTAAAACAATGTCTGCAAGAAAACAACCAAGTTCAGAGAGCACCAAGGATTCCTCACTGCCTCAAACTGGATTGGTCCAATTCAAGACAGTGAATCAGAATAGAGTACAGTAGCTGTACATAGGCTGTTATGACTTTAGCTTAGCTCAGAAAGCTAAGGAGCATTGGACTTCATTAGGAATTGGATGGAGGACCACCAGAAATCCCACAGCAGTTGACCAGAGTGGGAGGATGGATGGATGGATGGATGGATGGATGGATGGATGGATGGATGGATACATACATACATACATACATACATACATACATACATACATACATACATACTATTGCCTATGTTCGGAATGACTGTCTGCCTGCCCATCCATCCATCTATCTATCTTATCCATGGATCCTCTACCAGAGGCCTGGGAGTTTGAGGGTTCTGCACAGTATCTTAGCCATTCAAAGCACTGCACTCTTCTGGACAGGAAGCTCTGATGTTGTTCCTGGGGTTTTCCAAAGCACCTGTAAGCAGGACAAGAAATGAATGGAAACTAATCAAGAAGGAACCCGAAACTAAGGAGAAACTTCCTAACAGCGAGGACAATTAACCAGTGGAACAGCTTGCCTTCAGAAGTTGTGGGTGCTCCATCATTGGAGGTTTTAAGAAGAGACTGGACAGCCACTTGTCTCAAATGGTATAGGGTCTCCTGCTTGTGCAAGGGGTTGGACTAGAAGACCTCCAAGATCCCTTCCAGCTCTATTCTGATTGACATCTGTTAGAGCCCTTCTCAGGAGTCACAGCCCCAAGTGCACTTCCACCACCGCAACCACTTTGGCCTTTTCTCTCCACATGTTCTCTAGTTTCTCCTCCAAGCTCTGGTACTCCTCCAGCTTCTCATACTCCTTCTTCCAAACGTCGCTGGCACTTGGCACCGCTACATCTATCACAATCACTGTCTTCTGGTCCTTGTCTACTACCACAACGTCTGGTTGATTGGCCAGTACCTGCCTGTCTGTCTAAGTCTGGAAGTCCCATGAGATCTTAGTTTTCTTATTCTCCACAATCTTTTGTAGATCTCCCATCTAGACTTAAGAGGATGTTCCTGCACACAATGCCAGCTGGCACCGTTCAGTGTGTGCTGTTCCTGCCTGCATTTTTACACCCTGCCGGTAACAGTAAACCACTTCTGACATTGTTGTCAAAGAAAACTGCATGGACAGATTCATGTACCTACCAGGTATTGAGTTCAACTCAAAAGGAACTTTAACTTTGAATGAATCTTTACGTAATTCTGTACACTATTGAACTGCTCCCATTTTAAAACTCAGAAAATTGTCTTACTTGATTTGGACATCTGATCCAGCTAGCTTAGTACATACAGTATGGCTTCCGAATGAAGGTGAATATACACGTTCCAGGGTAATGTTGCAGGATCCAATCTGGGTCGGTCACTGGGACCAGAGGTTTAGTCTTCCAAGCTTTCAGACTCGTGCTGGAGCCCATCCTCAGGAACCATTTCTCTCACCATATTCTGGTAGAGAGAATTTCTCTGATGATGGGTGTCATGCCCCCGTCGAAGCCTGAATCTGCAGGGGAAGACGAGCTGTAACTGGAGCTGACAGAGATCGAGTGGGAGGCTTCATTGGCTTCAGAGGAAAATGGGGAGGAACAGACCCAGTCAGGCCATGGCCTTTCAGGATTGGGACGGTTTGTAGGCAGGGAGAAACAGGGGCAGGATGACTCAGAGAGACTAAGCAGTGAACATGACAGACAGAGCTCAGACGATAAGTAGGGACCACCCCCTCCTGATCCTCGAGCATGGAGAGGGGAGAGAAGGTGAGAACAGCACAGACTGACTCGGTTACTTGGGAGTAGAGCACCCCACCGCTCTTCACAAGGCACACCTGTGGACTGAGACATTGTAGGAAGGGGCATTTGTTGGGAATAAACGCTGAATTCTTGGAGTGTTGAGTGCCGATGTTTGAACTTTCCTGGATTCCTTGCAGTCCTTCTGAATTTCTGGATACTTGCTCCTTTGCTTCCTGAACTCCTCGACTTGCCCTGCTAGATTTCTTGCTTTGCAGCCATGGTGCTCACGGCGTTAGGCTGGACTATTTGCAGCCAAAGGCTGCTTGAGGTGTGTGTGTGTGTTTGTATGTGTGATCACTTTACTCTGGGACTTGCAAGAAATGTGGGAGTGTTTGGGGAAATTTGGAGCAATAAATGGTGGTTTGAACTGCCAGCTTCCTCAAACTCTTTCTTTCTGAGGAGCTCATCAATTCCATCCAATCATAACTTCTCCAGCCCTTCCCTTCTACTTGACTCATTTTCCTTTGCTGTAGCCCTCATTCAGAGCAGACCCACACACTAGGCATGTTACTTTTAAGAAACTGCCGTCTGAATGATGCTGTTTAGATTCCCATCATTGCAATGCCAGGCACAAAATAAATAGGGAATGGAGATAGTCAAGCTTCAGCACTCACAATCAGCAGTAAATTGTGATATAGATCAATCAAGACTTGCCCCAAAGCTGTGGCTTCTTGTGATTTGTTGCAACGGTGTAACTCAGTAAATTTTTATGTTCGGGATTTAATGATGTTGGTGGGGAGGAAGGAGGAAAGCTCCGTTTCAAATCTCCTTTTCGACAGCCATGTATTTTTCTTGACAATGAGCACCATTAGCTCTTCGTTCATGTTGCCAAGAGGAAAAAAAAAAAAGGTTCTAGTTTTGTGCTATTTTATAAAAAATAAGGAAAGGATGTTGCAGAGAATAGTCCCATTTCTGGAGAAGAAACTCTTGTCATCTAGATCAGGGGTGTCAAACTTGATTTCATTGAAGGCTGCATCAGGGTTGTGTTTGACCTTGGAGGGGCAGGCAGGCGTGGCCGGGGGGGGGGCATGGCCAGGTTGATGTCACTCATGTCTGGGGCGCCTATGGTGACCCAAGTGCTCTGCCAGTCAAAATGGGCTCCCAAGCTCCGTTTTTGCCTGCAACGGCCTCCTGCAACCCTCTGCAGTGAAAATGGAGCTCAGGAGGGCTGCGTGAAGCCCTCCCGAGCTCCATTTTCACTGGCAGAGGCACTGCAGGCCGGTCCTTTGCTGTTTCCAGAGCAGCCCCGTGAGCCAGATCCAAGCACCCCGCGGGCTGGATCCGGCCTTGAGTTTGACACCCCTGATCTAGACTATTATTCATAAAGCCTCTTTGGATTTCAGCCCTGAGCATCCTAACGGCACCACTGACTGGCTTGACTGCTTTTGAGGTTAAGCTATCACTTGGGAGAAGATTGCCATCTCATTAAGGAACATATAGGTTTGCACAAGCAAATACTTCTGCACTAGGTTGAGTGGTGAACAAGCAGAAGGCAGTTAGCAGCTTTTCAGTGGTTTTATGACTTAGGCTATAAATCAGGTAACTCGACAGATAACCCTGGGACTCAGAGACCATAAATTAGGCAAGAAAAAAAAATCTGCAGAAGGAACAAATAAAACTTGCATAAAGTTCATACAGTGGTGGGATTCAACCGGTTTGCACCACTTTGACTGAACCAGTTGTTAAATTGCTGGCTGGCCCCACCCCTCCCCGCCCCTTCCAGAAGTCCCCACACACCCCCATTTTGGCTCCCAGGTAAGTGCAGGGAGGCCTACTAGGCCCAAAACAGAGTGTGGGAGGTGTGGCACAGCCCCCCACCACCACCCATTTTTGCTCCCAGGGAGCTGACTAGGCCCAAAATGGGGTGTGGTGGGGCGGCGGCCCCCACGGCCTGCTTTTACTCCCAGAGGGGTGCAGGAGGCCAAGTGCTGCTTGTCCCACACCCCTTGCCATGCTCACCCAGCCGGTCATTAGGGCAGAGAACTGGTTGTTAAATTATTTGAATCCCACCACTGAATTCATCGCTGTTGCTTGAATAGGCTGCGAAGGAGAAACCCATTACACTCCAACTATCTAGAGTTGACTATAGTATGTATAGTATAATAGACTATAACAGTGATGGCTAACCTTTTTGCCGTCGCGTGCCAAAAGCAGGGGGAGTGGGGGGGGGTCACGGGTGCATGTGCCCACATCCAGAATTCAATGCGCCCCACCCTCCCGCGCATGCGCACGTGACCCCCCCCATACTTTCCCCTGCTTTTGGCACACGATGGCATGATGGGCATGGTAGGCCCATTTTCCCCCCTCCCCAGGCTCTAGAGGCTTTCTAGGAGGTTGGGGATGCAAAAACAGCCTTCCCCATCCTCCCAGTGGCCTTCCGGAGGCCGGAAACAGCCAGTTTCCCGACTTCCGGTGGGACCGGAGGCTTGAAAATCAATTGGCCGGTGCGTGCATGCGCGTTGGAGCTGAGCTAGGGCAACACTCGCGTGCCCACCAATATAGCTCCGCGTGCCACCTGTGACACCCGTGCCATAGGTTCGCCAATATCCAACCCAGGGCTAGTAAGCTAAAGATTTCTTTGTAGGGCATGGAACCAGGAGAAACCAAGAATGAGAGGTTCAAGAAATATAGATCTTGAAACGGAAGATTGTTTCCAGCAAGGCGAGAGAGCTGGGCAAGCTGACACCTTTCTCTCTAGACTTGCTGATTGCCACTGTTCCCAGCACTGCCGTTCTTCCCTTTTTAAAAATGACTTTTAGAAATACTCTGTATTTTGCTTCATTTGAAAAACAGAGAAATTGACACTCTTTAAAACAGGGATGTGTTTATAGAAAAATGTGGTTTCTGTGTACGTAGGCATATCTGCACATGTGTGAATGAATATACGTAGGACAGTATTAAGTCAATATTATATAATCCTTCTGTGTCTAGATCAAACTTTAAACTGCCAGAATGAAGCTGCCTTCTTGGCTTTGTCGTTGGCCAAAATAAGTTCATGTTTTTGGTAGTAGCCAACATACCAGCAGATGAGCTGGGCTCTGTGTCTCTCCACATTCACATAGCATGTTGTTATCCCCTAAAAGTCTCCACTTGAGATATTGGTTTTACATTTAGGCTCTCCAAATATCAATCTATTCTGGGTCTTCCAAGTAGTATGTCAGATCCTTCAGCCATATCCTCCTTCAATGTTATTCTTTGCTCGATGCTCTCTTTCCAGAATAGGATAGAATAGGATAGGATAGAACAGAACAGAATAGAATAGAATAGCAGTGTTGGAAGGGACTTTGGAGGTCTTCTAGTCCAACCCCATGCTCAGACAGGAAACCCTACACCAGTTCAAGAGATTGGACAATCTCTTCTTAAAAACTTCCAGTGTTGGAGCATTCACAACTTCTGGAGGCAAGTTGTTCCACTGATTAATTGTTCCAACAGTCAGGAAATTTCTCCTTAGTTCTAGGTTGCTTCTCTCCTTGATTAGTTTCCACCCATTGCTTCTTGTCCTGCCCTCAGGTGCTTTGGAGAATAGCTTGGCTCCCTCTTCTTTGTGGCAGCCCCTGAGATATTGGAAGACTGCTATCATGTCTCCCCTAGTCCTTCTTTTCATTAGACTAGACATCACCAGTTCCTGCAACTTTTCTTCATATGTTTTAGCCTCCAGTCCCCTAATCATCTTTGTTGCTCTTCTCTGCACTCTTTCTAGAGTCTCAACTTCTTTTTTACATCATGGCAACCAAAACTGAATGCAGTATTCCAAGTGTGGCCTTACCAAGGCATTATAAAGGGGTATTGACACTTTACGTGATCTTGATTCTATCCCTTTGTTTATGCAGCCTAGAACTGTGTTGGCTTTTTTGGCAGCTGCTGCACACTGCTGGCTCATATTTAAATGGTTATCCACTAGGACTCCAAGATCCCTCTCAGTGCATTTCGTTTTTCTTACCTAAATGTAGAACCTTACTTTTTTCACCATTGAATTTCATTCAATTCACCTTTTAATTTGATTTTGTTCTTGTGTACCCTCAAGTATATTTGTTCTTGCCATAAATATTACGTAATCATGATGTGCAACGGATCATAATATGTCTGGGTTTTTTTCATCTTGCCATCTCTACCCTTTTTTTCCTCTAGTTTTTTTCTTGTTTTTTTTTTTAAATTTTTTAGTAATTTGTAAAGCACTTAAGAGTTGATGGAAATCAGGTAACATAAAACTTAATACACTGTCATTATGTTGATCAAACAATATGTTTAGACTGGATTTGGCATTTTTATCTACCTATTGAGTCCTTCCCAAGCACCTACGATAGGCAGATGTTCTTTGATGATGTTAAAGGTTCTGTCAAAGGCTGTAAGTTGTTATTATTATGTTTCATTGCACACTGAGCCAGATGTTGTTGATGGTGTTAAAGACACTGTTGCAGGTTGTTATTATTATTTATTACATAATATAATCCTGGCTGGCTTTTCTTCAGAGAACTGAATTATCCTCCTATAATCCTTTTAAGCAAAGTTCTTGTTTCTAACATTTTTCCTAAAATGAATATTTCATCTTGGTTTATGTACTTTTAAAAATTGTGTTACAATTTTTCTCTAAATGCCTTGTATAAATAGTTTAAAAAATTTCATCTGGGAGAACTCAAACATGGTCAAACTTCAAGGAAGATTTAAAAATTGGCAGTCGCTGTGTTCACCTATAAACAGAATAGTAACAGCATCAACTCTCTTGATGTTACAGAAGACTCCTGAGAATACCATGGACCACAAATGGATCATGGAACTGATCAACCTAAAGTTCTCACTTGAGGCGCAAATAACCAGGTTCAAATGATCACACTTTGGAAACATTAGGAGAGGACTTAGTCCTCTGGAGGCCAATTATAATGCTGGGAAAGGTAGGAAGAAAAGAGTAGAAGATGATAAGGTACATTGTTGTAAAGACCTGAAGTGGGTACAGAACACTCTGGAGAAGATCTTCTTTGTGGTCACTTGATGATACATTGTTGTTGTTGTTGTTGTTAGTTGCAAAGTCATGTCCAACCCATCACAACCCCATGGACAATGTTCCTCCAGGCCTTCCTCTCCTCTACCATCCTCTGGAGTCCATTTAAGCTCATGCCTACTGCTTCAGTGACTCCATCCAGCTACCTCATTCTCTGTTGTCCCCTTCTTTTTTTGCCCTCAATTGTTCCCAGCATTAGGCTCTTCTCCAGTGAATCCTTCCTTCTCATTAGGTGGCCAAAGTATTTGAGTTTCATCTTCAGGATCTGGCCTTCTAAAGAGCCGTCAGGGTTGATCTCCTCTAGGACTGACCGGTTTGATTGCCTTGCAATCCAAGGGATTCACAGGAGTCTTCTCCAGCACCAGAGTTCAAAGGCCTCTCAATTCTTTGGCACTCAGCCTTTCTTATGGTCCAACTTTCACAGCCATACATTGCAACTGGGAAAACCACAGCCTTGACTATATGCATTTTTGTTGGCAGGATGATGTCTCTGCTTTTTAGTAAGCTAATATATATATATATATATATATGCAAAAAATTAAAATCTCGGGTGTTTTCCCGCGTCATGTTAAATAAGTTAGTTAAAATGTTTAAAATTCTGGTTAAAATCCTAGCTTAAAATCTTCCAAAAATCCTTACAGAGCACTCTGCAAGGTCCTTTAAAACCTTAGCTAAAATCCTACCAGTACCTTAAAAATTTTTCTTTCTAGCAATGTTTCGACAGGCTCACAACCCTGTCATCTTCAGGCTCTTGTTTAGTTTAGAAGCTATGGGTGTGTTGAGAGGTCGGAGCTGTCGCTTTTCTATGTTTGACGTATGTTGGTTAGCCTGTAACTCTGTGTTGTGATTGGAGGACAGCAGTTTTTCTTCCTGCTTCCTCATCCTGGCTGCTTGGCTGCGTGTTACAGGCCCAGCTTTCTCAGGTTCTCTATTATTATCTGTCTGCTGTAGAGGGGAAAGGATTCTGGTAGGCATCCCAGCACCTTTGATTGTTAGTTGAGATCTCAGCCTGTCTTCTGGCTCGATCCTCTCTCTCTCCCTATTGCTAGCCACCCTCTGCAAAGAGGGAAGAATTCTGGCAGGCCTTACAACACCACTGGTTGCTTGTTGGAATCTCCTGCCTCTCTTCTGATGTTAACACTCGAGTTTCTCTCAGTGCAGGTCCCCAAATATTTGATAACCTAGAGGCGTCGTCTCATCTGTTCATATTCTGCGGCCTCTTTTCAATTTCGATGGCCTCCCTGATTATTCTTTTGTTGAGATGTTCCTCTTTCGCCACTGTTCTGGTTTTATTAAAATCAATATTGTGTCCCGTGGCCTTCATGTGTTGTACCAAAGAAGAAGTTTGCTCTTCTTTCCTCACTGCATTTTATGTTCTTCTAAATGTACACCTATTCGTCTATTTGTCTGTCCAATATAAAATGACTGACAGGAGGCACATGGCACTTCGTATATCCCCTGATTTTCCAACTCAGTTTTATCCTTAGGGTTTCTCACCATCATCAATATTTTTCTATCTGTAGGGAACACTGTTTTTATTTTTTGTTTCCGTAATATCTTACTAATTTTGTCGGTGGTCCCTTTTATATAGGGCAGGATGGCAGTTCCCATATTCTGTTCTTCTTCTTAGGTTTTGCTCTGTCCTACTGTCCCTTGCTGGGTTATAGTTCTAATTCTATTTTCGTGGAACCCATTTTCCATTTTAATACTTCTGTGAGGGTCTTAAGCTCTGTTTGTACACGTGCCTCATCTGCTAGACGTTCAGTTCTAGTGATTAAAGTTTTTGCCACTGAACTTATTTGTGAGGGATGATGGTGTGAGTGTGCGTTCAGGTAACGATTTGTATGTGTCTTCTTTTGGTAAATACTGCGTCCTAGGGTACCATTGGTTCTCTTATATATTAGTACATCTAAGAATGGGAGTTGATTTTCCTTCTCCATTTCCATAGTGAACTTTATCTTCGGGTGCATGTTATTCAAGTGTGCTAGTCTATATATACATAATCACCATCAAATTGTATACACGGAGACATACAAAAAAAATACGAAGGAAGCAAAGAACTTCTGAGAAAATGACCACAGAATGTATTATAGGAACAGAAGAACAATTAGAGTGGAGATTTCAAGGCGGATTTCAGCCAACACCAACAGTGACACTCGATTGTGTTGCTTCCCCCACACACTCTTTTCATCAGAACAGACTGACAATTAAAACAATTACCAAAGGGTCACATTTCAAAGAGATATCCTACTGATGAACAACAGAAGCTTGTAAGATGCTCATCTCCTATTTGAATGTTGCAGATGGAGAGATGGGGGAAAAATTGTGACAAGATGTCAGGTCAGTGCATTTCGTGGTGAGGAAAAAGGAATGTAGGCTGCCGCAGGGCAAAAAGAAACACTGTCGCTTTTAAGGAATTATTCAGACATACATGCTTTCTCAGCCTAGAAACGTCAGCCCAGAATATAAAGCAGGTGGACCAAGAATTTTAGTGCTGGGAGGGGGTTTTTGTTTTTGTTTTAAAATCCATCTACCGAAGCCACATAAGGACAAGAAAGAATTAAACTCAAATATCTCCCATACAACATGATTGTCTTCTCCTACAGAATTAGGTTTGTTCTATTTAGCCCCTGGGTTTGTGCCATTAGACCCCACTAATGTTGGTGTTGGGCACTATACTGTCTTCTATTCAACCTTTCAGCCACCAGCATCGAGTAGAAAACATTGGCCTCACTTTGATTTGTCTTCACCCATCATCTTTGCTGTGACACTTGACAGAATTCTGATAGATGGGTGGGTAGGTGAATGGATGGATGGATGGAGAGGGAGAGGGAGGGAAAGAGAGAAAGAGAAATATGATAGATGAATGGATGGATGGATCGATGGATGGATAGGTAAATGAATGGACAGGTAGATGATAGATAGATAGATAGATAGATAGATAGATAGATAGATAGATAGATAGGCAAATGGATGGACAGGTAGATGTTAGACAGACAGATTAGCTAAACAGATGGATGGATGGATGGATGGATGGATGGATGGATGGATGGATGGATGGATGGATGGATGGATGGATGGATAGATAGATAGATAGATAGATAGATAGATAGATAGATAGATAGATAGATAGATAGATAGGCAAATGGATGGAAAGGTTGGAGTCCAAATAGCTTAAAGTTGCTACACTTGAGAAACATTGATCTTCTAGAGCAGGGGTGTCAAACTCAAGGCCTGGGATGGTTAGATCTGGCCTGCGGGGCTGCCTGGAAACAGCAAAGGACCAGCTTGTGGTGCCTCTGCCAGTGAAAAAGGTGCTCAGGAGGGCCGTGCACGTCCTTGCCAGACTCCGTTTTCAGCCGTGACACCTCCTGCAGCCGTCTGCCAGTGAAAACAGAGCTCGGGAGCCCATTTTCACTGGCAGAGGCTCAGGCCACCACAGGCGCCTCCGACACAAGTGACATCAAGCTGGCTGTGCACATCCTGGTGCCGCCCGCCCAACCCCACCCCACAACCCTGATGTGGCCCTCAATAAAATCGAGTTTGACACCCCTGGTTCTAGAGGATGGCAGTGAGGATGATCTAGATCAGGGGTTCCCAAGTATGGCAACTTTAAGACATGTGGACTTCAACTCCCAGAATTTCCATACATCTTAAAATTGCTAAGTTTGGGAACCCTTGATCTAGGAACTAGATGCTATAGGGTATACTATGAAGGAATAAGTTATGTTTGGCTATGAGAAAAGAAAAATTAAGACAGTTCTGCCAGGAGAGAAATCTGAACAGTTATTACGGCAAAGATGGCAATTATTTACCTCCTATTCTTTCAAGGGCAAGGAACAGAAAGTTAGATTCCATCTGAATGCTAGGAAAGACTTCTTAGGAGGTAAAAACAATCCGACAATGAAATTACTATGTAGAAAGGAATAAGTTCCCCTTGATAGATATGTTCAAACAGAGACCAATCAACCATCTGTCAGGGACACAATTTAAATTCCAGAATTGGACATATTTGCCTACATGGTACCTTCCATGTTCGTGATGCTACAATCAAGCAATTAATTTAAGGGCCAGAAATATTCTTTAATGAACATGCAGAATACGTTCATTATACTGTTTTCATTTAAATCATTTTATTTTAATCTTTTTTTCTCCCACAATGTTAATTTTCCCTCTCCCCTTTCTGAATTGCTCCATGCTTTTGGAACTGAGCAAAACTTTCCAAAACACAGTATGCAACTAGCTCAGATTGCAACCTATGGATTGAAAATTAATGATAATTATTGAGTGCTTGATTTGGCTGCCATGAATGGAACATGGGTATGAACAACTAATGTCAGGATTTCTCTTTAATGTCCTTATGGACTAGTTGCCAGTTGACAGATAAAGTTCACAAAGCTCAAGATATATTAATTATTCCAGCAAGACGGAAACTACTATGGGAAGCCGCCATCACCCCTCCAACAAGAATGACGTATTTTGAGGAATATTTTAAAAAGCCAGGATAAAATATTTCCCCTAAAAGAGAAATAAAAAATCTTAAGGGAGGCTGAAACTCAGAGCCCCAGCCCCTTGCCCCCAAGCAGATACTGAGCTGGGATAGCTTTAGAAATGCAGAAATGCAGCAGTCTGAACAAAGATTAGCCCTCACCAGTGGTGGGTTTCAAAATTTTTTACTATTGGTTCTGTGGGTGTGGCTTGGTGGGCGTGGCATGACTTGATGGTCATGGCTTGGTGGGCATGGCTTGGTGGGCGTGGCAGGGGAAGGATACTGTAAAATCTCCATTCCCACCCCACTCTGGGGGAAGGATACTGCAAAATCCCCATTTCCTCCTGATCAGCTGGGACTTGGGAGGCAGAGAATAAATGGGGGCAGGGCCAGTCAGAATTTTTACTACCGGTTCTCTGAACTACTCAAAATTTCCACTACCGCTTCTCCAGAACTGGTCAGAACCTGCTGAAACCCACCTTTGGCCCTCACCCAAGAGCCAAAAGTCAGAATAGGAATTATTGCATCCCCCTCAGAAACTTCAACCAAACCTAGCTCAGACAAACACCTAGGATTTGTTCTTTGCCTATAGAGCCAGCTATGACCCCTAAATAACCCCTACATGGCACCATAGAAGTCTGACAACAGCCAATAGAACACATGTTCTTGCACAGGAACAGGAAGTTCAAGTGCAAAGCCCAAGAGAAGGTATAAACCACCACCCCCAACTCTCAACTCCATGTGTCAGCTGCCCAGAAACATCCATGTGCTTCTATGTCATCATTAAACCCTCCTTCCAATCAGCCTCCAGCCTCCATTTTGTCTCCAGTGCCTTTCTCCTGGCTTGGAACTGAACCAGATGGATATTTCCTCTAACATTACTAAACACTATTTGATAAAATCCAAAATATTCTATATTAGTATTAAGATTATTGAACTCTTCCTAAAGTGATTTAAATTACTCAGTAAAAACAAAAAAGATTGTCACCTTTCCCCACCAAATACCTAGTATTTTTACCCAGAAAAAAAAATGAAAATTCTCTTTCATACGCTTTAAAGCGAAACTATTCCATTTCACTAAAATCATTGCGCAGATAGCAGTCATAAATGTTATGTTTTTTGCTTACTTGCGTATGAAAAAAAAGATGCTAATCAAACATTTTATTTTTTACCTCAATGACTTACACAACACTTCTTTTGCTGATTTTAAAGTGCAAAAAGAAATCCCCCACGGGGGGGAGGAAGGAATAGAAAGGCTTGCTTAAATTTCTGATTAAAACTTCCCTTTGCTTTTTTTTTTTTGACAACAAATGGTTAAAGCAAAAATTTTTCAATAGATTTCCTGTCTCATAGATCATCCTCTGCTATGCATAACCTGCTTCCATAGTAACAAAAGGTGAATTCTGTTTGAACGAAGATCTGCTACATGGTGTTTTAAGCCACTTCAACTTAGTGCCCTCCAGGTGTGCCACATATTCTAAACCAGAATCTTACAGGAATTGAAGTCCAACATATCTAGAGTGTGTCAGGCTGCAGAAGGCAGTTGTAATGGGCTTTTTTTTTCCTTCCTCCCCCCGACCTCTCTCTAATCCTAAGAACTATCCCCTAATCCAGTGATGGCTAACCTTTTTGCCGTCGTGTGCCAAAAGCGTGGGGAGCATGGAGGGATCACGTGAACGCGTGCCCACACCCATAATTCAATGCTCCCCCCTGCGCATGCGCACGTGACACCCCTCCACGCGCGACCCCCACTTTTGGCACACAATGGCACAGTGGGACCGGAAGGCCCATTTTTCGCCCTCCCCAGGCTCCAGAGGCTTTCTTGGAGCCCGGGAGGGTGAAAACAGCCTCCCCCCCCACCCGGGAGGCCCTCCAGAGGCCGGAAACAGCCTGTGTCCTGATTTCCTGTGGGCCCGGAAGGCCAAAAATCAGCTAGCCTGCGTGCTGAAGCTGAGCTCGAGCAACGCTCGCGTGCCCACCGATATGGCTCCGTGTGCCACCTGTGGCATGTGTGCCATAGGTTTGCCATCACGGCCCTAATCCTTCTGGCCAAGAATGTTTCCTATTGTTGGAAGAAATATCCATTTGGTTCAGTTCCAAGCCTGAGAGAAAGACACTGGAAACATGGAGGTTGATTGGAAAGATGGTTTAATGATGAAGCAGAACCACCAAGTACATGATTCTGGGCAGCTGAGCATCTGGAGTTGAGAGAGAGGGCTATTTATACCCTCTCTTGGGCTTTGAACTTGAAATTCCTGTTCCTGTGCAAGAACATGTATTCTATTGACTGTTGTAGGGGTCATAGCTAACTCTGTAGATTGTCTGAGTCCAGGTTTGGTGAAGTTTGCTGGGTGATGCAATGTCCCCAGCAATTGTGCCATGTGGTGAGCTCTGCTGCTAGATGGGTTAATCCTATTATGTCCCGGAGGGTCATGTCTTAATCCCATCAACCTGGAACTGATGATCTTTCATCTTGTAGATAGGCTGGCCCAGTCTTTCTTAATGGGCACCACATATCTGCTGGGGGCAGGGAGCTGCTCTCTGTCTTTAAAACATGTCTTTCTTTTTTTTTTTATCATCCAGGGAAATATAATATTCTGCCTTTTTAATATTTCTCAAAATATTTCATTCTTCTAGGACAGGGGTGGGTGCTAGCTTTCTACACTATCATTTTGTTCAACGCTTCTAGTCCTGAACAAAGAATGGCAACCACAGAAATATTTTATCATTATTCCCAAAGCATTCACTGTTGTGCTGTCATTGAACACAGAGATTTTTGTTTAACTACCAAGACTAACAGGTCCAGAGAGATGCCTTCTCCTCCACACTCGTTCATCTAATTGTCTCTTTTATTTAAAGCCACCTGAGCTATCGGCCAACTTCACCTCTGAAATCAATACAGAAGGTGAGCCAATTCTGTAATATCCATAGACTCCTTCTGTGAAGTCTCCTATATCTTCATTAACGGTACGCTTGTTCTTCTGTTGCCTGATGCTCTGGTGACTTTCCTAACAGATTGTTTTTACTTCTATTGCTCTGAAATAAACAGCCAGACCTATCATTAGGTAGAACAAAGTGGATGTTTCTAGCAGCAAATTGGGGCAGGTAACATTGTAGACTCATTCCTCCATCAGCTGGTCTCCTAACCTCCTGGCCAAAATAACCAATTACTTGAGTTGAAAGTATTTTTTGGTTTTTTTGTTGTAATTTGGAAGTGTTTTGGGACACAGGAAGAGGAAGCAAGTGGCAAGGGGTCCTCTTTCCACTTTAGGTAAAGTCTCTTAACAGAATAACAATGTCTCTTCTTGGAACATCCTAAACTGTTGGACTAAATTAATAGTCCATCAGCGTATGGCCTCCTGGATAAAGCCATGATGTTGGCCTGTAGACAGAAATCCTCATTCAGTTATCAGTTGTTAAAGCTCACTCTGTTATCTTGGGCAAAACATCAAGCCAGAGAGTTTAATCTCCCTTGCAGAGCTCTTGATGGAATAAACAAGAGACATTATATACTAAGGCTTATAAGGATAGAATGGGAAAACAGGGCACCTTTACCTTTGAGAAGACAACTGACTGTGCTGTAAAAAGACTCAAAACGATGTCGCACAAAAGGAAGCCAACATCTGTTCTCCATTCTTTCTACCACAGAATGTATTCATTTCTTGATTTCGATGTATACATGGAATTAAGGGACCAGATACAAAAAGGAAATTTCAATGGCATATTATAAAATTCTCAACAGTAAGAATAGTTTTGGCTGTGGGGCTCATTAACAATTGAAATGGTGAGAACCAGGGGTGAAATGCTATCGGTTCGAACAGATTCGCCTGAACTGGTAGCGATGGCGGCGCGTGGTTCAGAGAACCGGTAGCAGTGGCAGCACGAGGCTCCGCCCACCTGCCCGGATGTTGTTAAAACCAGGAAGTAACCTGTTTTTGACCTTCTGCGTATGCGCAGAAGACTTTGCGCATGTGCAGAGGGTCCAAGCACACATGTGAAGCGTGCCACTTCCGAACCAGTAGTGAAGGTAAGTAGATTTCATCCAGGGGTGGGTTCTAAAAAATTTTATTACCGGTTCTGTGGGTGTGACTTATTTTGTGGGTGTGGCTTGATGGTCATGTGACAATTCTTTAGGATTTAGCAGAGGTACTGGTCTACCAGGCTTTTAACTGCTTGCAGAGCTGTACCGGTCTACTCATTTATTTTTGCAGGCACCAGTCTACTCATTTGTTTTTGGAGGCACCGGTCTACCACCACACTGCCTTTTAACACTGATCAGCTGTAGGGCGGCCCTTTGAAGCTCTGCGGCAAAAGCCTTGGTAGTACAGTGGTCTAAGGCACCCTGTTATTAAGACCAGCTGCCTGCAATTACTGCAGGTTCGAATCTCGCCAGGCTCAAGGTTGACTCAGCCTTCCATCCTTTCTAAGGTAGGTAAATTGAGGACCCAGTTGTGGGGGCAATAAGCTGACTTTGTATAGATATACAAAAGGATGAAGGTTATTGCTTAGCGCATTGTAAGCCGCCCTGAGTCTCCGGAGAAGGGCGGCATATAAATCAAATTTTTAAAAAAAAGAGTTTAAACAGTTTTTTTCCTTCTAGCCTATCAGCTGGGGCTCAGGAGGCAGTAATAGATTGGGAGTGGGGCCAAATAAAAGGTAAGAATAACGTGGGGGGGGGGCAGATGTCATATTGTCACCGCTACCGGCTAGGCCGAACTGGGCCGAACTGGGAGGAACCCACCACTGATTTCATCCCTGGTGAGAACCCCATTATTGGATATCTTCAAGCAAAGGTCAGAAAGTTGTCTGTCAAGAATGCTTAAACTAGATTCTTGCATCAAGCATCTCTGAATAAACCCTGCCAACTCTGGAGTTTCAACCTCTTTAAAAGATAGTCTGTCTTTTGTGCAGTAATCTCACTGATTCCACCTTCCCAAGGCCATCTCTTCTACCTGCTCTGAAGTGCAAACAAAAGCAGATGACAGCAACAAAAAAAAGGCAAGTGAAATAGAGAAATAGTGATATTTGCTATATAGCTCCACCATGCAGCTGCCATGTATCTGATAACACTATCTTATCACAACATCAAAGAATGGAGTGAGCAATAGTTCACCATCTCTATTTCTCAGAAACCTGCTAGAATCCAGGAGCACTTTGGAGAAAGGACCAATAAGCAATTAAGAGAAGGAAGGATAAAAATGGTTGCATCTACTTCAGTTGGTCAGTTCTTCTGACCATGAACAAAAAATGGTATAACAGAGTTGGAAGAGACCCCGGAGATCTTCTAGTCCATTATCCTGCTCAAGCATGAGACCCTATACCAGTGATGGCTAACCATTTTGCCATTGCGTGCCAAAGGCGGGGGGAGCACGGGAGCGTGCACGTGCCCACACCCATAATTCTATGCGCCCTGCCCCCCCTGCATATGCACGCATGACCCCCCCCCGCATTCCCCCTGCTTTTGGCACATGATAGCACAGTGGGCCCGGTAGGTCCGTTTTTCTCCCTCCCCAGGCTCCAGAGGCTTTCTAGGAGTCTGGGGAGGGCAAAAATAGCCTTCCCCACCCCCGTGGAGGCCCTCTGGAGGCCGGAAACAGCCCGTTTGCTGACTTCCAGTGGGACCGGAAGGCCCAAAAATCAGCTGGCCAGCGCACACATGCGTGTCAGAGCTGAGCTTGCATGCCCACCGATATAGCTCCGTGTGCCAATTGTGGCATGCGTGCCATAGGTTCGCCATCACGGCCCTATACCATTTCAGACAAATGGTTGTCCAATCTCTTCTTAAAGGCCTCTAGTGTTGGAGCATCCACAACTTCTGGAGGCAAGTCGTTTCACTGATTAATTGTTCTAACTGTCAGGAAATTTCTCCTTACGGTAGTTCTAGGTAGCTTCTCTCCTTGTTTAGTTTCTACCCATTGCTTCTTGTCCTGCCTTTAGGTCCTGTTTTATTTTATTTATTTATTTTTTATTTAGTTAGTTTGTCAAACATGTACGAGATAACAGGAATAAGTATAAACATGGGAACGAATAAATGAGGACAATAGGACAGGAACAGAAGGCACGCTGGTGCGCTTATGCACGCCTGTTGTGACCTAGGCTTATTGAGTCATTACATTACACAATAGTCCCAAACAAACCTATTTTATTGTAACAGCTGAGAATTATGTTCATTCCCAGCTGAGTCTAGAGTTGCCAGGTGTCCACTATTTGAGCGGACAGTCCGCTTTTTTCACATTATGTTCACTATTTTTTTTCACCCACAAAAAAAGCTTTTTTATTCAAAAGCTTTATGATGAAATGGTACGTAATCTAAAGCTGTACAGTCTAAGAGAATAAGGATAGGAGAATCGCGTTTTGTCTTTTTTTTTTCATAAGTTAGAATGAGACAAAGATCGAATATCCATTGAACTCGATTCTCCCAAAAAATTAATGATGAGATTAAAATAAAAATATATTATAAAATTATGTACAGTTCACATTTTTAAAATGTATTGTAGCTTGTGTCGACTGACCTAAAATGGCGTCGAGTGATGAGAGTGACAGCGGCGAGATTTCGAATTCTTTAAAATGAAAGAGAGGAGTGTGCAAATACACCAAAGACTGGGAAGCTACTTTTGCATGGATTACCAACAACAAAACTGACAGAACAAATATGACGGCCTACTGTAAATTGTTTGTAAGAAAATATATAATTTAATTTATTTTTTATTTTTTTAACTACTTAATCCCCCCCTCCCGCTTGTTCGCTATTTTTTGGAAGCAGACCTGGCAACCCTAGCTGAGTCCCAATTAGTTGCAAAACAAGTCCTTCGGAATAAGCCCTTCGGAAAAATCATCAACCTTTATCTTCTTGACACCCTGCCAAAGGCCTTACTTGGCAAAGACCCACGAACAAGAAATGCAGACTGAAAACAGAGTTAGCAAAGTTGCTTTTCTGAAAAAAGCCGCAAGTGCCTTTGTTTCTCTTTTAAGCCTTATGGGAGGGACCAATCATCTCCTGGCCTTACTCCTGAGTCATCCCTTTTGCTTTAGCTGCTCTTGCCTTCTTGCAGCTCTGCGCATGCGTGCACTAGGAACAGGCTCCTCCTGTTCCTTTGCCTCTCTACTGTTCGACTCTGGGGGCTCTGGAGACCATGCATCACTCCCAGATGGCCCTGGCCCCATCTCTGCCTCTGACGCAGAGCCCTCCTCCAGACCTTCCCCAGTCTCCAGGACTGGCCCATGTTCCTCCCCAGCCTCCTCAATGTACGACTCAGCTGCCAGCTCCGCAGGCTGCTGGCAGACCACAACAATACCCCTTACAGATCTCTTAGGAATGGGATGAGGTCAATAGTAGAGTTTAAGATTAAAGTTATGGGGGTTTGAGGATGTAACAACAGAGACAGGTAGTGCATTCCAGGGATTGACCACTCTGTTGCTGAAGTCGTATTTTCTGCAATCGAGTTTAGAGCGGTTTACCTTGAGTTTGTACCTATTGTGTGCTGTATAATTGTGGTTGAAGCTGAAGTAGTTATTGACAGGTAGTACATTGTAGTGGATTATTTTGTGTACTACACTTAGGTCGGACTGCAGGCAGCATAGTTCTAGGTTGTCCAAGCCTAAAATTTCAACCCTGGTGGCATAAGGTATTTTGTTGGGAGCAGAGGAGTGGAGCAGTGGTGAAATCCAATTTTTTTTACTACCGGTTCTGTGGGCGTGGCATGGTGGGCGTGGTGGGCATAACTTGGTGGGCGTGGCAGGGGAAGGATACTGCAAAATTTCCATTCCCACCCCACTCCAAGGGAAGGATACTGCAAAATCCCCATTCCCTCCCCACCCCTTGGGGAAGGATATTGCAAAATCTCCATTCCCATCCCACTCTGGGACCAGTCAGAGGTGGTATTTGCCGGTTCTCCAAATTGCTAAAAATTTCCGCTACCGGTTCCCCAGAACCTGTCAGAACCTGCTGGATTTCACCCCTGGAGTGGAGTACTCTACTTGTTAAATACCTCTGGACTCGTTCAATTGTATTAATGTCTGATATACAGTGCGGATTCCAGACAGATGAGCTGTATTCAAGAATTGGTCTAGCAAAGCTTTTGTATGCCCTAGTTTGCAGTACAGTGTTACCGGAGAAGAAGCTTCACAAGAAGAACCTTTGGAGAATAAGTTGACTCCCTCTTCTTTGTGGCAGCCCCTTAGATCTTAGAACACTGCTATCATGTCCTAGTCCTTCTTTATATTAAACTAGACACTTAATTCCTGCAACCATTCTTCATGTCCCCAAATGTTTTCAAATAGGCCACATATTATCAGCCGGACTCTATTTTCAGAATTTAAAAAAAAATTTTTTTTTCACCAATTACAGAGTTTTTCTTTAGCACGCAGACATAAATTAAGCAGGTAAATATCTTAAGGTTCTCTATTTTCTTTGGATTCTGCTTTTTAAAAGGAGAGTTTCGTATCAATTTCCAGTCTTCTAGCCATCTGGGAGGGAAACAAAACAGACCCTTCCAATGTAATAATTGGTTACATCACTTTAGTTGATGCAGTTGTCGTTTTTGTCACAACTGCGTTAAACACCATGCATGGCTGCACCTCGGTGCCATTCAATGCTGGCTTTTTAATTTATCAGTCAAGTTCTGTGATGATATTTAAAAAAATAGCTCTCTTGATGCACTACATCAAAGGAAAACAACGAGGCCATAACTACCCTACCCAACCCTGAAGCTGCAAGAGCAATTAAAATCTTGTTTAGCTTTTCCACAAACACCATTCTTCTTCTACAATCTCGTTAAGCATCCGCATCTGGCAACTTCTGTCTTCCTTGGTTCACTTCTTGGTTGTCATAGGGGGACAAGACCAACAGCTGATTAAGAATCATTCAAATGAAACCTCGTAAACTTTCAAGATTACTGGATACACGGCAGGTTTGGTGGACCCGTGCCCATTTTGACAGATGCCTGAACATACTGCTGTCAGCCAGCTGCCTTCCCTGCCCTTTATCGCCTTAGAGAAGAAGCATCGTTAAAAAAAAAAATTCAAAATCAAAATATAACTAAGTCAAGCAAGGTTGAGCAGGAGGAAGAGCCGGAATAATTGTCAGAATTCTCGGTGATTTGCAATATCTCAAAAAAAAGGTTTCCTACTTCCCACTTAATCAGTTATTGCAACTAATTGCGTATATGTTTACTTTTCTTCTGTCTTGTTCTCATCATACCCTAAATAAGTAAATAAGTCATTTCAACTACGGGTAGCCCTGGACCCACAGCAGCTCGTTTAGTGACGGTTCGAGGTTACTTACAATGGCCCTGACAAAAGTGACATATGACTTGTTTTTTGCAGTTATGACCTTTGCAGCATCCCCATGATCATGTGATCAAAATTCAGAGGAGTAGGAGAAAGGGAAGGAGAGGGAAGTGAAGAAGAAGAGGAGAGGGGAGAAGAAAAGGGAGGAGAGGGAAGGAGAGAGAGGAGAGGAGGAGAGAGGGAAGGAGAGGGAAGCGGAGGAGAGAAGGGAAGGGAGGAAAGGAGAAGGAAAGACGGAAAGAGATAGACTGTCGTTGTAAAACTGAAAATGTGATGTATTATAAAGGAAAATGTATAATAAAAACATTAAAAAAAAATCAGATGCTTGGCAATTGATTCATATTTATGACGGTCGCAGTGTCCCAAGATCACGTGATCCCCTTTTGTGACCTTCTGATGAGCAAAGTCAATGGGGAAGACAAATTCACTTAACAGCCGGTTTACTCAACTTATCAACTGCAGTGATTCACTTAACAACCGAGGTAAGAAAAGTCGCAAAACGGGGCAAAACTCAACTTAACAAATATCTCACTTAACAACAGAAATCTTGGGCTCAATTGTGGTCGTAAGTCGAGGACTACCTGTAATTCATTACCAAAGAACATGGTGAACGGCTTTAAAAGAAGATTGGATAAATTCACAAAAGACATGTCTATCAAGAGCTATTAATCTTAATAGTACCTCCAGGTTGGTACTATAAATTTATAAAGGCACAATGTTATCTCCCAGTTGGGAACAGCACTTCAGAACATATCACTGTTTGGTTCTAGAGAAGGAAAGGAACAGAATGAGGCCTCACGCTACTGTCTTTCTATCATTAGAGCAAAGATGCCATTGCAATATATCCCAGCTGGGCTACGATGCTATGCAAAGGAATATGGGTCACTCCAAATAAGAAGCATTAGTGAACAGTTCTCAGTGGAAGCTATAGGATAATAGCAATAGCACTTAAGTTATATACCGCTTTACAGTGCTTTACAGCCCTCTCTAAGACAGGGGGTCTCCAACCTTGGCCCCTTTAAGACTTGTGGACTTCAACTCCCAGAGTTCCTCAGCTGCCCCTAATTTTATATCCGTTATGAAGAAATCATATTATTTTAATTGGGCTTTATCATTGAAGTTGGGAGCAATGATATCGTGAGCCACAACCAACAGACAGATAAATTGTTTCTAAAAAGCACATGATCACTAAAGCATTTTTTTTTTAAAAAATTGACAGTGTTTGATTGGGCTTTAACTCTGCAGGATTCCATCTGGGTCTTAACTCAGTTCTTCTTGGAGATGCCTGGAACTAAACCTAGAACATGATTTGTCTTTTTTTTTTTTTTTTGGTAGCTCTGAGGTGCTATAAGGCTACAGCAGAGACTGATTTAGGACATCTGAAATCAATAGAGTTAATTTCCCTTTAAATTAAGGAGCAGTCACTTAACAAGCTTCTGATTCAAAGCTTATTCAGTTTACAGCTTGTCCACATAAATAATAGAAATGATATGTGGTAGGCACTTTTCTGTAGATTTCTTTGCTAAAGTCCAAAATAAACTGGCTGAATGCACCTCTGTGGATGTTTACCTATAGAGAGCAGCAGAAATGGCCTTGAGGGACAGGAGGAAGTGTCATTGCCAACGAAAAGTCAGATAAAAGGGAGTCTGGTCCAGATCTGCAATACCATAGACAAGATCCTCTCTAGTTCTCATGAAGATAAAGGGAGGGAAGAGGAAACACATTATGTTGACCAGGTATCTAATGTTTCTATTGACAGTCTTGAGGGAGCATATGTGCCAATCACGGGTGGGTTCTACTTACCTTTATTACCGGTTCGCAATGGGAGCATGCACAGATCACCTATGATGACGTCGTGGCAGGTGGGCAGAGCCTCCTGCCGGTTATACTACCGGTTCTATAGAACTGGACCGAAACGTGGGCAACCCACCACTGGTGCCAATATCACCATTACTTCTGCAGGCCTCCAAGAACATGAGAAGTTCCTCAGGAAACATCCAAAGTCCCTGAGATACACCCAATGCCCTTGGAGGACCTCAGGTGGACCTCAGATAGGTGGCTATTTCTGTTCTTTCTTTCTTTCTTCCTTCCTTCCTTCCTTCCTTCCTTCCTTCCTTCCTGCCTTCCTTCCTTCCTTCCTTCCTTCCTTCCTTTCTTTCTTAGAATTTGTCAAACAAAAACAAAAACAAGAATAAAAGAAAGAAAGAAAAATACAATGACAGGGACAATAGGCATGTTAGTGCATTTATGCACCCCCCCTCTACGGACCACTTAAGTAGGAAGTAAGGTCCATGGAAGTCAATTTACGACTGAAACTGTGAAAATTTGTAGCTGAGACAACTGGATCAGGTAGAGCATTCCAGACTTTGACAACTCTATTACAGAAATGGTATTTTTTACAGTCAAGTTTAGAACGATTTACATTGAGTTTAAAGCGGTTGTTCGCACACATATTATTGCGATTAAAACAGAGAAAGTCATTTACAGGTAAAGCATTACTACATATAATTTTGTATGGAATACCTAGCTCTGACCACAAGCGATGCAGTTACAAATTATCCAAACCGAGAATTTCAAGCCTAGTAGCATAAGGAATTCTATTGTATATAGAAGGGTGCAAAACTTCTTTATATTATCCAGAGTGTGCCAGCTTGTCTGAGTGGAGTGTGCCAGTGCTTCTGGGTGGAGAAGTGGACAATGTAGCAAACATATTCAGTAGTGGCCAAAATTGTGGAAACCTTTTGAGAAAAGTGTATTTTTGAGGTTTGATGGCTAATAACACCATTTTTATTTTTATTTTTTTGGAGTTTCAAGATAATCATATTCCACTGCTGGGATGGGCTGGGAATAGCCCAGACCTTAACACAATTGAAAATCTATGGCGCCAACTAAAGAAACTTATTAGTCAGAAGCGACACAGCAATAAAATCCAGTTAATAGAAGCAATCATTCAGTCTTGGTTTCACATTATCACAGCTGCAGAACTATAAGACTTGGTTCACTCCATAGGAAAACGTTGTAAGGCTGTAATTCATGCTAAAGGTTACCCAATTAAGTATTCACTGACATGGGGATAATTTTCGTATATCTTGTTTTTTCTATGAGATTTTTGTATATCTCATTTTTTCAACGTGTTTCACTTTTCTTCTTTATACTGTAACTGCTATTCTAATAGCAAATCCTTCATAAAAGTTATTGCATTACATTCTTGATTAAATTATCTTTCCATTGATATATAATTTTATGGTATTACTAAAAAAAAAAGGTGGTGTTATTAGCTAGTTTTAGTTTTACACTTTCCCCAAAAGATTTCCACAATTTTGGCCACTACTGTAAATATAAGTGTCAAAGTGTGTTCAGGGTTCTCTCTTGCTAAGGGAGGCCCATCCTTATTCAGATGGATAAACGCATACAAAATTTATTGAAGTAAAAACCTGGTCTCTGTCTTTCTTTATGCCAAGCCACACGTGAAACCGACAAAACAATTCAAACTTTACAAGAGTACCAGCCCTTCAAGGTAGATCAGACTAGGAAACCAGTGGTATGTAGGTCAGCATTATTTTTATTGTAAAGCCATAGTAATGGAAACTTGCAGGTCTAAACGCACTTCCTTCTGCCTCTCAAGGCCATTCCTTCTGTCTCTGCATTGCTATTTTCCTCTGTCATCCCAGTGATGGTATTCAGCTGGTTCTATCCGGTTTGGGCAAACCAGTAGTGGCGGCTGTGGGAGGCTCTGCCCACCAGCCCAGATATCATTGCATCCTGTTTTTGACACTCTGCATGCACACACTCACATTTGCGAACCAGTAGCAAAGGTAAATGAATATCACCCCTGCCCACGTCTTCTAGTAATTCTGGTCCAGAGTGCTGCTTCTGTGCTATAGTAGCTTGTTTCCCATGGCATAAAAATTTCGGCCTCAAACAGGCCAAAAACATTCAGTTTTGCCTCACAATCACCTAGAACAGAGATGGCTAACCTCACGTGCCAAAAGTGGGGGGAGTGTGGGGGGGGTGTTGCATGCGCATGCCCACACCCATAATTCTATGTGACCACCACCCCGCGCTCCCCCCACTTTTGGCATGTGATGGCACGGTGGGCATGCTAGGCCCATTTTTTGCTCTCCTCAGCCTCCAGAGCCTCTCTAGGTGCCTGTGGAGGGTAAAAATGGCCCTCCCCACCCCCCAGGAGGCCCTCCGGAGGCCAGAAACAGTCCATTTGCCAACTTCCAGTGCGACCAGAAAGCCCGTTTTTCGCTCTCCCCAAGCTCCAGAGCCTCTCTAGGAGCCTGGGGAGAGCGAAAATGGCCCTCCCCACCCATCCCCGGAGGCCAACTTCCAGAGCTGAGCTCGCGTGCCCACTGATATGCCTCCACATGCCACCTGTGGCACGCATGCCATAGGTTCACCATCACGGATCTGGAAGCATAAACTGACATACCACCCTTCAGATTTTCAGGCACTACATCTCAGTTCTCTTTTCTAAGAAAACCCCAATTACCCAAAAAGGTATCAGTGTGTGGCCATAGAGGCTGGGTAAGCACCGCTTTTTCCCCCCTGTAACTATCTTCTAAGAGCAGGGCAGCACATTTTCCACTCCCTCAGTGCAACAGTACAACAAAAGGCAAAGGTAAAGGTTTCCCTAGTCCAGTCATTTTCCAACTCTAGGGGGCAATGCTCGACTCCATTTCTAAGCCTTGGGAGCTAGCATTGTCCAAAGATGCTGACTAAAAGCAGGAAATCTTAGGGATCTGATTGGCTGGATAGTTTGGGGAAAATGTTGTGGTCCGCCAGCAGCCTGTGGAGCTGGCACCAGAGTCGGCAGTGAGGAGGCTGGGGAGGAGCATGGGCCAGTCCTGGAGTCTGGGGAAGGCTCGGACGAGGGCTCTGCATTGGAGGCAGAGAAAGGGCCATCTGGGAGGTACGTGCTGCCTCCAGAGCCTCCAGAGTCAGATCTCAGTGAGGCAAAGGAACAGGGAGAACCTGTTGCCAATGTGCGCATGCGAAGAGCTGCCAGAAGGCAAGAACAGCTAAAACAAAAGGGATGACTTAGGAGTAGGGCTTGGAGATGATTGGCTCCTCCCATCAGACTTAAAAGAGGAGCCAAGGCACGTGGGCCTTTGCAGGAAGCAACATTTGTTCATTCTGTTCAGCTTAAAACCTGAAGCTCTGTTTGATTCTAGACTCCATGTGGCTTTGCCAATTTTATTTTTTTTTAAATTTGATTTATATGCCGCCCTTCTCCGGAGACTCAGGGCAGCTTACAATGCGTTAAGCGATAGCCTTCATTCTTTTGTATATTTATATAAAGTCAGCTTATTGCCCCCACAAACTGGGTCCTCAATTTACCTACCTTAGAAAGGATGGAAGGCTGAGTCAACCTTGACAAATTATCTTTGGCAGCGTGTCAAGGGAGATAAAGGTGGGTGATTATCCCGAAGGACATCTCCCAAAGGACTCTTTATAACTAATTGGGACTCATCTGTGAATGAACAGAATTCACAGCTGTTGCAATAAAAGAGGTTTTTGGGACTACTTGTGTGTTTTAATGACTCAGGAAGCCTAGGTCAGAGTAGAAAATAAGCATGTCCTTGTGTCTGCATACCTGAGCTTAGTTCTATTATGACGCTAAATGGGCCTTTAAGGAGGGGCAGCAGAGCTGGGGAAGTCCATTGTTATGAGATGGAATGTTGAGACAATGGGGGGCATGTCCCTGATTGAGGATGGAATCTTGAGGTTTTTTATCTTGTTAAAAGGTAAAAATAAATGTTTCCCTGACCAGTTGTATTCAACTCTAGGAGTCAGTGCTCATCTCTGTTTCCTAGCCGAGAGTGCCAGCATTGGTCAAAGATGCTTCCATGGTCATGTGGCCAGCATGACTCTATGCTGAGGCTCACAGAATGCTGCTACCTTCCCACCGAAGTGGTACCTATTTATCTACTCGCATTTGCATGCTTTGGAATTGCTAGGTTGGCAGGAGAAGGATATCTAGTGTGGTGCAATGATTATGGTGTTGGGCTAGGAGCAGGAGGATCAATCTGACTCTCAGACAGAGAAGCTCCGAGCCCAACAGCCAGACTGGTATAACAGTGAAGATGTTGGACAAGCAGTGGTGAGACCCAGGTTCAAATCATCCACAGAAGCTACCTTGGTGACTTAGAGCTAGCCTGTCTCATAAGCAGGGAAAAATGGGGAGGGGGGAAGCAGCATGATGCATGTCAACTTGTGTTTCTGGAGAAAAGATCTGGACTATAAATCTAAGACCTAAGAGAACCAATGTGGTGTAGGAAAGAAAGAGACCCAGATTCTTAGTCTTACTTCAGTGGCTGCATAGTGGATGACTATGGACTACGGGCCAGTCATTGTTTCTTGATCTCGCTCTACATTGCAGAGATCTTGTAAGGGGAGGAAATACTTGGTATGCGACCTTGAACTCCTGTACGAAACGTGGGATATTTATTTACTTAATCAATTTGAACAGCTATCCATCTCAACGTTGTCAAAATAAAAATTAGAGCAGGTACAAAAATGTAAATGTGAGGTAAAGTATCACAATACACTAACACAGCCAAGGAATCGGGTCCCTTCAAACACTTGAGATTCCTGGCCTAGAACCAGGTTTTTGGGGCCTTATAAAAGGCCAAGAGGGTCCGTGCCACCCTAATCTCTGGTAGGAGAATGCCCCATAAGATGGGTGCTACAGCAGAAAAGATACACCTCCTGAGCCTCACCAACCTGCATTCCTGAGCCAACAGGACTGAGATCATGTCCATCCTGCCAGAGTGGATCAGAAGGGTAGGAATAAGCAGGGACAGAGGATTCCTCTAGTAGTTCAGTCCCAAGCTATGAAGGGCTTTAGAGGAGACAACCAGCACTTTGAATTGCACCCAGAATATCAATCTAGCTAGTGAATAAAAATGTAACTCATGTTTGATGCACAATCTGAGATGACTGTTCAATTATTTTTCCAGACCTCTAACCTGGAAAGTGGGGGAGAGAAGGGGGAGGGATGTAGTGAAGGAAAAGAAAGAAAGACAGAGAGATAGTGAAAGAGAAGGGAGGGGGGAGGGAGGGAAGGAGGAGGGAGGGAGAGAGAGAAAAGAAGGAAGAAAGGGAGGGAGGGAGGGAGAGAGAGAACTGATTGCACAATCAAGGTCATTGCGATCATGGACAGAGTTGGGTAGTATAGCTAATTCTGTTTTTTTCCCCCCAAGCTTCTCCATGACTGAGAGGGAAACAAATACATAGGAAGCAGAGACCCTCCTCTGAATTAGATGTACTAAAATATTACTTCAATACCCAAACCGCAGGATTATATTATTTGACTTCAGGGTCACAACATTTGAGAAATGATTTTATAAAGAAGAGATTGGTTTGCAAAACAGAACACCGGAATGAAATTTCTCAGAGATTAAATAAGGACCAGGGCTTTAGAATATATTAAAGTACCACGTGGAACATTATTACTGTTTCACATTTGGTATTTTCCAAAAGCATCGCCACCTTCTCTGTATTTACCCCAGGGAATCTTGTGGTCCGTCAAGTCTGCGGTTAGCATGAGAGGTTCTTGCTCCCAGTTCTTCCCCTGAAACTACCTCCTTATAATCTCAACCTCTTATCCCATCTCATCCCCTGGAATGATAAAGAAAAGGTCTTGTTCTCCACGGAACTCATTCAAAGCAGAAGCTTCTCTTGCAAACAGACAAGGTGCTTTTTTCATCCTGCACAAAGATCCTTCTTTCCTGCCCCATGAAATCATCTGCACCTGGAATCATTCTATATACAGATAGAGCTCCAAACAAATCATTACTGATGCTTGATTCCAAATACAGTACATGTGCCCTCGTGAACCAATATTTAAAAGTCATGCAGTTAACAGTAGGTAATAAAGAACAGAACGCTGCAATCTTTTTATGAGACACCCCTTCGGTATTTACTATCATATCTTTCCTCAGTCTTCTCAAGCTAACATTCCCTGAGTCTCTTTTACAGGACTCTGCTCCACCATTCATGGAGTCCTCCACCACCATGCTGTCTTCTCATTTGCTGGAACAGGGGGTTGGTTCAGAAGACCTTCAGGATCCCTTCCAAGCCCTATGATTCTCTGAAACTCTTCTAATTTCTCTGAATCCTTTTTGAGGAAGGGGAATGAGAAAAGCAAAGATAGGTAGGTAGGTATGAGGAAGTAAGTAGTAAGTAAGTAAGTGGAAGGGAGGGAGGGAGGGAGGGAGGGAGGAAGGAAGGAAGGAAGGAAGGAAGGAAGGGAAGGAAAGGAGGAAGGAAGGAAGGAAGGAAGGGGAAGGGGAAGGGGAAGGGAAGGGAAGGGAAGGGAAGGGGAAGGAAGGAAGGAAGGAAGGAAGGAAGGAAGGAAGGATGGAAGGAAGGGAAGGGAAGGGAAAGGAGGAAGGAAGGAAGGAAGGAAGGAAGGGGAAGGGAAGGGAAGGGAAAGGAAAGAAGGAAGGAAGGAAGGAAGGAAGGAAGGAAGGAAGGAAGGAAGGAAGGAAGGAAGGAATTAATTCAAAATAAGCTAATGTGATTTCTGTGATCTTGGTTCAGCAAGGGATTTTCAGCCATTGTGGCTTGGAAAAAAAATATTGATTCCTACTATAGAAGAATGATTGCAGAAGCTGATGCAATTGGCTGAAATGGCAAAATCGACTACTCTCCTCAAAGAAAAGGACATAAGTATTTTTGTTTCCACTTGGAACCTGCTTCTGAACGTGCTTGATGTGGAAAAGAATGAAATTTTGGCTTTGGGTTTTGTGGATTAGACTGATAGAATTTTGCAGAAGTAACTGGTTCATGCTATTATGGGAAAGTTGTGGGTTTTTTGATAATGCTCTTTTCTACTGTAACAGAGAGAGTCAGTAGTCAGTGTTTCTTTTTCTTTTCCCATCCTTCCTCACTTTTCTTTTCCTTTTTTTCTCTTTCTCCTCATTGTCCTCTTATTTGCTTTTGTATTTTATAATATTTTATAACTTAATAAAAATGGTTTTAAAAGGAAGGAAGGAAGGAAGGAAGGAAGGAAGGAAGGAAGGAAGGAAGGAAGGAAAAGGAAGGAAGGAAGGAAGGAAGGAAGGAAGGAAGGAAGGAAGGAAGGAAGGAAGGAAGGAAGGAAGGAAGGAAATTCAAAATAAGGTAAGCCATTATGTTATTTCTGTGATCTTGGTTCAGAGCAAGGGATCTTCAGCCATTGTGGCTTGGAAAAAAAAATATGTGAATCAGTCCACTTGCTCATTAAAACATGACTGAAAAACACTGTAGCTTAGGGCAATGTGTAAAACTGAGCGCTACAGAGGAGCAATACAAAGAATTCTCCAGAGCCAGATTTTGTAAGTAATTGTGGATAAAGTTATTCATATACCTGCAAAACGTGGTGGTTACATTCTCACAAGTCTATCTTGGGAATTGACAAATTGATTCATTGTCTTTAAGGGAACTGGAGCCCCCTGAAGGGATTCAGTCACAAGAATGCACACACGTGCCTACCTTTAGTGAACTGAATTGTTAAATCAAGCCAACTCGGGTGGAAGCCAACCCACAGATCACAAAACTCCCAAGGAACCTGATCACCAATTGCAAATCAGATCTTGGCTGACATGCCTCCCTCACTGGAGGCATGTTTTGAACGATCCCTTGCATGGGCTGGAAGTACATAAGGGCAGCACCTGCTTTAGGGGGAAATGAGATGCTCGGAAGATAGATGGATGACAGCCCATCGGTGACAAACATAATGCCTTGTTGTCTGAAAGCTTATCAAAACTAGGACACAACGAAAAGAGTTTGCTGCTAATTTGCCAACTACTAAGCAGTAAATGTCCAGTCACCACCAAGCAAAATGGTTTTTGCAAGCACGTAGAGAAGGTGAAGGACAGTATTTGCAAGACTGTTGTCTGCCTTTTTAAGTATACCAGAGTCAAAAATAAACTACATAAGCTAATTCTACTTTATTGTACCACTACATTACAGAATCTTGCAAATCTAAACGTATAAATCCCATGGTTTCCTTTACAGCAGAGATGTCAAACAGGGTACTCATCGCTATTGGCTCACTTGTGGGCATGCGCAGAAGCTTCCAGGAGGGTGGGCGGAGCCTCCCACCGCTGCTGCTACCGGTTCACCTGATTTGGGGCGAACCGGTAGCAACCTGCCACTGGTGTCAAACTCAAGGCCCAAGGGCCAGATCCGGCCTGCTGGATGCTTAGATCAGGCCCACAGGGCCACCCTGAAAACAGTGAAGGACTGGCCCACGGTGCCTCTGCCAATGAAAACAAACTTGGGAGGCAGCGTTTTCAGCTGCAACGGCCTCCTGCAGCCCTCTGGCAGCAAAAATGCAGCTCGGGAGGGCCACGTACAGCCCTCCCGAGCTCCATTTTCGGCTGTGACAGTCCCCTGAAACCCTCTGCAAAAAATGGAGCTCTATTTTTGCTGGCAGAGCATTTGGGCTACCGCAGTCACCCCTGACATGAGTGATATCGAGCTGGCCACGCCCCCCCCTCCCCGAGGTCAAACACAACCCTGATGCACAACCTGATGTGACCCTCAATGAAATCGAGTTTGACACCCCTGTTTTATAGCCACAGAATTTAGGGGAAGGTCCCTTATGAAAAGACTCTTGAGAGTCCCTTGGACTGTAAGGAGATCAAAACTCAAGGAGATCCTAAAGGAAATCAGCCTAACATCCTTTGGAAGGACAGATCCTGAAGCTGAAGCTCAAATATTTTGGCCACCAAATGAGAAGAGAGGACTCATTGGAAAAGATGCTGATGTTGAGAAAGCTGGAAGGCAAAAGGAGAAAGCGACGGCAGAGGATGAGATGGTTAAACAGGGTCACTGATGCAATGACCCTGAATTTGGGCAAACTCTGGAAGGTAGTGGAGGACAGAGGAGGACAGAAGGACCGGTCATGCTATGGTGAATGGAGTCATGAAATGTCAGACACGACTTAGAGACTGAACAACAGCAACAACCCTTATGAGCCTCTTTCTCCACCCATTATGTGGCAGTGGGCTATGACCGCTCTTATCTGACCATCCCCTAGGCCCGTGATGGCGAATCTATGGTAAGTGTGCCACAGGTGGCACGCAAAGCCATATCTATGGACACATGAGCATTGCCCTAGCTCAGCTCCAGCACACATGTGCGGGCCGGACAGCTGATTTTCGGGCCTTCCGGGCCTACCGAAAATCAGGAAATGGGCTGTTTCTGGCCTCCGGAGGGCCCCTGGAGGGTGGGGAAAGCTGTTTTCACCCTCCCCAGGCTCTTGGAAAGCCCCTGGACCCTGGGGAGGGTGAAAAATGGGCCTACTTGTCCCACCATGCCATCACGTGCCGAAAGTGGGGGGGAGCACGGGGGGTCACATGCGCACATGTGCGGGGGCAGGGCGCATTGAATTATGGGTGTGGGCACACGTCCGCATGACCCCGCCCCGCATTCCCCCTGCTTTTGGCACACGTTGGCAAAAAGGTTAGCCATCACTGCCCTAGGCAATATCTTTTGCCTCCATCTCCTAAGGCCATTCCCACATACCCTTTCATATAATGACCAACCAGATGCTCTGGGAAGCCCACCAGAAGAAACGTTCCCCTAAAATTGAGACTGTCTCCTGCCTCTGATATGGTAGGTGGTATTAGAGTAGGTGCATTAAGTAATGCTAAGAGTGGACAACCTTGTATCAAAAAGCCTGCACGGATTTCCCAATGTTCTTTTGTTAGGACACTAAAAATCCCTCCCACCACTACAGATAGTCCTTGACTTACAACCATTCATTTAGTAACTGTTCAAAGTTACAACGGCACAAAAAAAGTGACTTATAACTGCTTTCTCCACTGACGTGCCCACGGTCACATGATCAACATTCGGACGCTTGGCAAATGGCATGTACTTATGATGGTTGCATTATCCCAGACTCAAATGATCACCATCTGGTAACCTTCCCAGCTCATTTCCCACAAGTAAAATCAATGGGAGAAGCTAGTGTTGCTTAACTGCATGGTTCACTTAACAACTTTAATGATTCGCCTAACAACTGTGGCCAAAAAAGGCTGTAAAATGGGTCACAACATCAGTGGTAGTTTTCAAAATTTTTTACTACCAGTTCTGTGGGTGTGGCTTGGTGGGCGTGGCTTGACTTGGTGGGCGTGGCTTGGTGGGTGTGGCAGGGGAAGGTTACTGCAAAATCCCCATTTCTTCCCAATCAGCTGGGACTTGGGAGGCAGAGAATAGATGGGGACAGGGCCAGTCAGAATTTTTACTACCGGTTCTCCAAACTACTCAAAATTTCCACTACCGATTCTCCAGAAATGGTCAGAACCTGCTGAAACCCACCTCTGGCACAACTCACTTAACAACTGTCTTACTTAGCAAGAGAAATTTTGGGCTCTAGTGTGGTTGTAAATCGAGGTCTACCTGAACGACCTAAAATGAGTGATTTCATTTCCCGTTTTGAAGTGGGTGATCTAAGGCAGCAGGTCAATCGACAGGAACACGTTGTGAAGACTTAGCTTTTCTGCAGTAAAAGCTGTCATTTGGATGACAAAAGCAGAGATGACGGTTTTATTAATATGTATTTGTTTTATGAATCTGTCTTACAGATACTGTGATGTCGAGGCTCTAAACCACTGGGAATTGTTTCAGAGCACATCGGTATCCCTACCCAAAGAGGAAAGGAAGAAGCCTAAATTCAGCATTAAGAGGAACAATCCCAAATCTCAGCAGTGGGTGGAAAATATAAGGACACCCAAAAAACCTCACCCGATTGCATGACTTGATCTGAAGCCAGCCAGCCAGCGAGTCAACCATCACGACCTTCACAAACATTGTCCAGCTGGTAATAAGCCATAATGTGCTTTATTTCAATCACAGAAGTTAGGATCACAGAATTATGGCGTTAGAAGGAATTATAAGGGTATATAGTCCAGCCCCTTGCAGTCAGGGGTGAGTTCTAAATTTTTTTACTACTGGTTCTGTGGGCGTGGCTTATTTTGTGGGCGTGGCTTGATGGTCATGTGACAGTTATTTAGGATTTAGGTGAGGTACTGGTCTACCAGGCTTTTAACTGCTTGCAGAGCTGTACCTAGCAGGATGCATGTGGGGGTGTGCATGCATGCATGGGGATGGGGTGCATGCAGGGGTGCATGCATGCATGGGAGCAGGGGTCGCTGCATACGCAGGGGCCGTGCACACTTTGCATTTTGGGGGTTCAGGCATTCGTGTGCACATTCGTATGCACATGCACACATTTTCGGGATTCAGTCTGGAAAAGGTTAGCCATCACTGATCTAGACTATTATTTTTATTGAACACAGTCATGATCTATATCTATCTATATCTATCTATCTATCTATCTATCTATCTATCTATCTATCTATCTATCTATCTATCTATCTATCTGTAGTTCTCTTTAGCCAGGTTCTTCCTACGTAAACCAAGATTTTTATGCAGCTCTAGTTCAGTGAAATCACAATCCACTAGTTTCTACATGGGGTGAGGGTGTGGCTAACTGATGAGGACTAATAAGTCCGAAATAGATCTATCTTAGTTTCCTAAGTCTCCCAATTAGTCTCCCAATGGGCAGCAGAGAGCTTGCTGGCTGCAGGAAAAAGCAAGCCTAGAAATACACATAAAGCCTACAAAAAGAAAAGAAAACAAATATATATATATTCTAATGCTCCCCATATCCAGTGCTTCTGTGGTCCTGCCTCTTCTTAAAAACCTCCAGAGATGGACAACCTACACTTCTATACCACAACTGTTCCATTGTAAGGTCTCCATCTCTGTTTCATGAAGCATATCATGCAATCCCAGTCCTTGAGATAGCCACTGTTTATAGCTTCGTGCAATGTGTTAACCCAGCCAATTTAACATACTCAATTAAAAACCATAGTTAAACTAATCTATGAATTCAGCCTATGAATATATAGGCTTCAGGCCAAGTAGCTATTATTAGCTTGATAATCCATGGATGGATCCATGTTGGTACCATAATGAGGATTAGTCTCTTTATTAATATTTCACATTTGCATAGTTTTTTTCAGAAAATTGGAAGGACGACCCTTTTCCTTCTTGCACTTTTGGCGATCACCCTGCAAGAAACAAGCTTCAGTCATCATCTCCCTGAGACACACGAGAAAGCAAGGAGTTTACAAGAGAGAAAGAATGATTTTCCAGAGCATCAGATGTTTGTGGAAATAGAATAGAATAGAATAGAATAACAGAGTTGGAAGGGACCTTGGACGTAATTCCCTTAACAGCCGCTTTGCTTAGCGATGGAAATTCGGGTCCTAATTGTGGTTGTAAGTCGACAGTTAACTTAGTCCTTGCCTTTATGACCATAATTGAGCCCAAAATTTCTGTTGCTAGGGGAGACATTTGTTCAGTGAGTTTTGCCCCATTTACGACCTTTCTTGCCACAGCTGTTAAGTGAATCACTGCAGTGAAGTTAGAAAGGTTTATTTATTTATTTATTTATTGGTTCGATTTATATGCCGCCCTTCTCCGGAGACTCAGGGCGGCTTACAATGCTTTAAGCAATAGCCTTCATACTTTTGTATATACCTGCTTAGTAGGGCTTTCGGGGCCCCCTGAGCGTTGTTCTTTTTTATACAAAGTCAGCTTATTGCCCCCACAATCCGGGTCCTCATTTTACCTACCTCGAAAGGATGGAAGGCGGAGTCAACCTTGAGCCTGGTGAGATTTGAACTTGCAATAATTGCAGGCAGCTGGTGTTACTTAACAGCACTTTAGTCTGCTGCTCCACCAAGGCTCATTTTAAATGAGGTGTCTAAGTGAATCTGACTTTCCCATTGATTTTGCTTGTCACGAGGTCATAAAACGTGACGACTTGACCCCCGGGTCACTGCAACCATCATAAATATGAGCCACTTGCCAAGCATCTGAATATTGATCACGTAACCATAGGGATTCTGCAATGGTCGTAAGCGTGAAAAATGATCATAAGTCATTTTTGTTTCCAGGGCTGTTGTAACTTCCAATGGTCACTAAACACTAAACAAAGTGGACTCTCTGTATTTGAATTTGTGGTTTAGGTGAACCCAATCAATGCATTTTATAATGGAATGTGGACTTGAAGACAAGTCTTCCCACTTCCAGATGGGTACATCACACTACTTTTACATGTGTATCCTACTTTATTTATTTATTATTTATTGAAGAGATTTATATGGCAATCCAACTCACTCACAGTGACTCTAGACAGCTTAAAAAAATAAGTCCACAAATGCAAAAGCCAAAACACTCCCACCTCTCTAGGGATGAACATTCAGACAAGTCATGCCGTTAGGGCCTTTCAAAAGAGTATCTTATGGGTCTTATTTTCATGGGGATGATGTTCCACAGGGAGGGAGCCACCATGGAAAAGACCTTCTTGGTTCCACTACATGGACCTCCTTAACGGGGTGGGAGGGGAAGATCCATAACATACCTGCCTCCTTGATCTAGTGGGTCATGTAATAACTGGGAAAAGAGAGTCTTTCAGATAACCAAGCCATGTAGTGTTTTAAAAGAGATTCAGGAAGGCTTCTACAGATTAACAGAGTTGGAAGGGAGCTTGTAGGTCATCTAGTCCAACCCCCTGCCCAAGCAGAAGACCCTACACCATTTCTGACAGATGGCAGTCCAGTCTCTTCTTGAAAGCTTCCAGTGATGAAGCTCCCACAACTTCCACAGGCAAGTGGTTCCATTGGTTGATTGTTCTCACTGTCAGAAAATTTCTCCTTATTTCTAGGTTGAATCTCTCTCCTTGACCAGTTTCCATCCATTATTCCTTGTCTGGCCTTCGGGTGCTTTGGATAATAGTTTGACTCCTTCCTCTCTGTGGCAGCCCCTCAAATATTGGTACACTGCTATCATGTCTCCCCTGGTCCTTCTCTTCACTAGACTAGCCATGTCCAGTTCCTTCAAACGTTCATCGTATGTCTTAGCCTCCAGTCCCCTAACAAACAGGCAACCAATTAAGCTCTTGCAAGACAGGTGACATTAGATTCACATGCATGAATCTAAGCTTGCAGAAAATGATGTGAAATGCAGGATTTCATGGCAGCTTGCATAGAAACCCCTTCTCCAATTTTTCCCCACAATAGTCCTGTGAAATTGACTGAGAAACTGAATAACAGAGTTGGAAGGGATCTTGGAGGTTTTCTAAGTCCAACCCCCTACTCAAGCAGGAGAAACTATACCATTCTTGACAAATGTCTGTCCAAGCTCTTCTTGAAAATCTCCAGTGATGAAGCACCCAAAACCTCTGGAGAGCAAGTCATTCCACCGATTAATTGTTCTAAGCTGTGAAAAAATGTCTCCTTAATTCTAGATTGGTTCTCTGATCAATGAGCTTTCCATGACTAAAAGTGGATTTGAACCTGGGTCTCTGGAGACCTAATCCAATGGATTATACCACTGCTGCTCGGTTTTAGCCTTATCCTAGATCCATGATGGTGAATCTATAGCACGTGTGCCTGTGGCATGTGGAGCCATGTCACCTGGCACGTACGGCCTCGCCCGTTCATCTTCCAAGTTTCTTGCACGTATGTGCGCGCGACGATCAGCTGGTCTTTTTGCATGCAGCAGTGTTGGAAACTAGAAGATTTTCTAGCTGGTCTTCTATTTTCCTATGTGAGTATGCGCACTGGCCAGCTATTCATCGCATGTGCATGCATGCCAGAAATCCGGAAGAGTAGCTGGCTGAAACCGGAAGTTCAGTAGCTGAAACCTGAAAGTTCATTTTTGGGCGCGCGCATGTGCCCTGGGTAGCTCGTTTTCTGGGTTGTGGCCCAGAAATGCACGTGTGCTCCCTTTTCGGCACTCGGTGCCGAAAAGATTCACCATCACTGCCCTAGATTGTCAAGTGTACATGGATTTTTCTGAATCTTTCTAGATATTAAACAGAAATGGTCCCAAGTGTAATGGTAAGGCATGCAACTTAATGGAAATAAGAGGTTCTAAAGCAGATGGACTGAGTCCATGTGCAGAAAAAACAATTGCTACCAACCTGCCTTACATTGAGGACCTGTACACTGAATGAGTCAAAAGAGGGCTGTGAAAATATTTACAGACCCCTCGCATCCTGGACATAAACTGTTTCAACTCCTACCCTCAAAACGACCCTATAGAGCACTGCACACCAGAAAAACTAGACACAAGGACAGTTTTTTCCCAAACGCCATCACTCTGCTAAACAAATAATTCCCTCAACACCGTCAAACTATTTACTAAGTCTGTGCTACTATTAATCTTCTCATCGTTCCCACCACCCATCTCCTCCCGCTTATGAGTGTATGACTGTAATTTTGTTGCTTGTATCCTTACGATTTATATTGATATTGTTCCCTGATTGCTTATTTGTACCCTATGACTATCATTAAGTGTTGTATCTTATGATTCTTCATGAACGTATCTTTTCTTTTATGTACACTGAGAGCATATGCACCAAGACAAATTCCTTGTGTGTCCAATCACACTTGGCCAATAAAAAATTCTATTCTATTCTATTCTATTCTATTCTATTCTATTCTATTCTATTCTATTCTATTCTATTCTATTCTGGAATAAGCAGAATGAAAGAGACTATACCCCAAACCTGGAACGATGGACTGCAGGAAGGACAGCTCAGATAATGCGCACCACAAACTTCAAGTACTTGCTCAAGGAGAAAAATAAATGTTCCTCATCAAAAATAAAAGCATTAAGATAACAGCTCAGGATTTCCCATTTCTCTACAAAATCACCTTGCACGGTGAGGCTTTTTAGAATATTTTATGTCTAGCTGTGGGTACGAATTATGGCAGATTGCAATTCCTTTCCCCATTCACCCCATCCGTTCACTGCAAACATTTGCTGCTTCTCCAAATCCCGAAATGAGTGGGCGTTAGGTACCGTGCACGTTGGCATCCAATCATCGTATGACACATCCTATCCACAAAATAAACATCTACCAACACATCTCCGCAGAAGTTCAAAGATCAAGGAGGCCAGGGCACAGATATTAGAAGCACATTCTGCATTTACAGGCGTGCCAGTCCCCAAATTACGCACGTCTATCCTAACAAGGATGTCAGCTCCTAACCTAGGAAAGGTCACTGCTGGAGACCTTGCAAAGGAACAACAGATGGTTTCGTGCAATTAAAAAGACAGCTTGCCTCCTGCGGGACCTGATATTCACCATCTACACATACCACAACATTACCCAAGGATAATTCAAGTTTAAGGGAGAGACGTAGATCCATCCACACATCTAGTGGTGGGGACAAATGAACAGCAGAAGCCATGTCTCCATGGAAGATTGAAGGCTCACTCACGTCGGTGCAGAGCAATGGGACTGAGAAACATCTAAGGCTTCTGGAGAGCTGTTGCAACCAGCAAAGCACAGTCACTTCACTGCAACAATCTGTCTGATCCTGGATAAGACGCCTTCCAAGACTCCATATTACACCACCACCTATTGTTTGTTTGTTCTCCAGCACTCCTCTTCCTCCTCCCCTCAGCTGTCCATTCTTCTCTGGAAGGACAGCAGCCATGGCATCCTAGAGCCTCTTATTTGAAGGGCTTCCAGGATGCACATGGTGTTTTGCCTGGTAATCCAATCCTAAAGGTAATCCAAACCAAGATGAAACTGGGAGTGTAACTGAAGGGTAGGGAAGCTTCTTCTGACGCTCCTATGTGAAGTTAGAGGCAGCCCTTCCTCTTTAAATCAAGAGTGGGAGCAGCCGTCTCTTAGCATCATGTTGTACTTCAAATGTTAGCCCAGCAAAACCAGGGTGGACAGAAATTGGAGGTGGATAAGCAGGTGCTTAATAATAAAACCTACCAAAGGTTAATCCACCCAAAAGATGGATCCATCTCTGAAAAGGTCAAAGATTGGGAGGCGGCGGGACAACCATGTACGTGCGAAAACATTTGGAATGAGATCCGCTTCCATACCGGATCTGTTTCTTAAGACCTGTTAATGATCGAAGATCAGCGACAAATCAGTCTAGCAACATAGTTTTTTACTGGTCTCTGGCTGGAGAGATCTCAAGGTTGCTTTGCAGCAAACAAAACACAAGATAGAGCCTTTATGCCTGAAGCCCTCACCCCCTCCCCGTCCTCCCTTGTGTACAGATACTATAGAGTAAATGCATACAATTCACACATACACAAAAATTCCACAGCAAACAGCGATTAAATATATATATATATTAAAAAAATAAGAAAGGCAAGAGAAATAAGAAAGCAAGCATCACAGGGCCAGAGTGCAGACCTGACTTAACAGGTACCCCATTTTTCTACTCACCTCTATGCTAGTCACACTCCTCTATCCTCCTGCCCTTGGCAAAGAGACCATCCTACCTGATGCTTAGCAACTTTGTAGTTATTTTGGGGGGAAAAAACAACCCCTCTCTAGCCCGCCGGCTTCATAGAAGCACAGAAAAACGGCTTTCTCCAGCAACCTTTCAGCTCTCCATCAGTTGGAAAAGGGGGGAAATGTTAGGTATCTGTTATGTGTTCTCTGTGGGAGGAAGTGGGGGAACCTTTGCAGGGGGTGGAGGGTTCAAGACCTGCCACACATTTTTTCCATCCCCTTCCATTTTTGCCACCTGTCTAGGGCAGGATAGCTCAAGTGTTAACAATTATGCATGCATACACACACACACACACACACACACCTTGAAAAGGATGGAGAAAAGCACAACAGGGAAATGAGCAGGGAGAAGGGAAGAAGAGAGGTGGTTCTGAATGCATCTCCCTTCCCCAGCTAACACCCCGTTACCCCAGTTGAGAACGATGGGCACTGCAAGTCCAAAATAGGAGAGTAACACCAGGCTGGGGGCAGGGGGGGGGTCGTTTGGTGGCACGAGATCTTGAAGAAAGATTTGCCTCTTTTTACATTTAGAAGCCAAGTGTGTTCAAGAGAAGGCGGCAAGCTCCGATCCCGAGGAAATATATTTATTTATTTATTTATTTATTTATTTATTTATTTATTTTGCCTTTTTGTGACTCCGGTAGCAAATTCCCACGACCCAAAGATCCCACTTTCTCCCCCAAAACATCTTCAACCAAGTCTTTCCCACCGGCAACTGCTTCGCCCCCGGGGGGGGGGGTCCGTTCCCGAACCTGGAATTGCCACAGCCCGCTTGGAAACGGTGCCGCTTTAGACTCGCACCACACAACACAACCCCCCCCCCACACACACAAGACACACAAACACACACAGACATACGCACAGGCATCAAGAGGTGCAAACTTGAGCACAAACCTCCCCGACTGGATGGGCGCTCGGTCAACTCCAGCGGTCCCCCCTTTTTCCCCTCTAACCGGCGGCTTCGGGCACCAACAGGTCTCTTCGGTCGGCCGAGGTGAAGCTTCCTCCCACGTCAGGTGTTCGGTTCCCGCGTCCCGCAACAGAACCGAACCAGCCCCGACGGCCGCCTTGCCCTAAAGTCACAGCCCCCCACCCGCCGCCTCCTCCTTCTTCTTCCTCCTCTTCCTCCTCCTCCTCCTCTTCCTCTCCCCACGAACGAGGGCATCTCCCGGCGGCGCGCCTCCTTTGGGGCACAACGGAGAGACCCCGCGCCCCCTCCCTCCCCTCCCCTCCCCTCCCTTGACCACCCCGGGTTTTGACGAGCCCGTTTCTCTAGGGGAAAAAAAAATCAGGTCTCTTGCAAACGGGGCAAGGGCGTCGGACCGGCGGGGCTCACCTTCCAGGCAGGCGGCTCTGCTGTTCCTACAGGTCTGCTTCCCGCCTCCCCGGGCTGCTCCTCCGCGGTAGAGATTCTGAGCCCCTTCCTCCTCCTCCTCCTCCTCCTCCTCCTCGCCTCCGGTGATGCCGAGGCCGTTAGGGGGGCTGCCGGCCGGATCCTCTCCTCCTCCTCCTCCTCCTCCTCCCCGACCTCTTCCCCCCGAAAGCAGAGACAGAGGAGCCCACGCCGGCCTCCAAGGGGGTCTCGGAAGCCTCCGCATAAAGTCCCTTCGGGGGGGGGGGAAGCGTGCGAGCGCCCTGCTGGCTGGCTGGCTAGGATAGATGGATGGAAGGAAGGAAGGAAAGAAGGAAGGTGGGGTCCGTTCGGTTCAGGTGCGCCCGGCTGCCCCCCGAGCGCCCGGCTGGTCCCGGACGTGCGTGGAGCTCGGCGGCGAATCCGCGCAGCAGGTGGCCATGGCCGAGGGGCCCCGCCCGCCTCCGCTCGTCACGGGGGTGGGTGGGTGGCTGGATCGGTGGCAGAGAGAGAGAGAAAGAGAGAGATGGATGAATGAATGAATGAACGGACGGATGGAGGAATGAATGAATGAAGATGAAGATGCAGAGCGGGGAAAGATCGCAGCAATGGGGGCGGGCGAGGAGGGGGCTTCGCCTTGGTCTGGCAGAGGCTCAGCCACGCAGCCGGCCGGCCCGAGCGCCCTGGCAGCCGAGAAGATGGGGGCGGTGGGAGACCAATCCTGCCTCGAGTCGGCAAGCCCTCCAACTCCTCCCGATTCGTCTCGCCCACGTCAAAACTCTGCACGCGAGGAGAAGGAGGAGGAGGAAGAGGAGGAGGAGGAGGAAGCGGCCGATCCTCGTGGATCCCGAACGTTGGGGGGTCCCGGTAACTCTTTCCGCGCCTGCTATCATCCGCCACCTCTTTAGGAGGGTTTCCACATCTTGCCTTCCCCGTTTTTCTACTCCGGGTGGGGTGATGGAAGAGAGGAAGCAGGGGTGAAATCCAGCAGGTTCTGACAGATTCTGGAGAACCGGTAGCGGAAATTTTGAGTAGTTTGGAGAACCGGCAAATACCACCTCTGGCTGGCCCCAGAGCGGGGTGGGAATGGGGATTTTGCAGTATCCTTCCCCTGGAGTGGGGTGGGTATGGAGATTTTGCAGTATTCTTCCCCTGGAGTGGGATGGGTATGGAGATTTTGCAGTATCCTTCCCCTGCCACACCCATAAGCCATGCCCACCAAGCCACTCCACGCCCACCAAGCCACGCCCACAGAACCGGTAGTAAAAAAATTTGGATTTCACCACTGAGAGGAAGTCCACAAGATTGATGATGGTGGTGATGATGATGATGATGATGATGATGGCAATAGCACTTAGACTTATATGCCACTTTGTCAGTCCTCTCTAAACACGTGACCGAATCAGACTTTTGCCCTCCAACAATCTGGGTCCTCATTTTACCGACCTCGGAAGGTTGGAAGGCTGAGTCTCAATCTTGAGCAGGTGACAATCGAACTCCTGGCAGTGGGCAGAGTTAGCATGCAATACAATCATGATGATAATGATAATAATGATGATGATGTTGATGACGACATTTGCGTTTCTGTCAATCTTATATCTTGTCGTTTGGTTTCAAAGACCTACAAATCAGTGCCAACATCTCTCACCATCATACGGACATGCAGAATTCCTTGAATTCTGTTTTTCCCCTTAGTGTGGCTTCTAGCTCCTTAGCCCAATAACAACAATAATATTAATGTTATATTGATCTTCAAGATCCACCTCTGTTAACGCAACCATAACTCCGAGACCTAACTCTGTAGTGTAATAATCATAATAACAGCATGATGTCTTTCGATCCCATTTATCTTAGTCGATTTTCCAAAATCTGTATCAGAGTATATGGATAATGATATTGAAATAATAAATACAGCACTTTGGGTGACAACCTCAAGACAAATGAGTTTGTTATGGCATGAACCTCCTTGGGCTTGAGCCCACTTCATCAGATGTATGGAGTACGATCTGTGGTTGCCAACGAGATGGATAGAAAGCAAGGAGGGAAGGAAAGCTGAAGTCAAATGGGAGCACAATGCATACATTTCCCCCCCCCATGACATTTCAATTAAAGCCCAAATGCAGGCAAAACAGCTGATGAGCAGGGATTGATCAGTTTTGCTGCAGGTTTTAATGTCAACCTAGTTAACTGTTGTCCTGACTCCCTTTTTTTTTAGGACCCTGTAAGTCCCTATTTAGGGTAGAGTTGGGGTAACTGGAAAGAGCTGAGCATTTACTGGCCAGATGCCCTTCCTGATGCTTATGCGGAGTTCGCAGCAGGATTTTTTTTTCTTTGTGCCCTAGGAGAGAAACAACTGCTGCTACCTAGGATTGAACTCTCAACCTTCTGAGTGGGAGGCAAGCATCTTCACCCCTTAGGCCACCACACTGCTCAACTTGTTGTCCTTATTTAGGTTAAAATAGAAAGGATCAGATTTGGTCTGTTCTATGAAGAACCAGAGGTGGAATCTATTCTAGAAAGTTTTTAAAAAATGGAAGAAGGAAATGGTAAATAATAATTTACTTAATTGCCTTACTTAGCAACAGAAATTCTGGTCCCAATTGTTATATGTTGAGGACTCTTTATGGCCTCTCAAAACGGGGAAATTTTCTTTCAGCTATTATTCAGTCTCAGGACAAGTAACAGCTATTTTTCTATTCTGAACGAGGAAATAGATTATCACTGGACTTCTCTCATCATTTTTTTCTACAAATCAACTGGCAAGTACTTTCTTTTTCTCTTCCTCTCCAGGAGCGATGTTCCACTATCTTTTTTAATCGTCGACTCCCTCTGCATTTTAATTTATTCTTTTTTCCACAAGACAAGTTTGACAAATTATGGAGGGCTGTCCTTATGTTCCTTATAGTACTATTATTATTTAAACTACTTCCCCTGCTGATCCCTATCTTTCTTTCCAACTCTTCTCTCTCTTTTTGTGTTCTATATTACTCACTTGGTGAATTGTTTTTAACCACAGTTTTCAAGACTCTGGTAAGCATGCTGTTCTTCATCCTTTGTTAAAGGACCCCCGCTTGCATCCTTTTTGTGATTAAGTCACTGATATATGTCTCTGTTTCCTCTTTTCTTATTTAAAATCCTTGAGGGAGTTCCTGTGAAGGCACGTGGAAAAGATCTCGGTACATGGGGCAAAGAGATCCTGCCAAGAGAACACTCAAGGTTAGCCCACAGTTGGATAATAGGAGGGGTCAGAAGAGACCAGGGGTGAAATCCAGCAGGTTCTGGAGAACCGGTAGCAGAAATTTTGAGTAGTTCGGAGAACCGGCAAATGCCACTTCTGGCTGGCCCCAGAGTGGGGTAGGAATGGAGATTTTGCAATATCCTTCCCCCAGGAGTGGGGAGGGAATGGGGATTTTGCAGTATCCTTCCCATGCCATGCCCACCAAGTTCACGCCCACCAAGCCACACCATGCCCACCAAGCCACGCCAACAACTGCCATTTGTCAGAAATGGTATAGGGTTTTCTGCGGGGGGTTGGACTAGATACCTACAAGGTCCTTTCCAACTCTGAGAATCTGTAAGAATCTGTAAGACTCTGTCAATGTAGCTCTACAATAAAGTAGAATTAGTTTAACTTTCGATTCCGATCTAGTTCATCCCGCGAGGCCGACATCAATCAGATATCATGTTAGTATTTCATCTTGGATGTCTCCCATTGTTTCAGTTTGAACATGGATGTAAGAATTGGTTCCTTGACTGATGACGATTCAGAAAATTGCTACATAAACAGCCAGGGGCAAGCTTGTTATTTTTAGAAGAAAAGACTGCCTTTTTAAAGAAGAAAAACAAGTTCACAGGAAAGCTGTTAGACAATCAAAAAAAGTCTCCACCCTGATGTAGAGGGATAGAATTGGTTCTAAATGGGAAATATTCCAAGTATTGGTTCTCAATGGTATAGGAAGCCCCCCTCCCCAGATTAAAATATTCTTTATTTTTAATATTAAAAGAGGCAGAATATTATATTTCCCCAAAGGAAAAATGGAGAAACATGCTCTTAAAGGCAGAAAGCAGCCCTGGACTTTCTGAATAGTAAAACAGCTTCCAGCAGATACCTGAAGTCTTTAGAGATGGATATTTTTGGAAGTCTGGGCCAATCTATTCATAAACATAAACACACAGAAGGTTGGACCTGATGGGATTAAAATTTACTTTCCCCCACCCAAATTCTAAGAACAGGACATGATCTTTAGGACATAATAGGATTTACCCATCACCATTAGGATAGCAAAAGGCACAAGGCTCACTACATTGCACAACCCCCTGGAGCATCTCAAAGCCCTATAAAAATCCATCCATTCCTAAATCAAGGTTTCAGCCACCCCAGAAACATGCTTCTGTCAATGAAGTTTCTGGAATCCAAATAAACCTTTCCTTGCAGCCAGTCAGTTGGCCTTTCCAGGGCCTTTCTCCCAGCTTGGAACAAGACCTGATTTTTCTTCCAACAATGAGAAATATTCAATTGCTGGAATTTTGTAAATTCTTTCTATTCTTTTCAATAAATCTTGCTGAAGAGAGACCAAGACAATTTGTGCTTAGAAACAATCACTTTAATTTGGGGGAATAATGCACAAAACATCACATTTTGGCTGATCACTTTTTCTCTATTGTGCTTTCCCCCCACTTTTCTATGGGGTTCCCAGATAACCCCAATTTCCTCCACTTACAGCCCCGGAGTTGGGATCAAGGATCATAGGACTTCATGCTTTGTCACTGAGCTTATAGCCAAGATCACTGATTTTCATTTGCTGAATCTTCCTAGGGTCCAGATTTTTTTGACCCAGATGAGAGCAGCTTTATTGGTACAACCTCTTTGGCTTCCTGCTTACCATACTGCAGTTGTCTCTTAGCTGGTGTTCAAAATACCTCGTTCCATCCCTGAGACTGAATTCATTCAGGTTGTTCTGGACATTCCGTGCTATTTTCAAATCTCATTTCCTCACAGGGCTCATTCTTGGTTCCCTGTTTCAGTCAAAGCCAGCATAAATCACATCTGGCTTAAATTGTGTTGAGAGCCCATTGGTCCTGAATCCAGTATCTATGGGCTGATGTGTCTATGGAAATTCTCAATCATGGTTGTTCCAAAGGTGCTTTTTTTTTTTTTTTTTTAAATTGATTTATATGCCGCCCTTCTCCGGAGACTCAGGGCGGCTTACAATGCATTAAGCAATAGCCTTCATACTTTTGTATATTTATACAAAGTCAGCTTATTGCCCCCACAAACTGGGTCCTCAATTTACCCACCTTAGAAAGGATGGAAGGCTGAGTCAACCTTGAGCCTGGGGAGAATTGAACTCGCAGTAATTGCAGGCAGCTGGATGTTAAATGCTGCTTTAGGAGGCATTAGCCTCCTATGCCACTCAGGCTCCTAATGGCAACTGGGCTTCCTTCGTTTTTTCTTTGAAAATGTTTTGATTCTCAGTCAAGAAACTTCTTCAGTTCTTGAGGGAAAAAAAAAAAACCTTTGGGATTCTCTGCTGGTATTTTTTTTACTTCAGTAGTGGTCAAAATTTTGGAAACCTTTTGGGGAAAGTGTATTTTCTAAAACTAAAACTTTTTTTTTTTGAGTAGTACCAGTGGTGGGTTGCCCCTGGTTCAGACCAGTTCGCAAGAACCTGTAGTAAAACCAGCAGGAGGCCCTGCCTACCGCCCCAGATGTCATCATCAGTGATCTGCGCATGCGATCCCATTGCGAACCAGTAGTAAAGGTAAGTAGATCCTACCCCTGACTAATACCATAAAATTATATATTAATGGAAAGATAACTTAATCAAGAATGTAATGCAATAACTTTTATGAAGGATTTGCTATTAGAATAGCAGTTATAGTATAAAGAAGAAAAGTGAAACACGTAGAAAAAACAAGATATACAAAAATTATCACCATAGAAAAAAACGAGATATACAAAAATTATCACCATGTCAGTTAATACTTAGTTGGGTAACCTTTAGCATGAATTACGGCCTTACAACGCTTCCCATGGAGTGAACCAAGTCTTTTAGTTCTGCAGCTGTGATAATGTGAAACAAGATTGAATGATTGCTTCTATTAACTGGGTTTTATTGCTGGGTCGCTTCTGACTAACAAGTTTCTTTAGTCGGCTCCATAGATTTTCAATTGGGTTAAGGTCTGGGCTATTCCCAGGCCATTCCAGCAGTGGAATATGATTATCTTGAAACTCCAAAAAAAAAAGTGGTGTTATTAGCTATCAAACCTCAAAAATCGACTTTTCCCAAAAGATTTCCACAATTTTGGCCACTACTGAATGTTCTTCTAAGGAAGTTCTTCTGTTCCTAGGTTGTGATCTTCAAACTCCCACAACTCTGGAATCAACTCCTTCCTTTCCAATGTCTCTTTGAAAGTGTGGTGGTCTTTAGAGGGGATTTTGAGATATTTATTCAACCGGCAAAACAATATAGTGTGTGGTTATCCCTTTTTTTTTCTCTTATTCACCCTGGCAGCCCTAAATTAATATCTACTTTATTTTAATGCTTTATGGACTTCTACGTACACAATCTTATTGCAGGTGTTGTTTAAAATGTGTACTGTTGTTGTTTTTCATTTGATTGTTAATACTTTGATTACTTGTTTGGCTGTTAAATTGTGAACTAATTCTAATGAACAGGATTTTTGAATTGCTATTTATTTATTTATTTTAATTTGATTTATATGCCGCCCTTCTCCGGAGACTGAGGGCAGCTTACAGTGCGTTAAGCAATAGCCTTCATACTTTTGTATATTTATACAAAGTCAGCTTATTGCCCCCACAAACTGGGTCCTCATTTCACCTACCTTAGAAAGGATGGAAGGCTGAGTCAACCTTGAGCCTGGCAAGATTCAATCTTACTTTAATTTTATTTGTACGACACATATAATTATGTATGTATGCATGCATGCATGCATTTTTATTATTAAATTTTGAGCTTGCCCAACTATGAAAAGATTCTGGGCAGCCTACCACTATAAATGAATACAAATTTAAAAAGAGAAACAAGAAGGCTGAGGCCCTATAAAGAGGTCAGAGATTATATTATAAGAAGACTGGAGACTAAGATTATAAAAAGTTTGGAGACTAAGGTATATGATGAACAGTTAAGGGAGCAAGGTATGTTTCGCCAAACATAGACAAGGCTTAGGGGTTGAGATAATAGTTTGCTTCCAATTCTTGAAGAGCTGTCACAGGAAAGAGGCAGTTGACAGTTCTGGTCACCACAATGTAAAAAAGATGTGGAGACTCTAGAATGAGTGCAGAGAAGAACAACAAAGATGATTAGGGAATTGGAGGCTAAAACATATGAAGAACGGTTGCAAGAACTGGGTACGTCTAGTTTAATGAAAAGAAAGACTAGGAGTGACATGATAGCAGTGTTCCGATATTTCAGGGGCTGCCACAAAGAAGAGGGAGTCAAGCTATTCTCCAAAGCACCTGAGGGCAGGACAAGAAGCAATGGGTGGAAACTAATCAAGGAGAGAAGCAACCTAGAACTCAAGAAATTTCCTAATAGTTAAAACAATTAATCAGTGGAACAACTTGCCTCCAGCATAAAACAGAACAGAACAGAATTCTTTATTGGCCAAGTGTGATTGGACACACAAGGAATTTGTCTTGGTGCATATGCTCTCAGTGTACGTAAAAGAAAAGAAGCTGTGAATCCTCCAACACTGGAAGTGTTTAAAAAGATGTTGGATAACCATTTGTCTGAAGTGATGTAGTGTTTCCTGACTAAGCAGGGGGTTGGACTAGAAGACCTCCAAGGTCCCTTCCAACTCTGTTATTCTCTTCTCTTCTCTTCTCTTCTCTTCTCTTCTCTTCTCTTCTCTTCTCTTCTCTTCTCTTAGTTAGTTTATTATATCTTCTCTTCTCTTCTCTTCTCTTCTCTTCTCTTCTCTTCTCTTCTCTTCTCTTCTCTTAGTTAGTTTATATCTTCTCTTCTCTTCTCTTCTCTTCTCTTCTCTTCTCTTCTCTTCTCTTCTCTTCTCTTCTATTCTATTCTATTCTATTCTATTCTATTCTATTCTATTCTATTCTATTCTAATATGACTTATTCTCCAAAGCACCTGAGGGCAGAACAAGAAGCAATACAGATGGTCCTCGATTTACAACAGTTCTTTTAGTGATTGTTCAAAGTTACAAAGTTACTTTATGAAAAAAGTGACTTATGACCGTTTTTCACAGCTACAACATTTGCAGCATTTCCACACACATGTGATCAAAATTCAAATGCATGGCAATTGGTTCATACTTATGACCATTGCAGCATCCTGGGGTCATATGATCCCCTTTTGCGAACTTCTGACAAGCAAAGCCAATGGGGAAGCCAGATTCCCTTAACAAGCAGATTATTAATTCATATCGTCACCACTACAGGCTCGGGAGAACCGGGCCGAACCAGGAGGAACCCACCATTGCTATGCTCCAATAAAACCATATAATACCATCCAAGGAAAAAAATATCTCTTACCCAATACCTTAACCCCAGGCCTAGGAATTAAGTCAAGTCTTCACAGTATTATTTAAATGTTATAAATATTATTATTGATGGGAGTAATAATAGAATTTTTACTGGAAAGAGGCAGGTGGGTTATGGGCTGTAAGTAGCTCACCCTATCTTTAATCATCCATGATTAAGCCTCTGTTTTGAATGAAGAACGTTCCATATTTAGTTCCTGGGATCTCTCAAAATGTTTGGAAAATTGTATTTTCTGAAAACCAGCATCACTACCAAGAGTGGTTGGGGAAGAGACATAGTGATGGATAACAAGCAGGGGTGGTACCTTGTTTTCCCCAAAATAAGACATCCCCTGATAATGAGCCCTATCGGGCTTTTGAGCGCATGGCAATAAGGCCAAGCGCTTATTTCAGAGTTCAAAAAAATATAAGAGGGGCTTATTTTCGGGGAAACACGGTAGTCACTTACTTTCCCTACTGGTTAACACATCCTGTCCACGCATGAGCCCGGCCTTCCGTGCATGTGCTTTGCTGGCCCGCGTGCCTTCCATGCATTAGAATTAGAATTCGAATTTTTTATTGGCCAAGTGTGATTGGACACACAAGGAATTTGTCTTGGTGCATATGCTCTCAATGTACATAAAAGAAAAGATACGTTCGTCAAGAATCATAAGGTACAACACTTAATGATAGTCATAGAGTACAAATAAGCAACCCAGAAACAATATCAATATAAATCGTAAGGATACAAGCAACAAAATTACAGTCATAAGTGGAAGGAGATGCATGCACCCAGCCTCAAAACATGCCTAAATAGGATGGCATAGAGCCTGGGCGGGCCCACCCGCAATTTCCGCTAGCGGTTCGGGTGAACTGGTCCAAACCGGCTGAATGCCACCTCTGATAACAAGGATCTGGTGCACTGTTTCTCAACCATGGCAGCTTGAAAGATGTATTGGACATCAATTCCCAGCATTCTGGCTATGGAATTCTGGGAGTTGAAGTCCACCCATCTTCAAGTTGCCAAGGTTGAGAAATTCTTGTCTGTTATGAGGACCGTGTCTCAGTATATGGTAAATTGTGAAATGTTAAGAAGCGAACTATTTTGTACCTGGGAGTCAGATCAGAGGTTGAGCAAACAACACAAGATGATGGGTTGATTCTCCAACAAATATACCTGGTAAAATTCCTCTTTGAAATCTAGACATGTCTGCCAGTCGTAGATGTTCATATTGAGCTAAATGGACTAATTGTCTGACTCAGGGCTTGGTGTTACTTCTCGCAAACAGCTATGGCTTACTTAACTATGGTTTATCAGCTGAGTTCATGCATATACAGGCTAAATAGATAATAATATGGCTTAGCAAAATGGAAGGACCAAATCAATATGTTGCTATCTGTTCTGACCCAGCCTTAGCAGAAGCAAGAAACAGACTCCTTGTCACGAAAACCCCTCTTTATTTACCTCTTGTGAATTAATTGCATTCACCCATCGAAATGTCCAGGCAAGAGTCCTTCAAGGAGTTAACTGCAGTAACAGACCTTATCAGCACCTTGTGATAATTGCAAAGCCGTGAGCTCCCAGCTGAAAGGCTGCAAATTAAGTTCTGGCAAGCAGTCTTTGTGGCACGAAACACAATGAGCAAAATCTTCAGAAATGCGAACTGTTGTCTCCTATGTCAACCACTCCCCTTTCCTTTAATTTATTCCCCAGCCAGGGAAGGGCCATTCAGCATCCACGTGTGCTGTGCTTCCTGAGTCGACTCCTTGCCCTCTGTTGTTCACCTCTCCTAACTGCTCTGCGCATATGTGCATCTGGAACAGGCCCCAGCTGTTCTTCCTCCTCATTCATATCAGCCTCCAAAGGCCTCTCCAGTGACTGGGAAATGTTGGATAGCCCTGGCTCTGTGTCTGACGCAGAGCCTTCCCCAGACTCCAGAACTGGCCCAAGTTCCTCCCCAACCTCCTTATCATCTGACTCTGCCGCCAGCTCCCTGGCAACTGGTGGGCCACAACACTATCCCAGTCAACAATGTGTTTTGTGCAACACATCAAAGAGGAATATTCTCTTTTTTGTAGCAAGGGAAACATCCTTTGGGAAAGATGGTATATTTAAGAATAATGGGCATGTTTGGTCCCCGATGAGAACCATCTAAAACTCTTTAGAATCTATTACCTACACACATGAGACTTTATTTATTATTCTATCCCAGATCCCTCTGCCTTCATGAACAAAGTAGACAAATTGTCTGTGGAATTCATTAAGACTTGGTGATAAAGCCACCAACTTGAATGACTTTGGGGATTTAAAGGAGGAGGCGTCTATCAAAGTCTATTCAACTTGAGAATTCAGTTTCTTCCCAAAGAAACAGAGGTGTGTAGACCAGACTCAAGAGACTTATGTAAGGGAGTGGAAGAAATGGATAGAGTATGTGCAGAATAAATACCAAACTAGGAAGTACCAGATAGCTTTTAGTTGAATGTTGTATAGAAATGTATAGTATATAGAGGGTAGAATAGTTTAATGTCATGTAGAAATGTATAGTACACAGGGGGCAGAATAGAAGGGTGGTAATGATATAATATGATTTGGATTTGGATTTCACCTTGGGGAAGTCATGGGAGGAGGGGAGGGTTAGGGAGGGAAAGGGGGGGGGAATGGGAAAATGTGTATTTGTAAAACTTTTTCAATAATAAAAAAAAAAAGAAACAGAGGTGTGTGTCTCCATCACTTGCCTGAAAATACAGATAGTCCTCAACTTACAATAATTCATTCACCGACCATTCAAAGTTACAGCTGCACTAAAAATGTGGCTTACAATTGGTCGTCCCAAAGGTGCTTTTTCAAGGGGCAACTGGACTTTCTGGTTTTTCTTTGAAGACATTTTGCATCTCATCCAAGAACCTTCTTCAGCTCTGACTGGATGGTGGGGAATGGAAGGATTTATACTCCTTGCAGACAGCTGGTCATTTGCATTTTTTTAGCAGGTCGTGAAAGTCACCTGGAGGTTTATCTGTGTCATCAGGGTCACCTGAGTGTTGGAAATTGGTGTTGACGCTTCTTGGAACTGCTAAAAGAACTGTGTTGTGGATTGGAGATAGATTGGAGATTTTGGACAGAGAGGATCATTGGTTTGAAAGAGGGGTTAAAGAGGCCATCTATGTCAAAATTGAACAGCCCTCTCAACAGAGGAGGAGGGATACAACATCATCTATCTCCAGTCTACAACACAGTTGTAGTCCTTCCATTCCCCACCATCCAGTCAAAGCTAAAGAAGCTTCTTGGATGAGAAGCAAAATGTCTTCAAAGAAAAACCAGAAAGTCCAATTGCCTCTTGAAAAAAGCACCTTTGGGACAACCATGACTGGGATGACTGAGAATCTCCATAGACACGTACAATTGGTCCTTACACTTCCAGCCATTGCAGCATCCCCATGGTCACGTGATCCGAATCCGGGCGCTTGGCAACCCAGCATTATATTTACAATGGTTGCAGCATCCCAGGGTCATGTGATTGCCAATTGTTACCTTCTCAGCCATCTTCTGACTAGCAAAGTTAATGGGGGAAGTTGGATTCACTTAACAACTGCATGATTCAATTACAACTGCAGTGATTCACTTAACAACCATAGTAAAAAAAAAGATTGTAAAATCAGGTGTGACTTGCTTAGAAAGAGAAGTTCTGGTCCCAATTGTAGATATAAATCAAGGATTACCTGTGCTTTAAACTATTATCAGATGTAACCTGCAAAAAATTCTCCTATTACCAGATGGCAACCAAAATATTAGAATTTTTTTCTTCTTTTTTCCTTGGTTATTAGCTAATGTTCACTCAGATTGTTGCAGCCAAGATCTGACAAGAAATAATGGGTGGAAGATCATTAAAGAGAGATCCAACCTAGAACTAAGGAGAAATTTCATGGCAGTGAGAACAATTAATTAGTGGAACAGTTTATCTCCAGAAGGAGTGGGTGCTCCATCACTGGATATTTCTAAAGAAGAGATTGGACAGACATTTGTCAAGAATGATCTAGGGTCTCCTCCTCAAGCAGGGGGTTAGACTAGAAGACCTCTATGGTCCCTTTCAACTGTGTTAATCTGTATTCTGTACTCTATTCATAGCCATCACACACCCAAGGTTTTCTGGAAAAACTTTATTTTAATAGCCAATGTATTTAAGGGAAGTCAGGATCATGGCTTGTGTGGACACTACACCATTTTACCTGCTTATTTGCTGTAACTCTCTACCTGATCTCTCTGCATGATCACTGTTTGATCATAGCTACATGTTGCTTTCTACTATTTATTGAATGTTTTGATATTGAACTTGTTCCTGTTTTTGAAACTCAAGAAGAACTGTTTTATTGTGTATGACTACAACTGGTAAGAAGACTTTGTACTTGAAATATCCCTGGATTGATCTTTTAACTCTCGTCTTATCTGTGTATGACTTGGATTGTTTTTGGACTTTGCTTTACTTTTTCTAAAAGTAAAAGACTACAACAACTCAGTGTGTTTGTATGTTGACTGTGATTGTTCACAACTACTCCCAGTCACTTTTCATGCATTTACTCTGCTCAATAACCCACAACATTGGTTATGAGCCAAGAATATCCTTAACAATATGGATTAATATAATTTTGAGATCAGGAGATACACCATTCCAAGGGAGAGGAAGGGAGGCTGAATGACAATCCCATAGTCTCTGAAGATGATATTCCTGTAAAGATGAGACTCAGAGAGACCCCACTGTTGAAGAAGGTAGTCCCATAAATATCCAACTCCCAGCCCTGAAATTCGCTTTTGAGATACCAATAAAGGGGAATATTTTAGCTCAGGGTCTAGCACTGATGGTGTTACCTAGTTTTGGTAATGAAACATGTGCAAGCAAGCAACCAAGCTCAGAGAGCACCAAGGAGCCCCTCTTTTGAGATATGTTTCAGAGGCAAAGATTGTTTTGGAGAAAATCTGAAATGTGTTGTGAGCACAGCTTATTTACTTACAGTACAAGGGAGGCTAAGGAGTACTGTATGTATAAATGTCCTGTCTTTTTCACTGTCTTTTTCTTGTCTTGGAGTCCTAGTGGACAATCATTTAGATATGAGCCAGCAGTGTGCTGCAGCTGCCAAAAAAGCCAACACAGTTCTAGGATGCATAAACAGAGGGACAGAATCAAGATCACATGAAGTATTAATACCACTTTATAATGCCTTGGTAAGGCCACACTTGGAATACTGCATTCAGTTTTGGTCGCCACGATGTAAAAAAGATGTGGAGACTGTAGAAAGAGTGCAGAGAAGAGCAACAAAGATGATTAGGAGACTGGAGGCTAACACATATAAAGAACGGTTGCTGGAATTGGGTATGTCTAGTTTAATGAAAAGAAGGACTAGGGGAGACATGATAGCAGTGTTCCAATATCTCATGGGCTGCCACAAAGAAGAGGGAGTCAATCTATTCTCCAAAGCACCTGAGGGTAGGACAAGAAGCAATGGGTGGAAACTAAGGAAGGAGAGAAGCAATTTAGAACTAAGGAGGAATTTCCTGACAGTTAGAACAATTAACCAGTGGAACAACTTGCCTCCAGAAGTTGTAAATGCTCCAACACTAGAAGTGTTTAAGAAGAGATTGGATAACCATTTATCTGAAGTGGTGTAGGGTTTCCTGCCTAAGCAAGGGGTTGGACTAGAAGACCTCCAAGGTCCCTTCCAACTCTGTTATTCTATTCTATTCTATTTTTGCTCTACAGTATGTACATTATTTTCTCCTGAAGCTTTCTTGGGTTTTTAATGCTACCATTAGATCCGCAAGACAATTTCACCAGGAAATGTCTCCAATTACAGTTGTCCCATACCAATGCTACTGTTCCCTGTTAAGTGAGAAAAGGTTAAAAAATGTCTCGATTCAGAAGAAAATCCAGAGAAACTACCCACCCAATTTCTTCACCCTTTAAAGTTGTTGGAGAAGTTTGAAAGGCCATTGGTGCCCCATTCTTATTTAGCCATTTCATTCAAAACATCCTTATATAATTGTCTGGAAGTTGAGTCATGGCAACTAGACAAGTCTACCTGGATGACTGAGAATTTTCATCGACATATCCCTATATAAATGGTGACACAGGAAGGCCAGATAGGATAAAATTAAATTTTAGGTCAATGTCTATGGAGATTCTCAGTCATCCAGGTCACAGTTGTCTCAGATGTGCTTTTTCAAAAGGCAACTGGACTTTCTTTGTTTTTCCTTGAAGATGTTTCGCTTCTCATCCAAGAAGCTTTTTCAGTTTTTATTTATGGTGGGGGGATGGAAGGAGTAGCTTATTAAATATTAACAATATTTTTATAATATTATTAATATTTGAGGGGCTGTCACAGAGAGGAGGGGGTCAAGTTGTTTTCCAAAGCACCCGAAGGCCAGACAGGGAATAATGGATGGAAACTGATCAAGGAGAGATTCAACCTGGAAGGAGAAATTTTCTGACAGTGAGAACAATCAGCCAATGGAACAGCTTGTCTTTGGAAGTTGTGGGAGCTTCATCACTGGAGGCTTTCAAGCAGAGACTGGGCTCCAATTGTCAAAAATGGTGTACGGTCTTCTGCTTGTGTAGGGGAGTTGAACTAGATGACCTACAAGGTCCCTTCCAACTCTCTTAATTTGAACAAGATTATTGTTTTAGAATATTCAAATTATTTAATTTTAGGTAATATTGGCCAGATTAGGTATCCCAACAAATGAACCTGGCTGATTCACCAACCTTCTAGATGTTGCCAAATTCTTAGTATAATAGGCATTGTGTACCATAGGGTTAAAATGTTGCAGCTGAACAAAAGAATCCAGATTCAAGCTCCAACTTGACCATGGAGTTTCCTGCATGACTTGGGGGCCAGTCAGCTCCAGTCCAATCTCATGAAACAGTGGTGGAACTCAAATGATGAAAAACAGCTGTATATAATAGCTCACGTTTTAGTCACTTCCTGTTGTTGAAACACACCCTAATGGACTGCCGTTGAAGGCCACCCAGAAGCTACAAATGGTCCAGAATGTGGTGGCGCACACAATGATGGGTATCTCTAGGGCTTTTCCAGCTTTCGTTCTGAGAGTGCCACCACGATGTTGATGCCTAAAAAAAATTGTATTGCAGTTATGAACTCCTTTTTAAGGAGGGTGTGATGGTAGCCAAGAAGGATGTCCACATTTATTTATTTTATTTATTTATTAGTTTGATTTATATGCTGCCCTTCTCCAGAGACTCAGGGCGGCTTACAATGCTTTTTAAGCAATAGCCTTCATACTTTTGTATATATCTGCTTAGTAGGGCTTTTGGCCCTCCCTAAGCGGTGTTCTATTTTATACAAAGTCAGCTTATTGCCGCCACAAATCGGGTCCTCATTTTACCTACCTCGGAAGGATGGAAGGCTGAGTCAACCTTGAGCCTGGTGAGAATTGAACTCGCAATAATTGCAGGCAGCTGGCATCTATATACTACTTTAAGAGTAGTTTAGTCCACTGCACCACCAGGCTCCACATACCTAAGCATCCAGAACTAGCAGACAAAAATGTGCCCAACCTCCCTGTCATGAAAGCAATGCAGTCCCTGAAATCTCCTGGCTATGTGATAGAACAGTTTGCCTGGAGGCATTTTTATTGGTATTTGATCCATGAGGGCATCCAGTACCTATGGGATTATCTCCACATACCACCTGAAATTGTGCCTCTCACATTGTGCCACAGCCATCCTGAAACAGGCAGACCCAGGCCCAGAGGTTTAGAGGGTGAACCTCCTGCTCATCTTACATGATGAGAAGCTGATAGGGATACCTATGGAAGAAGCGCAGCTTTTCCTGGTGCAGACAAAAAGGCAGAAGCTGGTGCTGGCTCAGCTACTGAATTTCAGTTTAGAGGTGGATTTGGACCAGGGGTGAAATCCAGCAGGTTCTGACAGGTTCTGGAGAACCGGTAGCGGAAATTTTGAGTAGTTTGGAGAACCGGCAAATACCACCTCTGGCTGGTGCCAGAGTGGGGTGGGAATGGGGATTTTTCAGTATCCTTCCTCTGCCACGCCCACCAAGCCACACCATGCCCACCAAGCCACGCCCACAGGACCGGTAGTAAAAAAAATTGAATTTCACCACTGATTTGGACGTGGGCGTGGTCAACCCCCTCAGTAGAAAACTGTTGGTGTTATTTGCATCTTGTGTATAATAAAAGGGTGTCTCTAGGTTTTCCCATGTAGCATCTCTGTTGCGTGAGCTTCACTAGCTTCCAGTTTTCCAGTTGAAGAAAATTCAAAGTGATGGTTATTATCTGTAAAGGCCTATATGGCACGGGACTAGGTTTGTGGGACCACTATTCCCTAAGGGCATCTGCCTGGCCTACAAGATTGAATAGCATGGACACAGTCCTAGTCCCCTCCATTAAATGCTCCTGTTGTGGCTCCGTTACCTGAGCCTGTGTCATCGGCAGGAGAGGACTCCGAGAGTGAAGGAGAAGAGTTGGCAAGGCCTCCCTCTCCAGGACCCTCCTCTCTGGCAATGCCTTCGGTGTCTGCCGAAGGGCAAGAGATAGGGCCGGGGCCAAGCACGTCCATGTAGAAACAGGTGGACAGTGATGAGGGAAATGAGTCTTGGCTGGATCCCCGGCAGCATCGCAGAGATAAGCGCGCACAACAGAAGAAAAGGTGTGCCAGAGATTAAGCTGAGTCACTGGACCACACCCCACAGGGGACAAAAGGGGGTGAGGTGGCCATTCAGACTCTGTGACGGACAAAACTAACTACTAGCGAGTCACATTGCATCTTTGGAAACAACATTATCGGCCTTGGATTTATTTTACGAACTGGACAATTCTTGACTGTGTGTATTTTGTTTATTGAGTAAAGTTCTTGGCAAGCAGCTACTGGGTTGCTGCCAAGCTTCTTATCGGAAGAATTGGTTATCTGCCAGTTTATTTAACCCCCGGCTGTCTGTTTGTGTGCGTGTGTGAGATGGGGACAAAACAGCTCCCATCTTCTGGGACCTAGGAAGCATGGTTTATCCATGGTAGCCTTTGTCTTATGGAACACCCTTCCCCTTGAACCGCAGCAGGTCCCCTACCCTTTAAACCTTCCAAAAAGTACATAAGATCTGGGTTTTTCACCAAATGATGGGATAAGGTGAGATTGATGAGATGAACTTTTGTGAGCGGCACATGAAAGTTTAGCTATGGTGCCAAGTTTGGTTTTGGTTTTGGTTTTAACACTAGTGATTTTAATTTTTTTTTAAATTGTACATAATGTTGTTTTATCTTTTGGTTGGGAATTATCCAGAGTTTGGTACAAGATGGCCAGCTACAAAAATGTTTTAAATCAATAAATCAATCTCATTGAACTCTCCAGAGGAAAAAGTAGTGTAGGAGATGACCAGACTGATCTTGAGGAAGAGATCCAACGAGTCATCAGTCATGAGTCCCTGCGCACCTACAAGAGATCTTAGTCCAGCCCACATTGAATTCCTTTCTATTCTTAACTCCCGTTAATTTCCCTTGACCATTAGTAACTCAGATTCTTGTAGGGAACTTAAACTTGCAATAAATCTTTATAGTCATTTGAACTGTCTGAATCTCCAGATTTCCCTAGTGCTTGACTGCTAGGATATAAATGCAAAAATAAATATGTAGACTCAGAAGTGGGTCCCAGAGATCCTAAACCAATGCCGTATTTCTTTCTTTCTTTCTTTGTTTATTATATTTTTATGCCATCTATATCTCCCTTATAAGGTGACATTAAGGTGCAAGAAGAGACATTTAATTCACAGGTAGAACAGGGAATTCTCCAAACAGTAAAAAGACACCATGTAACTTCTTCATACATACTAGGTAGAGTTGATGTACAAAGAACATTATGCATTCTTTATTATTTAAAAGGAATTTCAAATATTACCCCAGCTACGAGATGGGTAATTTGCAGTCTTTGAGTTGATTTTCCCGTAGCTGTTGGCCTAATATCAAAAGCCCTCTGCAACAAATCAGTTCAAATCTCGGGTAAGAGCCATCTGTCCTTTTCGACAGCCCTGGGAGAGCGGGAGATGTCAAAATTAAAGAAGAAGAAGCCATAGAGAATGGATAATCTGTTTTAAATTTGGCTCTGGTCCCACACATCTTGCCTGCAGCCCTGCCCACCCTTGGCCTCCAGCCTAGGAGCTTTTTTTTGGGAGGGGGGTTGCCTTGAAATAGCTCAAGTAGCATTTGATGTAGGGAGAGGAAAATTTTCAGTTTGGGATCACATGCAGAGTTTCTGATTTCTCATTCCAAACTTCTGCGCAGAGCTGAGGATGGATGAGATGGCTTGAAAAGGCTCCTTTCAAATCTGTACTTTTATTTCCCATTTAGTTGATGAGGACAAAAAAAAAAATCCAACTTGCAGCCTCCTGGCTATAGTCTCATTTCCTTCATCTAGAAAATTGCTAATGTTTGTACAAGACGCCACGGCACTGAAAAAAGTGACTTATGACTATTTCTCACATTTACAAACATAAAAAGTAAAGGTTCCCCTTGCACATAGATGCTAGTCGTTCCCGACTCTAGGGGGCGGTGCTCATCTCCATTTCAAAGCCAAAGAGCCAGCGCTGTCCGAAGACGTCTCCATGGTCATGTGGCCGGCATGACTAAATGCCAAAGGTGCATGGAATGCTGTTACCTTCCCACCAAAGGTGGTCCCTATTTTTCTACTTGCATTTTTTACGCGCTTTCGAACTGCTAGGTTGGCAGAAACTGGGACAGGTAACGGGAGCTCACCCTGTTACGCGGCACTAGGGATAATCTTTTAGGACCTTCGGAGAAGCGAAGCCAGTAGGGAAGCCAGATTTACTTAACAATCATGTTACTAACTTAAGAACTGCAGTGGGGGAAAATAAGGCTTTCCTCCCTCCCTCCAGTAAGGCCAAAGAATTTGAAAGAATACAATCAATTTTGTAAATAAAAATGGTGATAGTTCACAAAGATTACTAGGGGCAAATGGAAATACATATTATTTCCATAGCAAGGAAGATAAAAGCAGGAATGGTTAAATTGAATACTTAATTTAAACAGGAAAATACTGTATGTTCTTATTTGGATATCGCTTCTGGAATTTGTGCTTGTGAAGAAGAAGAAAAATGAAACTTTGATTCTGATTGTGTTGATTAGAAAGAGATGGTGTTATAGAAATGGCTAGTTCAGAGGTGGGTTTCAGCAGGTTCTGACCAGTTCTGGAGAACCGGTAGCGGAAATTTTGAGTAGTTCGGAGAACCGGTAGTAAAAATTCTGACTGGCCCCACCCCCATCTATTCTCTGCCTCCCAAGTCCCAGCTGATCGGGAGGAAATGGGGATTTTGCAGTAACCTTCCCCTGGAGTGGGGAAGGAATGGAGATTTTACAGTATCCTTCCCCTGGAATGGGGTGGGAATGGAGATTTTACAGTATCCTTCCACTGCCACGCCCGCCACGCCCGCCACGCCCGCCACACCCGCCACGCCCGCCACGCCCGCCACGCCACGCCCACCATGCTACACCATGCCCACCAAGCCACGCCCACAGAACCGGTACTAAAAAATTTTGAATCCCACCACTGGGCTAGTTATACATTAATATGTAAAAGTCAAAAGTTGAAGTTGGAGTGTGTTTATCTTGTACTCTGCTAGGAAGAGTTGGAAGTCAATGCCCCTTTTCTTTCTTTTTCTCTTCCCCCTTGTATTTCGCACGTCCCTTTCACATTCCCTTTCCTTCCCTTAATTTTCTTTTTTCTTTTCTTTTTTTGTATTTTATACAATAAAAAATTAAAAATGGGGAAAAAAAAAGAACTGCAGCGATAAACTTAACAACCGTGGCAAGAGAGTTCGTAAAAAGGGGCAAAATATGAATAACAACTGTCTTGCTTAGCAATGGAAATTTTGGGCTCAATTGTGGTCATAAACTGAGAGTTATACCTACAATCCATTTGGAATTCTGCCCTTGATCTCATCAGCTAAGGTTGCCTCGGTTCTCGGCTTAAGTTTAAATTCTCCATTCCAGGGGTGAAATCCAGCAGATTCTGACAGGTACTAGAGAACTGGTAGCAGAAATTTTGAGTAGTTCGGAGAACCGGCAAATACCACCTCTGGCTGGCCCCAGAGTGGGGTGAGAATGGAGATTTTGCAGTATCATTCCCCTGGAGTGGGGAGGAAATGGGGATTTTACAGTATCCTTCCCCTGGAGTGGGGAGGGAATGGAGATTTTGCAGTATCCTTCCCCTGGAGTGGGGAGGAAATGGGGATTTTACAGTATCCTTCCCCTGGAGTGGGGAGGGAATGGAGATTTTGCAGTATCCTTCCCCTGGAGTTGGGTGGGAATGGAGATTTTGCAGTATCCTTCCCCTGCCACACCCACCAAGCCATGCCCATCAAGCCACACCACACCCACCAAGCCACGCCCACAGAACCGGTAGTAAAAAAAAATTGGATTTCACCACTGCTCCATTCTCTTGTGAGATGCCAGTCTTCTCACCTTCAAGATGAATTTGGCATTCTTACCTGATAGCTTCCGACAACTTAAGCAAGCACGCTATGATCTCATAAGATTTTGACTGCATTTAATTTAAAATATTTTCTTTTCATTTAGTTCAAGCCGAACAAGCTGGATCCCATCTAAGTATATCAGCTCTGCATCGGCCACTTGATAGCATATGAAAACAGCTTCATCTGCATGAAACTTTAACATCTGGATGGATCATAGACCATCTTTATGTGAATCTCTTTTTTATATATCATAATTGGGGTGTCCAAGAAAGGTGAAGAGCTGCATAATAATTCCCATTCTAATGCCAAATAAGTGACATTCCACATAAAATACATCTATCGTGCTCTTTATTTTAGGATGCTACAAAGGAAGGGAATAAAAAAATACGAAGACAAATAAATTAATATCAAATTGTCAGGTGCAAGAAGTCAGGAATGCAAGATAGAACTCAAAAGTGTTGTAAGTTTATGTCATGCTACCTATATACAAGAATCTGAACTACTAATGGTTCAAGGCGAATTGGTGCCAGATAAGAATCATCGGACTTCAAAGAGAGCTGATGTTTTATTAGGGCATAGAGATTCTAACCTGATGATGTGTTTGACTCCACCCTCGGTCATCTCCTACAGAAATGTCGTTCAAATTAGATTACACAAATAGATTACTTATTTGCGATACCTCTTCATCCCTTCTACTCTTGGAAGCCATGATTGTGTTGACCATGACAATATGTATTGCCATCTCTGTTTTTTAGACTTCTCTCTCTTTTTGAAGATCACATTAGCTCCATCCAGCAATGGCTGTCTTGCCAGTGGTGGGATTCAACCGGTTCAGGCCAGTTCAGTGGACCGGTAGTTAAATTGCTGGCTGGCTCTGCCCCTTCCTGCCCCTTCTAGGAGTCCCCATGCACCCCATTTTCGCTCCCAGGAGGCTTCAGAGAGGCCTCCTAGGCCCAAAAGGGGCCACGGGGAGGGGCGTGCACCCCTCCCCTGCAGCCCATTTTTGCTCCCAGGGGGTGTAGGGAGGCCTACTAGGCCCAAAATGGGATGTGGGGGGTGATGCACCCTCCTCAGCCCATTTTTTTTAAAATTTGATTTATATGCCGCCCTTCTCCGGAGACTCAGGGCGGCTTACAATGCGTTAAGCAATAGCCTTCATTCTTTTGTATATTTTATACAAAGTCAGCTTATTGCCCCCACAAACTGGGTCCTCATTTCACCTACCTTAGAAAGGATGGAAGGCTGAGTCAACCTTGAGCCTGGTGAGATTTGAACTTGCAGTAATTGCAGGCAGCTGATGTTAATAACAGTGCTTTAGTCTGCTGCGCCACCAGGGCTTTTTGCTCCCGGGGGGTGCAGGAGGCCGTGTGCTGCCTGTCACACCCTCTGGCCACTCCCACCACGGCCACACCCATCCAGCCAGTCATTAGGGCAGAGAACCAGTTAACTTATTTGAATCCCACCACTGTGTCTTGGTATTGCACTTCTCACCCCAATTACTCTTAGAATCAAAGAATTGTAGGATGGAAAAGGACCTTTGAAATCTTTTTAGTGTAATCTTATGTCCAAGGCAGGAGTTCTTATTCTATCCCAGTCAAACTATTGTCCAATCTTTTCTTGAAAACCTCCAGCAATGGAACACCTACAATTTCAGGAGGCAAGAGATTCCATTGATCAATTGGTCTGTCAGGAAATTTCTCTTATTTCCAGGTTGGATCTCCCTTTGACAAGCTTCCACCCATTTCTTTTAGTTCGGCCCTCAGGTGTCATGGAGAGTAAATTGACTCCCTCTTCCCTATGACATCCCCTCAAGTATTGGAAGATAGCTATCATCTCTCTATGTCTTCTCTTTCTCAGGCTAAACATACCTAGTTCCTTTAGCTGTACATTATGCGATTTAGCCTCCTCACCCCTTATAGTCTTTGTTGCTCTTCTCTGCACGCTTTCTGGGCCTCAGGATCTTCTGTCATACATTTGTTTTCTCTTCAAGAATTAGTGTACTATAGGGTGGAATATAAATCCTATCTCTCTCTGTGTCTATCTCAGGGGTGTCAAACTGGTGGCCCACAGGCTGGATGCGTCACATACTGACCACGCCCACCCCAGCTCCGCAAAGGGAAAAAATGTTGCGATATGTCACGCGATGGCAATGTGACGTGGTGAGTTTGACATCTATCTCATCTCTCTATCTCTCTATAAACTCCCCTTTTATGACCCTGTAATCTCTTAATTCAGGGTAAAGTCGGGATGATTGGATGGAGCTGAGCATTTATTGGCCGGATGCCCTTCCTGATGCCATGTGGAGTTCACAGCAATTATTATTATTTTTTAGCCGCAGGAGATAAACATCTGCTGCTACCTAGAATTGAACTCTGAACCTTCTGAGTGGAAGGCAAGTATCTGCACTACTAGGCTACCACACTGCTCATCCATCCATCCATCCATCCATCATCTCTCCTGCAATCTTATCTTTATTCAGTCTTCATATGTCCAATCCATTGATTACTCACTTTTGTATTCCATCCACATCCATCCATCCATCATCCATCCATCCATCCATCCATCTATCCATCCATTTATTCATTCATTCATTCCCCATTTCTTGTTGATTCTAATTTCCGGTTTTACCCTCACATAGTTCTTAACTATCTCATTTTTTTTAACTTTCAACATACTTTGAAGTTTCTCCTGACATAGCCCACTTTTGCTCCTGCATACAAAAGTTGGCAAAAACCCTCTCTTATAGATGACTATTTTCCCTCTGTTGCTTTTTATGCAATACTTTAATATCCTGTTTTGTGAAATTGTCAAAAAAAAATGAAGACAAATTGCTATTAATTACGAATGCAAGAAATTACGCAGCCTAATGCAAAATAGTATTAGAGAGTTTTCTCTGTTAAGTTTCCTATAGCCCATTGTTTAAATGCAGACAAAGAAAGCTGAAGATTTTTCAAAGTAGAAAAACTGAATCACAACCAAAGTTATAATCTTTAACATGCAGGCAAGCATTGCTAGTTTCAATAAAAATGGGTTTTTAAGTATGTTTGTTCTTCTAAAAGCCTTGTTTCAGCTGCTTGGCTGTAATTACATTTTTTTGCTGTTGAATTGATTTATTGTATCTTTCAATTTGAATAAAAATATGTCTTGGGAATCATCACTTTTTCTTCTTTATTTATGTTTACATTAAGTACATTTGCTGTGTGAAAAGCTACTTTGGGCTGCTTTTATTTCTTTATATCTTTCCTTCCTTTTTTGAAATTGGAGCTCCCAAAGTCTGCCGGTGCTTCATCTTCAACAAATAATAGAGGACAATACCACCAATCCCCACTACAAGTAGTCTTCCCTTAATGAACACAACTGGGGACTGGCAACTCAGTCGTTAAGCGGAAAATCACTGTTGTGGTCCGCCAGCAGCCTGCGAACCTGGCAGCAGAGTCAGACAGTGAGGAGGCTGGAGAGGACCATGGACCAGTCCTGGAGTCTGGGGAAGGCTCAGACGAGGGCTGTGCATCAGAGGCAGAGAAAGGGCCATCTGGGAGATACGTGCTGCAGAATTGGACCTCAGTGAGGCAGAGGAACAGGGGGAGCGTGTTCCCAGTGCACGCATGCACAAAGCTGCCAGGAGGCAAGAACAGCTGAAACAAAAGAGATGACTTGGGAGTAGGGCTTGGAGATGATTGGCCCCTCCCATAAGACTTAAAAGAGGAGCAAAGGCACATGGGCCTTTGCAGGAAGCAATGTTTGTTCATTTGGTTCAGCTTAAAGCCTGAAGCTCTGTTTGATTCTGGACTCCATGTGGCTTTGCCAATTAGGTCTTTGGCAGCGTGTCAAGGGAGATAAAGGTGGGTGATTATCCCGAAGGACATCTCCCGAAGGACTCTTTACAACTAATTGGGACTCATCTGTGAATGAACAGAATTCACAGCTGTTGCAATGAAAGAGGTTTTTGGGACTACTTGTGTGTTTTAATGACTCAGGAAGCCTAGGTCAGAACAACTACATGACCATGATGAGCTTATGCCTTCACTTCTGGGTGAACTGGGTATGTCTAATTTAATGAAAAGAAGGACTAGGGGAGACATGATAGCAGTGTTCCAATATCTCAGGGGCTGCCACAAAGAAGAAGGAGTCAAGCTATTCTCCAAAGGACCTGAGGGTAGGACAAGAAGCAATGGGTGGAAACTAATCAAGGAGAGAAGCAACTTAGCACTAAGGAAAAATTTCCTGACATTTAGAACAATTAATCAGTGGAACAACTTGCCTCCAGAAGTTGTGAATGCCCCAACACTGGAAGTTTTTAAGATGATGTTGGATAACCATTTTTCTGAAGTAGTGTAGGGTTTCCTGCTTGGGCAGGGGGTTGGACTAGAAGACCTCCAAGGACCCTTCCAACTCTGTTTTTCTATTTCTATTTCTTTTGGTGGTTAAACAATGTGTGGTCACCAAGTGAAAAATCACATGACCATAACTTGCCACTTGCAACTCCAGAAGTTTTAAATTCTCCAACACTGGAAGTTTTTAAGAAGAGATTGGATAACCATTTGTCTGAAGTGGTGTAGGGTTTCCTGCCTGAGCAGGGGGTTGGACTAGAAGACCTCCAAGATCCCTTCCAACTCCTGTTCTATTCTATTCTATTCTATTCTATTCTATTCTATTCTATTCTATTCTATTCTATTCTATTCTATTCTATTCTATTCTATTTTACTCTACTCTACTCTACTCTACTCTACTCTACTCTACTCTACTCTACTCTACTCTACTCTACTCTACTCTACTCTACTCTATTCTATTCTATTCTATTCTATTCTATTCTATTCTATTCTGGATTTTACTTCTGCCTTCTGTAGGAACTCTGCTTGTGACAAGCCAGTTGCGAAGCACACAAATGGCAATCACATGACCGTGGTTGTAAATATGAAGTTTAGTCTCAAAGTCGTTTCTTTAGCACCATTGTAACTTTGAATGGTCAATGTGCGAGGCACTCAGCCATCCAGGACTACCGTGTCCTGCCAAACTAACCGCACACCTCATGGGGGAAAAAATCTTCACCTGTTCTCAATTTCATGCCAAAATTAAATCAATTGCTAGCTAGCATCCTATATGTATTTTTTAATTTTGTGTGTTTAGTTTTGTGTGTTTGATCTAGCACAGGGTTTTTTTTTTAAAAAAATTGTATCACAGATCTCTTTGATAGTATGGTAAAACTCAATGGACTTCTGTGGTGAAATCTACAGACCCTTTTCCAGAAAAAAAGTATAAAATTTCCAGAAAAAAAGTATAAAATGCACTGATAGAGATTGTAATAAAAAGAAAACTGCTAGTGATTAAATGTACCTATCAAAATGTTAACAATAACTGAACTGTTTAAATTTGTTGAAGTTAACACATAAGTTTGAAGTCCAGGGCCCATAAATGACTCAGTTGCCTACATTCATTCTGGAATGAAAAGCAAAATTTCACTTAGGGGTTTGTAAAAGATAAAGTTGCAATTTTTCCCCATCCAATGGGGAATCCAATGAAATCCCATTTTGCTCCTGCAATTGTCTCTACTCCTACCAGCTCATAACTCTTAAGAATTCAATTCAATTCAATTAATTAAATTATTGCCGTTGGCTTTACTAGCGCTATGGGTAAAAATCCCAGTCTAGAATGAATGAATGAAGGAAAAGAGAAGCTGCATAGCTACTAAACCATTATTCCTCCATCCTACTGAGAATAGTCAAAGTGAAAGTATGAGTTTTCTTAATGCCTCTAATCTTGGTTATAATCTGCAGCTGTGCCTGAAATGAGAGAAAGGGTAGGGGGAATAGATTTTGAACAATGGCGAGAAATGGTGCTTAGAACAGATTCTGTAGGCTGTGGTTTGAGGCACATCAACATTCGTGCTGTGACTGCTTATGCCGGTGCAACACAGATATTTGTAGCCTCCATAATTTTCATAGGCTTCGCACAGATTGCTTCAGAGCCCACCATGTAGCAGTGAATAGCTCTGATCTGCTTTTGTATTGGAAAGAACTGGCCTTCATTCAGAGGTCTGAGAAGTGATAGCCATGCAATGGAGAGACCACTAGGTGGTGAGGTTTGGACTGTTGCAGCGTATTTCTCTCGGTAAAACATATAGAGACCCAGAGGTGGTATTCAGCCGGTTTAGACTGGTTCGTCTGAACTGGGAGCAGAAATCGCGGGTGAGCCCGACCACCTGCCCACCCGCCCCGGCTCTATGCCATCCCATTTAGGAATGTTTTTGAGGCTGGGCGCATGCATGGAAGGTGCGCGCGCAAGCAAAGCACTGTTGTGACCCAGGCCCAAGTAGGTAGTATTAGACGCAAACAGTTCCAAAGCAAACAGACTTTATTAGAACAGCTGAGAATTAACTCATTCTCAGCGTAGTCCAAACTAAATTAAAACAAATTCTTCATAACACAAATTCTTCAGTCTAATCACCAACCTTGGTATAATTAGGCAAACTGCCAAAGGCTTCTCATGGCAAAAGTTCAGAAGCAGAAGACGCCGACCAGAGATAAGTGCAGCAAGACAAAAACAAGTCTATCAAGGTTGTTTTCCGACAAAGAGCCCAAGAGCCGTTGCTGGTTTTTTAAGCCTTATGGAAGGGACCAATCATCTCTTGGCCCTACTCCCAAGTTGTCCTCTTTGCTGTAGCTGCTCTTGCCTTCTGGCAGCTCTTCTCATACGTGCACTAGGAACAGGCTCCTCCTGTTCCTCTGCCTCTCTACTGTCAGCCTCTGAAGACTCCGGAGTCCACACATCACTCCCCGATAGCCCTGGCCCCATCTCTGCCTCCGATGCAGAGCCCTCATCCGGGTCTTCCCCTCCCTCCAGGACTGGCCCATGTTCTTCCTCAGCCTCATCGCTGTCTGACTCTGCTGCCAGCTCTGCAGGCTGCTGGCGGACCACAACAAGCACATGCGCCGAAGGCCAGATGCATATGTGGAAGGCAGGCACACACGTGAACCAGGCGCGCATGTGCACGCAGTAGGAAGATAATCCAAAACCACCGCTGTAGAGACCCATATTAAATTAGACCATATTCAAAAACTTATGGATCTCATTGGATTCTAGGCAGCTTTGAGGATATTTTCTCAAGCTTGGTGAAGCTTGGTGAAGTTTGTGATAAAGCTTGGTGAAGCTTGGTGAAGTTTCTCAAGCTTGGTGAAGTTTGTGATAAAGCTTTTCCTGAAAATAGGTTCCATTGACTATTATGAGTCACAATAATATGACTATTATTGTGGCATGCCATGTCTAGCCAACACAGTTTTGATTTGCTGGCTAGGGAACTCTGGGAGTTGAAGTCTGCAAGTCTTAAAGTTGGACTTTATGGTTGAACACCCCCAATGTAAGATAAGCAAGTCAATGTCTATGTTTCCCCACAGGGCAAAGGAAAACCCTCAAAACTGAAAGTTTCAACTCACTAGCTAGTAAATCTTACACTGAACAATTTATGCTTCAGCACCAGAACTCACTTGAAGTCAATACAAAACGTCTTCAGCCCAATTTATAGATTCCTCACTTCCTAAGTGACCTTCATGTAAGAGAACTGAAATCATAAGATATGAGTGAATATTAGAATTAACAAAGAAAGTGCTGAAGTCTTCAAGAATCAACTATCAACAATAAAGGAACAAGAAGCCAAAAAACACAACCAGACCAGCATCTAGTAGAATAGCAGTGAAAGTCTTGGAAAACATCTTGAGATGTTTTGACTTGTCTACAAAGATCAGAACCCTAGAGGCAATGGTTTTCCTTTATGGCATTAAAAGTTGGACTTTGCACAAGCAGGATAGAAAGAGTATTGATGCTTTTATACTTTGGGTGCTGGAGAAGACTTCTGAATATATAATGGATAGCCAAGAGGATGAACATAGAACAATTCATTTCAGGGTTCTCACTTGAAGGACACATAACCAGACTCCAGTTATATTTTGGATATATTATGCAGAGACTAGCTAGACTGGAAGGAAAGGGGAGAGAGCGAGAGAGTGCAAGATGGATAGACTCAGTTATAGCAGTAATGGAAGCATCATTGGAACATCTGAATGACCAGTTTGGGGAAAGATCTACATCAGGGGTGTCAAACTCAAGGCCTGGGGGCCTAATCTGGCCCACAGGGTGCTTATATCTTGCCCACAGGGCTGCCCTGGAAACAGCAAAGTACCAGCCCGTGGTGCCTCTGCCAGTGGAAACAGAGCTTGGAAGGGCCACATGTGGCCTGCCCGAGCTCTGTTTTCACTGGTAAAGGGTTGCAGGAGGCCGTCGCAGCCTGAAATAATAATAATAATAATAATAATAATAATAATAATAATAATAATAATAACAACAACAAACAACAACAACAACAACAACAACAACAACAACAATTTTATACTGCCCTTCTCCCAAAGGACTCAGGGCAGTGTACAGCCATATTAAAACAACATATACCCACAAAATTTAAAAAACAGTTGAAAATATATTTAAAAATTTGGCCGTTACATTAAAAACTACAAACACCCAATTAAAATTCATTTTCTAGGCCAGCCCGGCCTGTTGGAACAAAAGAGTCTTAAGGGCACGGCAAAAGGTACATAGGTCAGGGATCATGCGAATCTTTGGGGGCAGTTCATTCCAGAGGGCATGTGCCCCCACAGAGAAGGCTCTCCCCCCGGGTGACATTGTTTGGCCGATGGCACCCTGAGGAGTCCCTCTCTGTGGGAGCGTATTGGCCGGTGGGAGGCTATCGGTGGCAGAAGGCAGTCTCGTACATACCCAGTCCTAAGCCATGGAGCGCTTTAAAGGTAGTAACCAACACCTTGAATCGCACCCGGATCATCGGGAGCCAGTGCAGCTCGCGCAGGAGAGGTGTCACATGGGTGCAATGAGTTGCCCCCATAATCACCTGCGCGGCCGCATTCTGGACCAGTTGGAGCCTCCGAGTGCTCTTCAAGGGGAGCCCCATGTAGAGAGTGTTACAGTAGTCCAGATGTGACGTGACGAGGGCATGAGTGACCGTGCGCAAGGCATCCCAGTCCAGAAAGGGACGCAACTGGTGGATCAGGCGAACCTGATAAAAAGCTCCCCTGGCCACAGCCATCATATGATCTTCTAAAGACAGCCGTGCATCCAGGAGAACACCCAAGTTGCAAGCCCTCTCTGAGGGGGCCAAGATCTCGCCACCAATAGTCAATAAAGCTCGGGAGCCCGTTTTCACTGACAGAGCGCTTGGGCCACCACAGGTGCCCTCGACACAAGTGACGTCGAGCTGGCCACACCCACCCCAGCCACGCCCACCTGACCCCACCCCCAGGTCAAAGACAAAGCTGATGCAGCCCTCAATGAAATGGAGTTTGACACACCTGATCTACATGGCTGATACCAACTTGATGGACCAAAATCAATCCATCAATGAAATGTATGAGGATGAGAAATAGTGAAGAGGTGGCATGTACTTTTCTTTTTCTCCGAATTGACCAGATAAATCCCTTACACCCATGCTTTAGAAAGCATTAGCTAACAACTTTCTCAGATTATATCTTATAATTACTTTCGCTGTTGAGCTTCCTATCTGTACTTATGGTTCGTAACAATTAAGATAAAGAGGACAACATGTACCCTCCAGTCCAACCCATGGAGAAGAGAGGATAAGTAACAGTCCACTAAGAAGGATGCTCTAATTAAGTTATCGTTGGCAGTCGATCAACTGTCTGGGCTGCAATCAAGTCAGAGATGTGCCCTCAGACCTTATCCTGGTGTTGTGCTATTAATATCCCCTGTACCAGAGGAGGTAATCAGCAGGTTCTGACCAGTTCTGGAGAACTGGTAGCGGAAATTTTCAGTAGTTCGGAGAACCGGTAAATACCACCTCTGACTGGCCCCACCCCCATCTATTCTCTGCCTCCCAAGTCCCAGCTGATTGGGAGGAAATGGGGATTTTGCAGTAATCTTCCCCTGCCACGCCCACCAAGCCATGCTACGCCCACCAAGCCACACCCACAGAACCGGTAGTAAAAAAATTTGAAACCCACCACTGCCCTGTACCCTGAAAAAACAATATATATAAGAAATGACAAAGGACTCCAACATTAAAAACCTTGTAAACTTGAAGATCAGGAAGGGGCTATGCTTCAGCCAGCTAGGGTCCATTTGCTGTCATTTTGGGGTTTCTTGACAAATATAATATTTCTATTTCTATTTCCATTTCCACAGGGACGTGATGGCTCAGCGGCTAAGACACTGAGCTTGCCGATCAAAAGGTCGGCAGTTCAGCGGTTCGAATCCCTAGTGCTGAGTAACGGGTTGAGCTCCTGTTATTTGTCCCAGCTTCTGCCAACCTAGCAGGTAAAAAATGCAAGTAGAAAAATAGGGACCATCTTTGGTGGGAAGGTAACAGTGTTCCGTGCACCTTTGGTGTTTAGTCATGTCTGCCACATGACTACGGAGACATCTTCGGACAGCGCTGGCTCTTCGGCTTTGAAACAGAGATGAGCACCGCCCCCTAGAGTCAGGGAACGACTAGCACATATGTGCGAGGGGAACCTTTACCTTTTACCTTACTTCTATTTCCAGGTCCTTGTATTTTGTGAATTTCCCCCCCTCCAATTCTTTCTTTTTTATTCTGCCAGGTACTGCCATCTCCACTATCCAGACTTCCTTGCCTTTTTTATCAACAATTGCTGAGTCTGAGGTGTTGTGTGGCAGATGCTTGTCTATTTGAATTCTAAAATCCCAGAACCTTTTAGCGTCTTCATTTTCTAGTACTTTGTCTATTTGGTGGTCCCACCAGTTCTTGTTTGCAGGCATTATTATGATGGTTATGACGGCATCATTATTGATTTGATCCGTATGGCCACCTCATCTAAGAGACTCTGGGAAGCTCACAACAGGCAAAGGACAATACAATAAAAACAAAGTTAAAAACCACTGTAACAAACACATAAAACTCATCCACAATCAATTTGAAACTGAGATTTGTGATCAGTGGCAGAATTCATCAAGACAGCTCAGGAGGGTCATTCTTAAAGGCTGGGAGGGTTGGGGCTAAATCTGATTCCAGGGAAGATGTTCCATGTGGCAGAAAAGACTCCCTTCTTGGGTCTCACCAGATAATACTTTCATAGATGGGAGTCCTACTCTTGTGTCCCACCAGCGGCCAGCGGATCTGGAAGCAGATTTGGACAGTAGGGAGGTTGGGGAGGAACATGGCCCAGTCTTGGAGTCTGGCGAAGGCTCTGATGAGGGCTCTGTGTCAGAGGCAGAGAGGGAGCCAGAGCCATATGCCAACTATCAGCTGCCTTTGGAGGAAGACATAAGTGAGGCAGATGAACAGCTGGAGCCTGTTCCCAGTGTGCGCATGCGCAGAGTTGCCAGACGAAGGGAACAGCTAAAGAACAAGGGTCGATTTGGGAGTAAGGCCACAGGTGGAAGATGAATGGCCCCTCCCAGAGGGAATAAAAGAGGAGCAAAAGGGGAGTGGAGTTTGCAGGAGACAATTAGTTCATTACTGCATTCTTGCCGAGTATTGCCGAGTCTGAAAGATATCGGCGTGGCTACTCTCCAAGCCTGATAAAGGTCAGTAATTGTGAACTATCTTGAAAGACTGTGGGAGAGGGAAGACTTTGCTGGAGAGGAATTCATTGTAAATTAAATAAAAGGGGGTTATCGGGACAAGGATTCGGCTTCGTGCTGATGGGGAAGTCTAGGTGAGAACACCTACTTGCCTAATGTCTCAGCTTTCCATTTTGCCTACTACAACAACCCTGTGAGGTAGGCTGGGCTGAAAGAGAGTGATCAGCCCAAAGTCACCCAGATGGCTTTCATGCCTAAGGGAGAACTAGAATTCACACTCTCCTGGTTTATAGACCAGCACCTAGCCACTGCACCGAACTGGCTCTCTTTTCACACCAATCTCTTTTCTCTAGGCTATTGTGGGCAGAAAGACAAGGATTTGTAGAGACAAAACAGCACAGATGGATCCCAATTGTGCTTTAAAATGTGATATGGTGCATTTGTTTGTATGGGGGGAAAAAAAGCCAAAGCAGTTTGCTGAGAAGGAGGACATCTGCAGTCTGCAAGCCATATTTCCCCTCTAAAGACCGCAGAATTGAATGTAATGTCAGCTGAATCCTGGAACCTGGGAAGCTGGAGAAGGTAAGAGTCCAGCCAATGTGAAAGCTTTTCAGACTTTTATTGTTCCAAAAGGCAATTACCTTTTCTGGCTTAAGTTACACCATAGATAGTTTTTGATTGAGTAAACTGGAACATGAAAAGAATCAGCACACAGAGGAAATTCTATCAAGCTTAAAAAGGTAAAGGTTCCCCTTGTACATATATGCTAGTCATTCCTGACTCTAGGGGGCGGTGCTCATCTCCGTTTCAAAGCCAAAGAGCCAGCGCTGTCCAAAGACGTCTCTGTGGTCATGTGGCCAGCATGACTAAATGCCAAAGGTGCATGGAATGCTGTTACCTTCCCATCAAAGGTGGTCCCTATTTTTCTACTTCCATTTTTTACGTGCTTTCAAACTGCTAGGTTGGCAGAAGCTGGGACAAGGAGCTCACTCCATTATGCAGCACTCGGGATTCGAACCGCTGAACTGCCAACCTTTCGATCGACAAGCTCAGCATCTTAGCCACTGAGCCACCATGTCCCTTATCCCTATCAAGCTTACCTGTACCCAATTATTTGTCCAGTCCATGACAAAACATTACATTACCGGTAGCCCTTGATTTACAATCATAATTGAGCCCGCAATTACAGTCATTAAGTTGTGATGGTCATTAAGCAGACCATCACCTGACCGCATCTGATTTGGATCTCTCTTTTTTTGACATTAAGTGTACATGGCAGTCATAAACTTGTAACAACGAACTTGTTGTGTTACAGCTGGTTTTTTTTTTTTGCCAGAAACCAGAAGTAAAAGTCAGTTTGTGGCAAAAACATCCTAAATCATGGTCACATGACTACAGGATATTGAATGCAGTCACATGGTCATGGGGGAGCAACATTAATAGTAATAGACTTATGCCTATGGAGATTCTCAGTCATCCAGGTCATGGTTGTCCCAAAGTGCTTTTTCAAGAGGCAACTGGACTTTCTGGTTTTGCTTTCAGCTCTGGCTGGAGAAGCTTCTTGGATAAGAAGTGAAACGTCTTCAAAGAAAAATCAGGAAGTCCAGTTGCCTCTTGAAAAAGCACCTTTGGGACACTTAGACTTATATACTGCTCCACAGTGCTTTACAGCACTTTCTGGGCAATTTACAGAGTCAGCAAATTGCCCCCAACAAACTGGGCCCTCATTTTACTGACTTCGGAAGGAAGGAAGGCTGAGTCCATCTTGAGCCCCATCAGGATTGAACTTCAGGTCTGTAATACTTCACTTTAACCACTGTGCCACCAAGAATAGAGTAGAATAACAGAGTTGGAAGGGATCTTGGAGGTCTTCTAGTCCAACCCCCTTCTTCGGCAGGAAACCCTACACCACTTCAGACAAATGGTTATCCAACATCTTCTTAAAAACTTCCAGTGTTGGAGCGTTCAAAACTTCTGGAGGTAAGTTGTTCCACTGATTATTTTTTTAACTATCAGGAAATTTCTCCTTAGTTATAGGTTGCTTCTCTCCTTGATTAGTTTCCACACATTGCTTCTTGTTCTACCCTCAGGTGCTTTGGAGAATAGCTTGACTCCCTCTTCTTTGTGGCAACTCCTGAGATATTGGAACACTGCTAACATGTCATCCCTAGTCCTTCTTTTCATTAAACTAGACATACCCAGTTCCTGCAGCCATTCTTTCATATATTTTAGCCTCCAGTCCCCTAATCATCTTTGCTGCTCTTCTCTGCACTCTTTCTAGAGTCTCAACGTCTTTTTTACATCGTGGCAACCAAAACTGGATGCAGTATTCCAAGTGTTCCTTGAGGCCATTGTAACTTTGAATCTGGGTCGTAATTTTTTTCCCCCGTAACTTAGCTTTTTGTTGTAACTTTGACCAGTCACTAAACAACTGGTCATAAATGGAGGACTGTCTCTACTGGCTTGTACCTAGATTCTTGAAGATCTTGGATAGAGCTTTTTATTCTGTTGTGCTGATTACTATTACAGTGTACACTAGGAATAAAAGGCTTATAGTTCCTGAAACACTGATATAAACTTTGTATTATAGGTCACTCCATAAAAAACCAGCACTGATCTTTTCTCAGAGTCTGATCTCCTCTTTTCAAACACTCCCAGTGAAGGAGGATCCACCTCCCGAGAAAGTCTGCTTCTCAGTTGAATAGGTCTTAACATTACAATGCTTTTTCCTGATGTCCAATTAAAATATAGCCCTTGTAATTTCAGCCAGGTGTTTCTTGTTCTGTTTTTTTCTTGACATCTTTATCTTCACACACACACACACACACACACACACAGAGAGAGAGAGAGAGAGAGAGAGAGAGAGAGAGAGAGAGACCAGAGTCTGTAGCCTATCAGCACTTTGCTATGATTTTAAATTCCTTCACTACATTGATATGTTTGTATCTACAGTATCTCAGAGCGCGGAGGAAGGAAACGAAATGTGGTGAGTGATGCTCTGAGCCATCATCATCATCATCAACAACAACAACATCATAATGAATAGGTAATGAATGCATGGAATTAGGAGCGTCTTAATAAACACGTCTTGATGTTTCTTTCCTCCCTCCCCGGTTTCGAATTGAAGCTTTTCTCTGCCAAATTAGAGCCAGCAAAACAACCTTATAATAACTGCATTCCAGCACACCAGTTGGATCTGTATCAAGCCGGTTTCTCCTTGAAAACACACACAGAACATAATGTACTTCTGGCAGCCGATTTGAAGCAAAAATCTTTGTTTGAGACATGGAAGAAGGATTATCATCTCTCTCTCTCTCTCTCTCTCTCTCTCTCTCTCTCTCTCTCTCTCTCTCTCTCCTCCCTCCCTCCCTCCCTCCTCCTCCCTCCCTCCCTCTCCCTCTTCTCCCTCTCCCTCTCTTTAACATTTTTATAGGTGCACTTCTACATGTGAATGTGAACATATGCTGAAAACCTGACTCTTCCACAGTCAAAACTTATGGCTCACCCTCAAAGCAACTTGACACTCTGGAAAATAAGGATTCAGAAGGCAAAGATTAACCTGCATCCAGTTTTGGTCGCCATGATGTAAAAAAGACGTGGAGACTCTAGAAAGAGTGTAGAGAAGAGCAACAAAGATCATGAGGGGACTGGAGGCTAAAATATATGAAGAATGGCTGCAGGAACTGGGTATGTCTAGTTTAATGAAGAGAAGGACTAGGGGTGACATGATAGCAGTGTTCCAATATCTCAGGGGCTGCCACAAAGAAGAGGGAGTCAAGCTATTCTCCAAAGCACCTGAGGGCAGGACAAGAAGCAATGGGTGGAAACTAATCAAGGAGAGAAGCAACCTAGAACTAAGAAGAAATTTCCTGACAATTAGAACAATTACTCAGTGGGTTGGACTAGAAGACCTCCAAAGTCCCTTCTAACTCTGTTATTCTGTTTTGTTTTTATCTGCTGATTAACATCCCTTTTGGGGGGGGGATGGGGAATTTTATTCTAACCAAGGTGTTGGGAAGGAGGTCAGGCAAGATGAAAGGATCACATGGAAAGTTAGCCTTGAGACATTGGGCAGCTGCTAGAGAACTAAAGCTGATCTCCACTGTCTAGGTTCCTTGAAACCTTGTCTGTTAGTTCCCAAGGGAAGGTGAGCAGTTTGGGGATATTCCTGTAGTATAGGTAGTGCCAAGTTCAAGAAATAAGGAAGCAGAGTTGTCCAAACAAGTTTAATTCATGCTAGTACCTTATGATTCTTGATGAACATATCTTTTCTTTTATGTACACTGAGAGCATATACACCAAAACAAATTCCTTGTGTGTCGAATCACACTTGGCCAATAAAATTCTATTCTATTCTATTCTATTCTATTCTATTCTATTCTATTCTATTCTATTCTATTCTATTCTATTCTATTCTATTCTATTCTATTCTATTCTCACTACAAGAATCTGAACTACTAACAGTCAAGGCAAATTAGCAGTAGGTAAGAGTCAACAGGATTCAAGGAGAGCTGGGTTTAGAACTCTTGTGGGTGTGAAGGGACTCCAAATTGATGACGTGCTTGACCCCTCCTTCAAGCTCAGCCTGGTCATCTCCTACAGGCAGTAGTCAACTTGAACTTTTCCTTTGTGGATCTGGCAGACACAAGGTGATGGCAGGGAGAATTTGAGGAACATGTTAGGGAATGCGGAAACTTAATTTATTTTCTAGATGGACCTGTAAGGATAACTTCAGAAGAAATTGATGAGGGATTGTAGAAGAATCTAAAGCCATGGGAGTGCTAGGATGTCTGCCTGTCTGTTTGGACTGTGACTAAAGAGTCCTCATCTGAAGAGAAGCACTTGGTGCCTCTTCAGGAAGGATCAGGACTCAAGGGAGAAAGGAATCCTAGTCACCTAACACCTAGCAGTGAACTCTTTCCAGAAGTGAAAATACCTAGAGAGAGGTGCTGTTAGAGCCTGTTTCTTCTCTTTACAGTCCTAGTGATGGTTTTGTGCAGACCCAGATGTACACATGTGTCACCTGTCCTGCAGGAGCTACATTGGCTGCCAATTTGCTTCTGGGTGCAATTCAAGGTACTGGTTGTCGCCTTTAAAACCCTACATGGCTTGGGACCAGGTTATCTGAAGGATCATCTCTTCTTGGTTACATCTACCTGATCTGCCAGAGTGGGGAGGGAGGGAACGTTGCTGGTCCTGTCTCTCAAAGAAGTATATCTGGTGGGACCGAAAAGAAGGGCCTTCTCTGTGATGGCTCCCTTCCTTTGAAACATCATTCCTGCAGAGGCATAGATTGCCCCACACCCACTTTGACATGCTATTGCAAGGCCCTGAAGACCTGGTTCTGCCAAAGGGCCTCAGGAACTCAGTAAGAGACAGAGCCCCTCAAGTGACTCATTTGATTATTTGTTGTCATCGGGGTGGGGTGGAGGGTTATTGTTTTTATTTTTTAAAACCTTTTTATATTGAGGGGGTTTTTTATTGTTTGTAAGCCACCCAGAGTTACTGAGAGTGAGTAGGCGGCCAGATAAAAGAAAGAAAGAAAGAAAGAAAGAAAGAAAGAAAGAAAGAAAGAAAGAAAGGAAGGAAGGAAGGAAGGAAGGAAGGAAGGAAGGAAGGAAGGAAGGAAGGAAGGAAGGAAGGAAGGAAAAGAAAGAGGGAGGGAAGGAAGGAGAAAGAGAGAGGAAGGAAGGAAGGAAGGATGGAAAAGAAGAGAAGGATAGAAAGAGGGAGGGAGAGAGAGAAAAAAGAGAGAGAAGGAAGAAAGAAATGGAAGGAAGGAAGGAAAAGAAATAGAGAAGGAGGGAGGGAGAAAGAAAGAGAAAGAAACAAAGAAAGAGAAGGAAGGAAAAGAGAAGGAAAGAAAGAGGGGAAGAGAGAGAAAGAGAGAGGAGGGAGGAAGGAAGGAAAAGAAGAGAAGGAAAGAAAGGGAGCAGGAGAGAAAGAGAAAGAAGGAAGGAAGGAAGGAAGGAAAGAAAGAAAGAAAGAGAGAGAGAGAGAGAGAGAGAAAGAAAGAAAAGAAAGAAAGAAAGGTTATGAATATTGATTGCACTTCTAGTAATCCATTGGCCTCCTCTGTCTTTTGCCAGTTACCTTCTCAACTCCTCTTGCCTCTGAGCAGCTGCTTCCTTGCCAGAAAGATTTGTCATTATTAGAGTTATTAAAGAAGACATCATCCCACCCAAAAAGAAAGTTGCAACCCTGCCTGCCCAATTAAACCTTCATTAAATTAAATTTAAGGCAACAGTGAGTAAGGGCTCTGCAGGGGCCTCCTCTGACTCTTTATGGAGTTCTCTTCATTAATAGAAGAAAATATGTGTAGTTTAGGATTGAATTGTGGGGTCACTAGTGCTCTCTAAGTGTTTTCTACCTAGTTGGGTAATGGAATATCTGCAAGAAAACAACCCAGCTTGGAGAGCATCAAGGAGCCCACTAGTCACTTATTGGAAGTATTACAAGAGATTTCTGCATACGGGAAGCCCTAGCCCTCAAAAGCAGCAGGAAGCAAAGCAACAAAAAAACTTATTTTCACTTTTGTAAAACGCCTTGTAAAAGCGGCTTTGAAGTCATGCTACACTCAAAACATTGCTGCCCTCTTGGCAAACTCTTACACCATCCTAATAGTACATTACCGGTAACATTTTGCAGCCAAAATTATATAAAGTCATCCGTTTTCACGAGGCTGCATGGATTCTGACAATCCCGTGCTGGTTCTGAGATCTTACAGCATCTTGCAAGAGAAAGCAACCTACGTAGGACTGTAGATTTCATATAAATTTCAGGAGAGAAGCTAATCCAGACCACACAGCAAGATTGCAGGAAGGCATCCAGGCCGTTACAATTATAGACAATATATTAGAATAAAATAGAATAATAGAGTTGGAAGGGACCTTGGAGGTCTTCTATTCCAACCCCCTGCCTAGGCAGGGAACCCTACACCACTTCAGACAAATGATTATCCAACAGCTTCTTAAACACTTCCAGTGTTGGAGCATTTACAACTTCTGCAGGCAAGATTAATTCTTCTAACTGTTAGGAGATTTCTCCTTAGTTCTAAGTTGCTTCTCTCCTTGATTACTTTCCACCCATTGCTTCTTGTCCTCCCCTCAGGTGCTTCAGAGAATAGCTTGACTCCAGTGGTGGGATTCAAGTAATTTAACAACCGGTTCTCTGCCCTAATGATTTCTTCCAACAACCAGTGCCCCAAACTGCTCAGAAAGTTAGCAACGGTTCTCCCGAAGTGGTGCAAACTGGCTGAATCCCATCACTGCTTGACTCCCTCTTCTTTGTGGCAGCCCCTGAGATATTGGAACACTGCTATCATGTCACCCCTGGTCCTTCTTTTCATTAAACTAGACATACCCAATTCCTGCAACTGTTCTTCATATGTTTTAGCCTCCAGTCCCCTAATCATCTTTGTTGTTCTTCTCTGCACTCTTTCCAGAGTCTCAACATCTTTTTTACATCGTGGCCCTTTCTCAAAAGAACTTCAAGCAAAGATTGTTGGATACTAGATGTTTGTTAAATGCAAGGTGCGATTTTGGAATTGACTGCCGATATGAGCTTTGAAGACAAAGCCAGATTTCCCCTAACTTTGTGCCAGTCTGCTGTTGTGAAACTGTATAACCATGAGTTTCAGTCCTGACTTGGACACAAAGCCAGTTGGATGACCTTAAGCCAGTCCTTCTCTCTCAACCCTAGGAAGAAGGCAACGGCAAACTACTTCCAAAACTCTCGCCAAGAAGACTGCACAGACTATTTGCCAGGAATCAAAACCAGACTTAAAGATATATTTTAAAAAATGCAAAAACAAATAAACGTAGATGTGCAATATCGTGGAGGTAAAACATCACATAAAGCCACTTGACAGCGTTCAATGTGCAGTGTCATCAAGGCTGTTTTTCAGAAAGAGTTTTGTCAATAAAATCAAGACTCTTTTGAGTCAAGCTCAGTGTGACTTATCAGAAAATATCTATGCAGGCTTTCTTCTGAAAGGTTTATCTATATCTCTGTATCTCTGTATCTCAATCATCTCTATCTCTCTATTTCTCTATTTGTCTAGCTCTCTCTCTCTGTGTCTAGCTGTCATCTAGCTACCTAATCAGCTGCCTGCCTCCCTCCCTCCCTGCCTTTCTTTCTTTCTTTCTTTTTCTTTCTTTCTTCTTTCTTTCTTTCTTTCTTTCTTTCTTTCTTTCTTTCTTTCTATCCATCCAACCATCCATCCATCCATCCATCCATCCATCCATCTATCTATCTATCTATCTATCTATCTATCTATCTATCTAATCTAATCTAATCTAATCTATCCTATCTATCTATCTTTTATCTATCCATCCCTCTCTCTCTCTCTCTCTCTCTCTCTCTCTCTCTCTCTCTCTCTCTCTCTCTCTCTCTCTCTCTCTTTCAAAGCCAAGATCTGGCTAGAAGATCCTCATGGCTTGTCCTCCTTCTACACATTTTTTCTATTAGCAGCAGCGCCAGAAAGCAAATTACATTGAGTGCAGAGCTGATTCTACCATTAGAGAATGAGGCCATAGTTTATCCCTCTTTATAACCCATATTACAGTATTATCTACATTATCATCAGCTACTCAGGATTTCAGATTGACTTGAAGATGCCAGGAATTAAAGTTGGGGCTCTTATACTGTGCTAATGCCTATTCTTGAGTGGTACCTCTGTATATGAACCCACATTGCTCCTTATTCAATTAGTTTGTAGAAAAGTTAGGAAATCTCAGCCCCATTATTAAATCCATCCTGCCAGACCAACTGTCAACCCTGAAGCTGACCTGGCCAAAGCCATCTTGGAAGCTTCAGTGTTGCCACACTGGAGCTGAAACTGGGGGATAGGGAGGGGGGATTTGAGATAGCTGAGGTTTTGTAGCCAAAACAAAATACTTTCCCTTGGGAACCAAGGACATTCTCACACCTGGCCAGAGGAAGGAGAAGTGATGTCTCCAGGCAACCAGACAGTGCCTTGATTGGACCATGTGATTGATTGTATGGGGTTGAGGGGAAAACTTTTGCTTTTAATTAGGTGGAAACCACAGGAACCTTCAGAGTCGGTTTTCACCAGATGTCAGCTCTTGGGTCATCAGGGCTGCCAATCTCCTGGGGACCTCGCTTCCACGCTGCGTCGGGAGCCACCAGCTGAAAGGCACAACTTTGTCTCCATGCTGCCATGCCAGGAACCGCCAGCTGGGAGGTGCGCCCATGCCCACCCGCTGTTCCAGGAACCGCCAGCTGAGTGGTGCAAGGCCTCCGCGGCTTGAAAAGCACCTACTGGTGGAGGGGCAGCCCTGGCAGGTTGCTTTGCTGTATCCAGGGCCGCGTGAAGCATCTTAGAACTGGATGGGTGGCGAGGCTTGCTGGGCAGCATCATCACTGGATGACACATAAGGGGTGGGGGTGTCAGCCTCAGCTTTCCTGCTTTAGCTGCCATAAGAAACGGGGAGGGATTAGGAATGGAGCAAAGGGGGGGAAGAGAGCAGGAGGGGGTTTGTCTTTGTAGGAGGGGACTTCGTGGGAATCGAAACTGGATTTCAGAAGGGGATGGCTGACCAACTGTCTCGACATTCCTGATGGATGACGCTGCCAGACGTGTTGCCACCTGACCTTTGGAAGACCTTTAGATTGGCTGAGAAAATATAAACACGAGGGGGGGGAAGAAGCTTAGTAGATGCATTTCGCGCGTTTTGGTCACTTCCAGCTTTTCACTGGGGTGTTAATCTTTTCATATTCAGTAAAAGTACCAATTCTTCAAAATGCTTGAGTTTGGGGTTTTCTTTCCTGGATACTGAAGGAAGCATACCTGACATTAAGCTGGAAGTCATCTCAGTCATCCCGGACAAAACCCGAGGGGACTGAAAATCCAAAGTATGTCAGATCGAGGGAGTGATGAAGAAGGGAAGATGGGGGCAGCGAGTTCAACCGCCCTCCAGTCGGAAAGAGAAACTGCAGAATGGCTGGAAAAACTCCGTTTGGAACCGGAGGAGGCCAGATGGTCAAAAGGTGTGGGGAGACTGCCGGACTGGGGGGAGAACCCCCGGGGAGTGACGACTTCCAGACCCCGAAAAAGGGAGGCAGTGTGGATGCAACAGCAGAAGGAACGTCTCATGATAGATCAAGCCTTGCAGCTTATCCGTGATGTGGAAGAAAGCAGAAAAAACCGTGAGTCTTTTGAAACTCCTGTGGAGAAGGGGGAAGCAGACCCCAGGGGGGAGGCCGAAGAGACAGCCTGCGGGGGAGAGGAAGAGTTTGAGGAGGGAACATCCCAGGCTTCGGCAGCTCGAGGAAGAGATGCAGCCGGCCAGAGAACCCCAGCCCTGCAGGCCCCCCCCCGCAGACGTAAAAAGCCAAAAATCCCCCCCCCTTCCTGGGAAGTTTGATGGAAATCCTAAAACCTTGGGATTTTTCCTGACCCAAGTGTGGAACCACATGCAGGATTGGGGGGAGGACTACGAAACGGATGCGGCTAAAGTCAGAAGCGTTGCGAATGCCCTAGAGGGAGTGGCGGCTGAGTGGATGGTAGTTCTCCACAATAACAACTCCCTCCTACTGAGAAATTACAACCAGTTCATGAGGGCCCTTAGAAGACGTTTTGAAGACCATTTAGCTGAACGAAAGGCGAGACTCAGAATGAAGAGCATTCAGCAGGGTCGGAGGCCGGTGGCAGAGTATATCCAAGAGTTTCGTGAACTGGCACCTTATATGACAGGCTGGTCAGAAATGGCGCTTTTGGAGAGTTTCAAGGATGGATTGAATGATGAGATATATCGAGATTGCAAGAGCATGGGGGTCCCCGATGATTTGGATAGATGGTACATAGTAGCTGAGGATGTGGAGATCGAGCTGAAACGGAGCGAACTCCGAGGAAGGCGGATGGGGGACCAGTCATCCTCTTTCTACCGTAAGGGGGCGGCCAAGATGACTGGCGGGAAGACCGAATTCAAACCCAAGTCAAAGCCCTTCACCTGTTTCAAATGTGGGAAGGAGGGTCACCGGGCGGCCGAATGTTTCTCCAAACCACCGCCAAAAGCCACCGGGGCCAGCCAAAAGAAAAGCGATAAAATACCCGCCAAAACCCACGGCACCGCCCTGAAAGGAGAAGTCATTGAGTTCATTCCCCGGAACCAGCGTGAGTTGGGAACTCCGACCAACGATGACGACAGCGAGACGGACTCCGACTCGGACACCGATGAACGGGTGAGTCACACGGAAGAACCCTTACTCATCCCCGTAGAAGTAAGGGTGCCCTCCACAGGAACTCACGCGCAATTGTTAGCCCTGTTGGACTCGGGGTGCACTAGGTGCATAATTAGCCCCAAAGTAGTGGAGGAAATGGGACTGAGACTGAAAACTTTAAAAAGACCCATTGCATTTTGTCAATTAGATGGGTTGATTGCAGGAGGGGGCCCAGCTAGTTTTATGACCGAACCCCTTGAATTACAGTTGGGGAATCATATAGAAAAGCTCAGCTTTATCGTAGCACCTGGCATGGAAAGGCCCCTAATTCTAGGACTGCCCTGGCTTCGTAAATGGAACCCACGAGTAAATTGGAAAACGGGGGTCCTGCGCATCCGTACGGCAGAACCACCTCCGGAAAAGGAAGGCCCCTCCCTAAGGGACGACATAAGACCAGAAGGGGCCGCAGTAGCCATTAACTATATTGAGGGAGAAGAGAAAATCCGAAGGAATATTGGGACCTCAAGGAAGTGTTTAGTGAAAAAGCGTCTGATACTCTGCCTCCCCACAGGGCCACTGACTGCACCATTGAAATACTCCCAGGGGTGAAGCTTCCCAAACCAAAAATATACCCCATGACACCTCGAGAATTGGAGGAATTGCGGAATTTTATTGACAAAAACTTAGAACGGGGATTTATCGAACGAGCCAAACCCAAGGTAGCAGCGCCAGTAATGTTCCGCGAAAAGAAAAATGGATCCTTCAGATTAGTTGTTGATTATAGAAACATGAACGCCATTTGCGTGGAAAATGTCTATCCCCTCCCACTTATGAACGACATGTTGGCCCATTTAGGAAAGGGAAAATTTTTTACCAAACTTGATTTAAGAGAGGCATACTACTGAGTGAGAATAAAAGAGGGAGATGAATGGAAGACAGCATTTAATTGCCCACTGGGGTGTTTCCAATTTAGAGTACTCCCTTTTGGACTACAGGGGGCCCCGGCCGTATTCATGCAGTTGATCAACAAAGTGTTGCATGAGCATCTATATAAGGGGGTGTTGGTCTATTTGGACGATATTCTAATTTATTCTGACAACATGGCCGACCATATAAGATTGGTTCGAGCGGTCTTGAATAAACTCAGAGCAGCTGAACTCTATGCCAAACTTTCTAAATGTGAATTCCATCAAGACAAAATCGACTATCTTGGATATCGTATATCGCATGAGGGAATAGAGATGGACCTGGAAAAGGTCCGGGCAGTAATGGAATGGGCCGCACCACGCACCCGTAAACAGTTACAGAGTTTCTTAGGGTTTGCTAACTTTTATAGACAATTTATCCCCTCTTTCGCAAAAATCGCACTGCCAATTACAAACTTGCTCAAAACCAAAGGGGAAATAAAACCCAAACCCTCGAAACCACTAGAATGGACTATGGACTGTCAGGCCGCTTTCGAAAAACTGAAACGGTTGTTTGCAGCTGAACCTGTGCTCAAACACCCCGACATAGAACAACCTTTTGTAGTACAAGCGGATGCTAGCGACGTTGCCGTAGGAGCGATACTCTTGCAAAAGAATGAGAATGGAATATTACAACCCTGTGCTTACACATCCCGTAAGCTATCTGAGACAGAAAGGAGATGGGCCATATGGGAGAAGGAAGCGTTTGCAGTTAGATGGGCGCTGTTAACATGGAGACAATTTTTAGAAGGGGCAAAACACCCTTTCGAGGTGTGGACTGACCATAAGAATCTAGAAGCATTAAAAACACCACGCAAATTGTCACCCAAACAGGCACGCTGGGCCCAACATTTCAAGCGTTTCAATTTCACTTTACGTTACCTTCCTGGGGGGAAAAATTTCATGGCGGACGCACTTTCCAGATTACCACAGTATAACAGCATAAAGAAGGAACTGGTTCAACCAATGATCCCCTTAACGCAATTGGCAACACCTGTCACTACCAGAGCGCAGAGTAAAACCGATCCAGAACTCTCAGGGGATTTACTCGAAAAGTTACGAGAAGCGCTAAAAGCTGACGAGTGGTTTAAAATCCACTCGAATGAATGCACACTTCGCGACGGACTAGCTTGGGTTGGATCAAAATTGTATGTTCCGACCACATTAAGACCAACCGTATTGAAATATGCGCATGATGCCAAAGCCGCAGGACACTTTGCGTTTGTCAAAACTTTACATCTTGTTAAGAGACAGTTTTGGTGGCCTGCACTAAAAAAGGACATACAGGCATATGTGGCTAGCTGTCCAGTATGTGCCTCGGCTAAAAGACCTCCAGGAAAATCCCCTGGATTACTGCAAGGTGTGGCTAGACCGAACGCCCCATGGAAGGAAATATCTATGGATTTTGTTGTGGACTTACCCGACAGTGAGGGCTGCACTGTCATTTGGGTAGTAACTGATTTGTTTTCCAAACAAGTACATTTCATACCTTGCTCAACGATCCCTTCAGCAAAAACCCTCGCAAAATTATTTATTCGGCAGATTTACCGACTACATGGGTCTCCGAAAAGAATAATTTCTGATAGGGGTGTGCAATTTACTTCCAGTTTCTGGAGAGAATTTTTAAGATTGATAGGCTCCGCACAGGGGTTGAGTTCCAGTCACCACCCTCAGACAAATGGTGCTTGTGAAAGAACCAATGGGATGCTCGAACAATACCTTAGGTGTTACGTGAATTACCAACAGGACAATTGGGTAGACTTGTTGCCATTTGCAGAAGTGGCGTATAACAATTCTGTGCATAGTAGCACCGGATTCACCCCTTTTAAGGTTGCATCGGGCCAGGATTTTGTACCCATTCCCGAGTTACCTCAAGATGATCCCCAAAATCCCTCCTTGATAGATTGGATGGAACAATTAAGGAGCACCTGGACAGTGACTCGGAAGGCATTAGATGAGGCACACTGAGCTCATAAGGCACAAGCCGATAAGAAAAGGTCCCCAGCTCACATTTACAAAGTGGGGGATAAAGTCTATTTGTCTATCAAATACTTACAAACCACCCAGAGGTCTAAAAAGCTGGGGCCTAAGTATGTAGGACCATTCCGTGTGATTAGACTGATAAATCCAGTGACAGTTGAATTAGAATTACCAAAAACCTTGAGACGGATACATCCTGTATTTCATGTTAGTTTATTGAAACCTGAACACTCATCTCCCCTAAGGGTTGATCATAGCAACCCTCCAATTCCCATCCTCATAGAAGGGGAGCAACATTTTGAGGTTAAGGAAATCTTGGACTCTAGAAAACACCATGGTAAAGTCCAATATCTAATTGCCTGGAAACATTTTCCACTATCTCAGGCTGAATGGGTAAATAAACGGGATGTCCGAGCTCCCAAGAAAGTACAACAGTTCTATGCCAAATACCCTGATAAACCTTGATCATTGTATATATTCTGTTTCTCTTTCTCTTTTTCCTTTTAATTAGGACTAACGTCTCTTCTGCAAGAGGGCCGAATGTCAGCCTCAGCTTTCCTGCTTTAGCTGCCATAAGAAACGGGGAGGGATTAGGAATGGAGCAAAGGGGGGGAAGAGAGCAGGAGGGGGTTTGTCTTTGTAGGAGGGGACTTCGTGGGAATCGAAACTGGATTTCAGAAGGGGATGGCTGACCAACTGTCTCGACATTCCTGATGGATGACGCTGCCAGACGTGTTGCCACCTGACCTTTGGAAGACCTTTAGATTGGCTGAGAAAATATAAACACGAGGGGGGGAAGAAGCTTAGTAGATGCATTTTGCGCGTTTTGGTCACTTCCAGCTTTTCACTGGGGTGTTAATCTTTTCATATTCAGTAAAAGTACCAAATTCTTCAAAATGCTTGAGTTTGGGGTTTTCTTTCCTGGATACTGAAGGAAGCATACCTGACAGGGGGTTTATAGAGGCAGGACCCGGGGAGGGGTGGGTCCATGGGGGGTAGAGCTGCAGCTATATAAAAGGTGGAGGGATTAACCACATTAGCACTGACTTTGCCTATTGCCTGTTTGTCACTTTGTGCCAGTTGTTATAGCTTGTTGGATAAAGTTTATCAGTTAACCATCTTTGGCTCTGTCTAAATCCTTGCTGACGGCTGGAATGTGATACCAGATTTGTGTCAATATGATATATCCAATAAAGCTATTCTTTGAGGAATTCATCTGCCTCAGAGTTTTGCTTGGTATGGGTCTATTACTTGGAACCCTGACACCAACTCCTCCATGAATCCCAAACATCATCCAGCCCTTTAATGTAGGTGGGAATCTGGACCAGGCTTTCAAATCATTCACATCCCAGCTCTAGGGTAAAGTCTTGATTCTCTATTGTCATTCCCAAGGCCATAAAAGACAAAGAATTGGTATGACAATGTCAAGCGAAAGCAATTACATCCATTCATAAAAGGCTCAAAACAGCTACTTTATTGCATTCTACCTATATTATAAGAATCTGCCCAGTCTGCTTGCCTTCCCTTAGGAACAAACACATAACATCCCATAGAATTTAGGAGGAGTCAGGCTTATGCCTCTTGAGGCTCTGCATGGCCTCAAGGCTAATTCCCTGCTTGACTCCTCCTCCTTGCTTGGCTGGGAATTTCCAATTACCGATGAGATGAAGCTGATGAGAATCAAAAAGAAAAGAGAATCCACCTCTTCATCTGAAATGGTCAATCATTGAACCAATGGTGCAGTGGTTCCCTTCACACAACATATATTCATAGAGAATAGATACCTTGAAGTTGGCAGGCTAACAATTTCTTGGATTATTCTCCCTTCCACCGTCCTTGTCATCTTTCAGACCCTTCAAAGAGCCTAAAGTTGTTCTATTGTATTGCCAAGTTGTCTTGATCATTTATAACATGGTCTATGTAATGAAGATATACAGTTGGGGAAAAAAAATCAATGAACCACAATGGGCCGAGTTCCTCCCAGCTGGGAATCCTGTAGTGTAAAATATTTTGTTCTCACTGAGTCAGTGAAAAAAATGTGGTCACAAATCTGACAGTTGGAAAAACAAAAGACAGATGAAAAGAGGCCAACCCTTTCAAAAATGGGGGCCAAGTAGCCCATTACCTAAATGGCAAGCAAAAAAAAAGCATACCGTATTTTTCGGAGTATAAGATGCTCCAGACTATAAGATGCAGCTACCTTTTTTGGAGAGGAACAAAGAATCTGCCTCTGCCTCCTGGCAATTTGCCTCCTTGCAGTAAACAGAAATAGAAATAGAATAACAGAGTTGGAAGGGACCTTGGAGGTCTTCTAGTCCAACCCCCAGCACAGGCAGGAGACCCCATACCACTTCAGATAAATGGTTATCCAACATCTTCTTAAAAACTTCCAGTGTTGGAGCATTCACAACTTCTGGAGGCAAGTTGTTCCACTGATTAATTGTTCTAACTGTCAGGAAATTTCTCCTTAGTTCTAAGTTGCTTTTCTCCTTGATTAGTTTCCACCCATTGCTTCTTGTCCTGCCCTCAGGTGCTTTGGAGAACAGCTTGACTCCCTCTTCTTTGTGGCAACCCCTGAGATATTGGAACACTGCTATCATGTCTCCCCGGTCTTTCTTTTCATCAAACTAGACATACCCAGTTCCTGCCACAGTTCTTCATATGTTTTAGCCTCCAGTCTCCTAATCATCTTTGTTGCTCTTCTCTGCACTCTTTCTAGAGTCTCCATATCTTTTTTATATCGTGGTGACCAAAACTGGATGCAATATTCCAAGTGTGGCCTTACCAAGGCATTATAAAGTGGTATTAACACTTCACGTGATCTCGATTCTATCCCTCTGTTTATGCAGCCCAGAATTGTGTTGGCTTTTTTGGCAGCTGCTGCACACTGCTGGCTCATATTTAAATGGTTGTCCACTAGGACTCCAAGATCCCTCTCACAGTTACTACTATTGAGAAAGGTACCACATATACAGTACCTGTTCATTTTGTTTCTCTTCCCTAAATGTAGAACCTTGCTTTTTTCACTGTTGAATTTCATTTTGTCAGATAGTGCCCAATGTTCAAGTCTGTCAAGATCCTTCTGTATCTTGAGCCTATCTTCTGGAGTGTTGGCTATTCCTGCCAGCTTGGTGTCATCTGCAAATTTGATGAGTTCCCCATCTATCCCCTCATCCAAGTCATTGATGAAGATGTTGAAGAGCACTGGGCCTAAAACAGAGCCTTGGGGTACTCCACTGCATACTTCCATCTATGTAGATGCAGTTCCATTGAGGACTACATGTTGAGTGCGGTTGGTCAGCCAGTTAGGAATCCATCTGGTGGTGATGCTGTCTAACCCACAGCAAACTACCTGTTTCAGTTTCAGTTTCAGCACAACTTGATTAGCACAAGGAAAAAAAATCTGCCTCTGCCTCCCAACAATTTGCCTCCTTGCAGCAAACAGCTTCAGCACAGCCTGATTATAACAAGCAGCTGATTGTTGGTTAGATCGGTCTCCCGAGGATCATCTGTTTCAGGCTGCAGGGATTCCGAAAGATCTCCTGTATGGAGAATTAATGCAGGGAAAGCGCCTCAGAGGGAGACCATAGCTGTGATATAAGGATATCTGCAACAGGGGCCTAAAGGCCCTGGGAATGGACATTAACAACTGGGAAACCTTGACCTCCGATCGTTCAGCTTGGATGCTAAAGATGCAGCATGGCCTTCTCCAATTTGAAGAGACACTTGTTTGGCAGGCTGAGGTAAAGAGGCAGTCCTGGAACCAGCGAAATCTGGGGGCTGGGCAGGGGACAGAATGTATCTGCCCTCAGTGTGGAAGGGATTGCCACTCTCGAATTGGCCTTTTTGGTCACATTAGATGCCGTTTTAGGACCTCTTTCCAGAGCACGATACCATAGTCTCTTGAGACTGAAGGTTGCCAATGCCAATGCCCAAACCGGTGCGAACCAGTAGCATTTCACTCCTGGATCTAACTAAGATTCAATAAGATGCAATAACACCCATTTGAAGGTTTATACGATGATGATATTTACAGCAAACATTTTTTTAATGGAATGCATTTGTAAGCTCACAGAGTAATCATTCCACATTGCAAGAGGCTGATTTGTGTCCCTATAACTTCCTCCCAAAATTTGATCATAGAACTTTCAGGATTTTTTTAAAAAAATGTTTTCAGTAAACTTTTATAGGCACAATCATGCACATTTCAGCCAGACGGGAGGCTGCCATTGATGAAGTTAATTATCAAGAGGTCTGATGAATCCTCCTATATAATTAAAACTGAACCAATTTCAATTTGTGGACAAGCTGTTTGGCACGGTACATTCCACCACTTGGATCCTTGCCCAGCAAGTTCTGTAAGTTCTAACTAGGAGCTTATTTACTTAACATCAAAGTGCTTCTTTCAGGAAGGATAGGATGTAGGTCTTGTTTAAACATAGCCATAGTTAAAAAGGTAAAGGTAAAGGTTCCCCTCACACATATGTGCTAGTCATTCCCGACTCTAGGGGGTGGTGCTCATCTCCATTTCAAAGCCAGCGCTGTCCAAAGACGTCTCCATGGTCATGTGGCCAGCATGACTAAAGGCCAAAGGCGCACGGAACGCTGTTACCTTCCCACCAAAGGTGGTCCCTATTTTTCTACTTGCATTTTTTATGTGCCTTTGAACTGCAAGGTTGGCAGAAGCTGGGACAAGTAACAGGAGCTCACCCCGTTATGCGGCACTAGGGATTCGAACCACTGAACTGCCAACCTTTCAATCAACAAGCTCAGCGTCTCAGCCACTGAACTAATGCGTCCCTCCAGCCATAGTTAGATTACCCCAAATAAATTTGTATTGGACCCATAATTCTCTAGCTATCCTTGACTGGAGAAGGTGTTTGAAACGCTGCTGGTTTCTTAGTGTCAGGAAATACTGTAAAAAGAGTCCATTTCAAACTAAGCTCTTGAGCAGATTATGGAGTTGTGATTCATTTGGTCAGTTCTATTGATGGAGGTTTAGTCAGTGGACAATAGAATTCCTCTTGATGTTTTAGCTTTCAGTATTACTAACCAGTGGTGGGATCCTGCTGGTTTAACAACTGGTTTGGTGATAGTGTGCTCAGTTTTACGAAAACTTACCTTCCACGTTACTGCTGGGGAGTAACACAACTGAGGTGTGGCAATTCGCTCTGCCCCATGAATCAGCTGAGAGGATATAGATCAGTAAATTGCAGGAGTGGGTGGGTGGGGGGCACCTGATTGCTGGAGCGAACCGATTCACTCCCAGCTGATTGTCAGAGCTACTGGTTCACTTGAACCAGTCCGAACCAGTAGAATCCCACCTCTGCTACTAACCATTGATCAAGAAATTCAAAGAGAATTTTGAGCTCTTTCTGAACATCATACAGACCAAGCGCATGACCACTGCAAGGAATGGAAACATCAAAATAACAATTGATTAATGAAGAAATAGAATGTGTGGAAAAACTCACAGATCCCTCCAAGTGGTGAATGCAGCCCAGAAATTTTATTATTTATTTCATTAGTTTGATTTATATGCCGCCCTTCTCCGGAGACTCAGGGCGGCTTACAATGCTTTTAAACAATAGCCTTCATATTTTTGTATATACCTGCTTAGTAGGGCTTTTGGCCCCCCCAAGCGGTGTTCTATTTATACAAAGTCAGCTTATTGCTCCCACAAATTGGGTCCTCATTTTACCTACCTTGGAAGGATGGAAGGCTGAGTCAACCTTGAGCCTTACTCTCGAGGAGACTTCCTCCTGAGGAGCCACTCCTGCTTTTTGGCAGCTCTGCACGCCCGTGCATCAAGAAGAGGCTCCTCCTCTTCTTCCTCTTCACTGGGAGCTTCTGGAGGTTCTGAAGGCCCTGGCTGAATCCCCGCCTCTGGCACCACATCTTCTCCAACCTCCTCATTGTCTGACTTGAGTGCCAGCTGCACAGGCTGCTGGCGCAAAACCACACCAGCCTCCTCGCTGTCGGAATCAGCCACTAGCTGCACAGGCCGCTGATGGGCCACAACATAATTGGATACTATCAGTGTGCTGAAGGCACCTACTGTATAACACTATCAGGACAATGTTTATGGAGATTCTCAATCGTCCAAGTTATGGTTGTCCCAAAGGTGTTGAAGAAGCTTCTTGGGTGAGAAGCGAAATGTCTTCGAGGAAAAACAAGAAAGTCCAGTTGCCTTTTGAAAAAAAGTACCTTTGGTTTTCAGGACAATGATATTGCTCCTTTAAATGCCCATCTAGAATCGATATTAGGCTAACCATAAAATGAAACTTAAATCCAGACAAGATGGAGATGCATATTATGAAGGGTTACAATTTCAGAGAGGAGTTAAATCTTCCTCTTTTTTTTTTTTTATTGAAAAAGTTTTTCAAATACAAGTTTTTCCCCCTTTTCCTCCCTTCTTCCCCAACCCGCCCTCACCACCCATCCCCCCGTGACTTCTTCTTCACAACAATAAGCTAATTCATAATTAGTTACTTAATATTTTACCATGCCCTTACTCACTCCTCAAAGTACTGACCCTTAGCATAGTATTCTTATAACTCCGCTTTTCTCCGCTTTTCACAATCTACCCTTTTTCTCCTCCCCCAAACTTATAAAATATTATTATTATTACAACAACATAACTTTTACTTTTATATATATTAATTTAATATTTCAAAGCAGCCTTCTCCAAATTTATTCAGTTCTATCCAATTCTTCCACTCCCCAAAATATATGACTTAAAAATCCTTTTTCTTAAACTAATCAATCACTAAACTAGCCTATTTCAACCCAGTTTCCTACAAGATTACCATGCACTACAATTCTAAATATAATCCACTGCCCACTCTGCTGAAATATACATATGTCTATATATACATTCCATTTTATAAAAAGAGAAAAGACAATAACTTTAAATTTATAATTCATTTAGTATCTTCTTTGATGTCTTTCCACTAGATTGTTAAATCCGTCATCCATAATAGGGTAACATAGCATCCTGGTGCAACAGTTTATTCAAAATCTTCAGTCATCTTCTGCCCCCATCAATAATGAATATCCTCATGTATATATAAAAGTAAAAACAACCACCCGAGTGACATTATAATTATATTCCATATAGTTGTAATTGTGGTTTTCATCAGGATTATAAATCCCCATCATCTTAGTGGGTAACAGCCAGATCTTCTGCATGCCCCAGCATGACTCTCTTGCCTTGTAACTCAAAATAGATATATTTATCGGTAAAAGAAATCCAAAATAGATAGTTCAAATCCAACAATGTAAGGCTTTTTCCACATCCCAAAATCACGGCATTGCAGAGATCTGCCACTTTCCTCAAGATAGTATTAAACGATAATTCGCCTCCAATATCTTTTCACATATTCATTTATTTTTTTTTAAAATCCCTGGCTTCACTGTTGCTTGGTTTAGAAACTACTATTTCTACGAGATCTGTTTCTTTTCTTTTTCTTTTGCGGGTTGCATTTCCATCCAGATTTCCTTCCTACAAGTTGTGTATCAGCTGATCGGTTGTCATTCTGCTTTGTAAATTGATCTTGTTGGTTTTGTTTTATTATCTCATATGTCTTTTCCATCACTTGTATATCAACTGGGTGATTTACGCACTTGTCTGTAAGTTGATAGTTCATCACATTAGAATCAGATGACACTGCTCTCAAATTTATAGACAGTCCAGCTGGGGTATCCAAGGAGTCCAAAGACAGTTTATCTACCACAGCCTCTGTAATTTGATGTTTCCCTTTATTTCCAACTCCTTTTGCTTGTCCTGTGTTATGCCTAAAGATGTTAGATTTATTTTTAAAAATTTTTGATAAAATTCTTCCGCTTTTTCGACAGTATTCAGTTGGTATCTTACTCCTTGGTGTCTCAATATTAAACCAACTGGGACGTCCCACCTAAATAGAATATTCCTTTTTTTTAACTCATTCACTAGAAAACCAAATTTCTTCCTCTCCATTAACATCTTGGGCGGGAGTTCCTTAAAAATCCAGATCTTCCTTCCACGAAATTGCAAAGCAGAATCATAAGAATTCTGGACAATATTATTTCTAATTTCTTTGTCTGTAAAATAAATCACCACATCTCTAGGCAATTGCCTTTGTTTTGCCAACCAGGAGTTTATTCTATAAATTCTGTCAATCCTGCAAAACACTTCATCAGGTTGAACCTTTAAAATCCCAGCCAGAATTTCAGAAGATATCTTCCTTAAATCTCTGTCATCTTCCTGCAAACCTCTCAGTCTAATTGCATATTCTGTAAAATTGTATTGGATCATTAAAACTTCTCTTTCAATCCTCTGTTGTACATTTTCTTCATTAACAGTCTTTTGATCAGCCTCCATTTTAAGTTTGTCTTCTGAACTATTATCCTGAATGTTTGCCAAATCCTTTTTAATTTTTTGGATCTTGTCATCCAAATTCTCCTCGGTTTCTTTCATTTTAGAGTTAGTATTTGCTTCCAACTGAGTCATAAAGTCTGCTAAGCCATTAGCTACTTTTAAAATCTTTCGATCCAAAAAGCCAAACTTAGATTTCACCAATTCACCAATTTCTTTGATTTCCAACTTAAATTTTTCAAGTTGCTGATTCACAATCTCATCCCTTCTTACAATCTCCTCAAGAAGAAATTCTATTATATTAAAGTCAGGTTTCTGAGACTGGAGAGTTAAAACTTGTTGATGTAATTTATTAATGGGGGAATCCCCCCCCACTGCCTGTTTGTCTAGTTTTATAAGTCTCAGTGCCATTTTTCCACGCAGACAAAATTTACTGGAAAAGAGAGAAAAAAAAACTTTTTTTCCAACCAAGATCAATATCAGATCCTCAAAGAGAGAAGAAAAAAAAAAAAAGAAAAAAAAACAGAAGTGAGAGTGAGATTTTGCCTTCAGTTACAGCCAAAAGTATTCATTCCGCTACTTTGTAATTGAAAACGGAAGGAGTTTCCCTTTCAGCCTCTCTTCAAGCCGCAGCAGCAATCGCCATTTTAAAAAAAAAAACTTTTTTTCCCTTCACTTCACTTCTTAGGCAAAATAGAATAAAAAGAATACTTGCGCTTCAGGATCAGAGGTCCAGCTCATATCTTCTTTAATTAATTTATTTGACAGATTTACAGGCTTGCTTTTGCCCCCTAGCTCTGCGTGTAGCAGAGATTTCCCAGAGCCCGGGGCATCGGCTGGGGATACGGGGAGTCTCTTCCGCTCCCTCCCAAAAGTAAATAAAAAACTTTTGGGATTAGGCAGAGGACTCTACCCACCCCAGCCGGCTCTATCTCCGTTTCCTAATGGAAACAGAGTTTTTTTCGAGCCGCCATTCCGCTGAAAAAGGCGGCTCTTACAGGCAGTGGGTTCGACGATCCCGGAGGAGCGTCCAGCGGGAACAAGCAGCAAACCAGAAGTCTTCCTCTTTTGAATGGGATAATATTATCTCAGAAAGAGATATTTAACTTTTGGGTACTACACAGGGGTGGGCTTTAAAATTTTTAGTAAGGGGTTCTCTGCTCGGTTGCTGGGTGGGCGTGGCCATGGCGGGCATGGCCTAGTTGGCCTCCTGTACCATGGTGTGTGTGTGTGTGTTGTTGGCTTTATTTGAGCCTCCGGGAGGATGAAAACAGCCTCCCCAGACTCCAGAGGCCCTCTGGAGGCCGGAAACTGGCCTGTTTCCGGCCTTCCCGAACTTCTGGTAGGCCCATTTTTCACCGTCCCCGAGTCTCCGCGCATGCCCTGTACTTACCTGTATCCAAAATGGGCTGTGTGGGGATTCCTGGGAGGGGCGGGGTGGGCGGGGCCAGCTAGGAGTGGGATTTGAGGGTTCTCCGAACTGCACAGAATCTTAGCTAGAGGTTCTCCCGAACCCCTGCAAACCCCCAGCAGCCCACCCCTGGTACTACAAAATCTTCCAGACTGACAGATTCTTCCTGAACTGAGACAATTATCTTTGGTTGATATAACAACCCGGCCCTTCCTAAATGGCTTTAGAACAATGTAGGAGCAGCAATATCCCAGTGTTTACATTTGATACATGGGCCTGCTTTTAAGCCTGATACAGAAACCAACTGGAGTGGTAATCAGCAGTCAAGATGGTCTTTGGAAGAGCTCAAGGAGACCATGTTCACTGAAGCTAAAAGCATTACATTTGCTGCAATTTTGCTTCCTGGGGAAATATAAAGTGCAAATTATGTACAGGGTTCTTGAGAGAACACCTTTTTCTACCAGATCCTCATGTCTCTGCTCAGTGACCTTAACTGGGGTTTATCTACAGTTGCTGCATGTTTTGTTTTTTGTTTTTTTAATTTATTTTTATATGCTGCCCTTCTCCGGAGACTCAGGGCGGCTTACAATGCGTTAAGCAATAGCCTTCATACTTTTGTATATTTTACAAAGTCAGCTTATTGCCCCCACAAACCAGGTCCTCATTTTACCCACCTTAGAAAGGATGGCAGGCTGAGTCAACCTTGAGCCTGGGGAGATTCAAACCAGCAGTAAATTGCAGGCAGCTGGATGTTAAATGCTGCCTTAGTAGGAGGCATTAGCCTCCTACGCCACTCAGGCTCCTTCACTCAGGGTAACTTGAAAATATGTCTTCCTTATTGGGGTCCAGTTCTGGAATGCTTGATAAAGTTAAAAGGCCTAAATCAGTGATGGCGAACCTTTTCGGCACCGAGTGCTGATAAGGGAGAACGCGCTTGTCTGGGCCACAACCCGGAAGAGGAGCTATCCAGGGTGCATGTGAATGCCCGAAAATGAATTCCCAGTTGCACGCTGGCCAGTTACTCTTCCTGGTTTCTGGCACGCATACACATATGATGATCAGCTGGCCAGTGTGTATCTCACACAGGAAAATGGGAGACCAGCTCTTTCAGTTTCCAGAACTGCTGCATGCAAAAAGGCCAGCTGATCGTTGCTCGTGCATGCGTGCCAGAAACCCGGAAGAGGAACGGGTGATGCCCCGTGTGCCAGGTGACATGGCTCCGTATGCCACTTCAGGCACGCGTGCCATAGGTTTGCCATCACATGCCTCAATCATTGTTGGTTTTTAAAAGCAGCCTAAAACCATCCTTTTCCCCACAGGTTTTTAATTGTTGGTTTAAGTTATTTGTATTCCTGTTTTTAATTTTCTTAGTATCTCTGGGTTTGATTTCACTATTATATTTTCTTCTAAACCTAAGATTTACAAGACAACCATCTGCCCTCTTGCACTGTAAGGCACTGAATGCTGGGCAGCAACAACAGAGACCGAAAGCTATCTCCATGCCATGGAAATGCGAATGCTCTGTTGGATATCGGGCATCTCCCTTCTTGACCATATGACAAATGATACCATTCGACAACATTTTGATGTGGCACCAATTAATTAATTAATTATAAATAAATAAATAAATAAAAATTATAGAGAAGATGAGAGAAGGCCGGCTCTGCTGGTATGGGCATGTTCAGAAAGCAGCACCTTTCACCGTGGGCAAGACTGCCTACCAAGTAGAAGTCAATGGCCAGTGACCTTGTGGTAGAGATGGTAAGACACCATCAACAAAGATATGCAAGCTGCAGCCTGTGCCCTGGAGACCCAGCTGACCGTGCCAAGTGGTGTTCAATGATCTGAAAGGCGGACCCTGCACCTGCGGGGATGGAGGAAGAAGAAGGAGGAGGAGGAGGAGGAGGAGGAGGAGGAGGAGGAGGAGGAGGAGGAGGAGGAGGAGGAGAAGAAGAAGAAGATCCCGGAACTGTGCACCTTCCGCCGCGCTGTGAAGACCTTTTTATTCCATCAAGCGGGCTTGGCCTAATCTCCTCCCTCTTTTAATATGTAAATTTTGATCTGTTTTTAAATTATTGGGGTGTTTTAATCTGTACGGGCCAAAATGATTTAATTTGATTTTATCTGGTTTTTAAATTTTGTGTATTTATGTATTTTATTGCTTGGCTGTTCACCGCCCTGAGTCCTTCGGGAGTAGGGTGGTATACAACTATAAACTAAACTAACTAAACGAAGAAGAAGAAGAAGAAGAAGAAGAAGAAGAAGAAGAAGAAGAAGAAGAAGAAGAAGAAGAAGAAGAAGAAGAAGAAGAAGAAGAAGAAGAAGAAGAAGAAGAAGAATTTTCTTCTAAACCTACCACAACTTATGGTAATTTTAAGACACTTTGTTACCCCTACTCATTATCTAAGTGAAGTCCTAGTTTTATAAAACAGGTATAATAAAGTTAATAAATAGACAAGCAAAGCCAATTGAGGTTACTTAAATCCAATTGGAGAGCTCATATAATATGCTATTTTTTGCCTTAACATGATGGCCTGGTTCAGACAGTCAGTTAAGGTAATGGCTGAATAAATTGACCGCAACATATCCAACTTCAATATGCCCTTTTTAGCCTTACTTATCATGCTATATGAACCTAGATCCATCCATCCATCCATCCATCCATTCATCTAATTTTGAAGTTGTCTAATTCCACAAGATTAGGCAGTTTACAACATTAAAAGCAAAAAAAAACACACTAAAACACTAAGCACAAAAATCATGTTTGGTCAAAAGAAAACATACTTAATTAAATAAAATTTCAGGGGTTGACACCACCCTAACCCACAGAGAGGGGGAACAGCCAGGTTTTCAATAACCTTTTGAACATGGTCAGGGTGGAAGCCATACATCTTTCTGAGGTGATGCTGTTCCCCAGGGCAACCTCCGTAACAGAGAAGATCTACTTCCTAGGTCCCAATAGATGGTGTTATTTAATTGAAGGGACCTGGTGTATACCTGCTTGATCTTTCAGAATGGGCAGAAACAGAGATAGGCAGGCCCCCACTCAGAAGTCACAAAGTCAAAAAGTCACAAGTCAAAAAGTAGGCTGTGAAAATATTTACAGACCCCTCGCATCCTGGACATAAATTGTTTCAACTCCTACCCTCAAAACAAGGCTATAGAGCACTGCACACCAGAACAACTAGACATAAGAACAGTTTTTTTTCCCGAACGCCATCACTCTGCTAAACAAATAATTCCCTCAACGCTGTCAAACTATTCACTAAGGCTGCTTTACTATTACTATTAGTCTTCTCATCGTTCCTATCACCCATCTCCTCCCACTTATGACTGTATGACTGTAACTTGGTTGCTGGTATCCTTACAATTTATATTAATTGTTTCCTTTTATGATTTGATTGCTTATTTGTACCCTATGACTATCATTAAGCGTTGTACCTTGATTCTTGATTCCTGACAAATGTATCTTGTCTTTTTATGTACACTGAGAGCGTATGCACCAAAGACAAATTCCTTGTGTGTCCAATCACACTTGGTCAATAAAGAATTCTATTCTATTCTATTCTATTCTATTCTATTCTATTCTATTCTGTTCTGTTCTGTTCTGTTCTGTTCTGTTCTGTTCTGTTCTATTCGACTTTATTCATAATTCCTGCTCATTTTCTTGCATCTACTATCCAAATGCAATTTCTTCATTTGATTAATATGCTTACTTTCATCCAGGACCTCATGAGGCCTTACACAGGAATCCCATGGGTTTTATCCTCACCACAAAGCTTGTTTTCCAGTAGCATTCTGACAAATCCCACATTTTTTTTTTTTTTTTGCAGTAATCCAATCCTGAGATTAGCAGTGCATGAATCACTCTCCATAGACAACTATCTCTATTCTGATGCCAGGAAGAAAAAAAAAAAAGGATGAATCTGTCCAAGTTGGTATCTTAGGACTCGTCTCAGATTCAATGAAATTGAACAAATCACCTTCAGAGAAGGCATCAAGGACAATTAGGGAACAGAAATATAAGTCTTATGAGAACTCGGTATGTTCAGCCTTGAGAAAAGATGATGAGATGGATGGATAGCACTTCTCAAGCCTCTAAAAAGATGTCAGGTGGAAGGTCAAGATCTGTTCTCCTTAATCTAAGGGTACAGGAAATGGAGTAATGATGTTAAGTTAGAGGAAGGCCAGGTACTACTGAAGGCTTACAAAAGACTTCCTGGTTATAGGAACAACTTGACAGTGCAATTAATAACCCGGAGAGGCATGATCACACCTTTGCTATATATGTTCAAGGACTTGATTGCCTAAATGGCCTCTTTCAATTTTCAAATGAACACATAAAGAAAGAACGGAAGAGTCACACACCACCAATAAGGTAAAGGTAAAAGTTCCCCTCGCACATATGTGCTAGTCGTTCCCGACTCTAGGGGGTGGTGCTCATCTCCGTTTCAAAGCCGAAGAGCCAGCACTGCCTGAAGATATTTCCGTGGTCACGGGGCTGGCATGACTAAACGCTGAAGGCACACAGAACACTGTTACCTTCCCACCAAAGGTGGTCCCTATTTTTCTACTTGCATTTTTTTCGTCCTTTCGAACTGCTAGGTTGGCAGAAGCTGGGACAAGTAACGGGAGCTCACCCCGTGACGCGGCACTAGGGATTCGAACCGCTGAACTGCCAAGCTTTTGATTGACAAGCTCAGCATCTTAGCCACTTAGCCACCGCATCCCTTACACACTCATCAATATCTGACCTAATTGCAAGTATAGGTAGTCCTTGACTTACGACCACAACTGAGCCCAACATTTCTGTTGTTAGGTGAGATATTTGTTAAGTGAATTTTACCAGCTCTCTTGCTACGGTTGATAAGTGAATCACTGCAGTTGTTAAGTTATTAACATGGTCGCTAAGTCAATCTGGCTTCCCCATGGACTGAAGGTTGCAAAAGGTGATCACATGACTCCAGGACATAGCAACCATCATAAATATGAGTCAATTGCCAAGTGTCTGAATTTTGATCATGTGACCATTGGGATGCTGCAACGGTCTTAAGTGTGAAAAATAGTCCTAAGTCACTTTCTTCAGTGGCGTTGTAACTTTGAACGATCAATAAATAAACTGTTGTACGTTGAGGACTACCTGTATACATATCTGTACAAAAGGGAAGGGCTGCTGTTTATGAAGATAAAGACTCTGTGTGACAATTGTGACCCTACAAACATTTGTGCATTTTTCAAATTGTAGTCATCATTATAAGGATGAAGGTTCGTTCTCCGAGCTTGTGGATTGGTTTCCGAATGTTTCGTTACCAAGCTAGGTAACATCTTCAGCTGATGATACTGACATCCCATAAACTCCGCTGAGGATGTTACCTAGCCTGGTGTTGTAGCCCGTACGCAGCCTGTGCAGCTAGTAACTGATTCAGACAGCGAGGAGGCTGGTGTGGTGCTGCGCCAGTAGCCTGTGCAGCTGGCACTCAAGTTGGACAGTGAGGAGGCTGGAGAAGATGTGGTGCCAGAGGCGGGGATTCAGCCAGGGCCTTCACAACCTCCAGAAGCTCCCTTAAGTGAAGAGGAAGAAGAGGAGGAGCCTCTTCTCGATGCACGGGCACGCAGAGCTGCCAAAAAGCAGGAGTGGCTCCTCAGGAGGAGGTCTCCTCGAGAGTAAGGCTTGGGGCTAATTGGCCACTCCCTTAGCCTATTTAAGGAGGAACGCAATTTGCAGGGAACAACTTCATTCACATACCTTTGTGTCTTGTCTTACTTATCCTATCAGCTTCCTGCAAATTGCTTCTGGGCATTCTGCCAACCACAGTAAGCTTTCAATTATTATTCTTTGAATTCTTGGCGGTTGTTAATGCAGTTAATTAACAGCTGTTGTTGTAAAAAACTGGTTTATTTAGTAAACCAAGGTTTGAACGGACTTTGTGTGTGCTGCATTCTTTGGGGTCCATAGCTGGGGCAGAACACCTGGTAATGAAACATTCGGAAACCAATCCACAAGCGCGGAGAACCAACCCTCATCCTACACCCGAGCTACAGATATTCACCACTATTGCAAAATCATTATTATGTTAAAGGAGACCCTAAAATATTTGCAAATAAAGAGAAATTTTAAAAGAAATAAGAACATGACAATACGCTGCTGGATCAACCTATGGCGCATTCTTAGTCCAATGATCATTCGCCGTAGTGGCCAATTAGATGCATCTAGGGGCAAGAGAAACTACTACCATCTCCTGAAACTAATATTTGAAGCCACATGGTCCCAAATCAAGAGATATCATTCTCACAACTAATAGCTCTTGGTTGACCTTTCTCTATTAATTTATCCAATTGTCAGGGTTCCAAGTAATAGACCCACAGCCCACAGCAAGCAAAACTCCAAGACAGGTGGATTCCTCAAAGAATAGCATTATTGGATATATCATATTGGCACAGATCTGGTGGAAACCGACTCTGAAGGTTCTGGTGGTTTTCACCTAATTAAAAGTAAAAGGTTTCCCTCAACCAGTTGTGGGTTGCTATCGGTTCGCCCTGGATTGGGCGAACTGGTAGCAGCAGTGGCAGGAAGCTCCATCCACCCACCCGTATACTTCTGCACATGCGCAGAAGCATCACATGAACACACAAGTGCATGCACACACACAAGCAAACCAATAGCAAACTAAATTGAACCCCACTACTACCCTCAACCCCAAACAATCAGTCACATGGTCCAATCAAGACACTGTCTGGTTGCCTGGTGACCTCACTCCTCCTTCCTCAGCCCAGGTGGGAGAATGTCCTTGGTTCCCAAGAGAAAGTATTTTATTTTGGCTACAAAACCCCAGCTATCTCTAATCCCCCACTCCCTATCCCTCAGCTCCAGTGTGGCAACACTGAAGCTGCAACATGGCTTCGGTCAGGTCAACTTCAGGGTTAACACCAATCTTGCTTTAAACCCACCCAAGACATTCCACATCAACATCCATGTCATGTACTTGCAGTGGTGGATTGCCCCTGGTTTGGACCGGTTCGCAAGAACCGGTAGTAAAACCGGCAGGAGGCCCCACCCACTGCCCCAGATGTCATCATCAGCAATCTGCGCATGCGTGAGCGATCCCGTTGCGAAGCGGTGGTAAAGGTAAGTAGAACCCACCCCTGTGTACATGGATATGCAGGAGACATGATTTGAAGAGTTTTGGAGAACTTTCCGCTCTTCTGCCAAGATCATAGAGCAGTAATGGCTCTTTTTGCCATTGCATGCCAAAAGTGGGGGGAGTGTGTGGGGGGTCACTCGCACACATGCCCACACCAATAATTCTATGCGCCCCGCCCCCCCAGGGCTCCCCCCCACTTTTGGCACGCAATGGCAAAGTAGGCCTGTTTTTTGCTCCCCCCAGACTTCAGAGCCTTCCTAGGAGCCTGGGGAGGGCAAAAAAGGCCTTTCCCACTCCCCCAGAGGCCCTCCGGAGGCCGGAAACAGCCTTTTTCCTGACTTCCGGTAGGCCCAAAAGGCCCTAGATGCACGCTGGAGCTGAGCTCGCGTGCCCACTGATATGGCTCCGTGTGCCACCTGTGGCACGCATGCCATAGGTTCGCCATCATGGTCATAGAGGAATAGAAGTCTGAACGAATGAATGAAACGGGGAGTGTTTTACTTTCTTCCTATCCAGAACTCTTTGGCTTCCTGGAAAATGAAATAGCTTCAGGAAACCAACAAAGAGAAAATAAAATGTAACACTTGCCAGGTGGAGAATTCCATTGACCTGTCCCTCTGCAAAGATTCTTCTGAGATTTTCTCCTTGACCGTAGGAGACTCTTCCCTTTGATCTCCTTCTGGTTTGGGATGGCCTTCTCCATGCTGTGCAGTCAACCCCATTGGGCGAAAGAGAGAGAAAGAGAGAGATGGCCCTTTCTGGGAGAACCAGAAATTCTTCACCGGAACATCAATGGCAGCAATGTGACTCTGTAAACAGTTGGACAGAAAATATAATTTCACAGGTTGTCCCAGTCTATCACATTGAAAACAACCTATTTTCTATTATTCATAATGTCCTTTCTTTCAGTCCGCTCTTCTTTTTTAATTCTTCTTCTTTTTTTTAACACCAGCTCTTTAGGAATAACAAAATAACAGTGAATCATTACAACTGTGTAGCAGATGTTTGGAAATTAATAGGAGCACAGTGCTATGAAAAAAAAACATAACATTAATTGATGAGTAAATGGACCACATTTATGGAGACAGAATCCGATATTTACAAGGAATACTGAAATGGTTTTTTTTTTTAATGATGCTTTATACATTTCATATTTGGAGAGAGCAAATTGGTCGATAGAACGGGAGGGATATACAAATGTGGATTTGAAAATAGACTGCAGGTAGTCTTGACTTACAACAGTTTGTTTAAGGACTGCTTCATGTTACAACGGCACTGAGAAAAGTGACCAATGACTGTTTTTCACACTTATGACCATGGTCACCTGATCAAAATTCAGACGCTTGGCAATGGATTCATATTTATGACAATGGCAGTGTCCCGAGATCATGTGATCACCTTGTGTGATCTTCTGACAAGCAAAGTCTCTGGGGAAGCCAGATTCACTTAACAGCTGTGAAACTGTGTGTTACATTCTGATGTTCTATGTTCTACTGATTAACAGCTGCCGTGAGTCACTTAACAACGGTGGCAAGAAAGATTATAAAATGGGGCAGAATTCACTTAGCAACTGTCTCACTTACAGAGCAGAAATTTGGGCCTTAATTGTGGTCATTAGTCAAGGACTTACAACCACAATTAAGAGAAGCAACCTAGAACTAAGGAGAAACTTCCTAACCGTGAGAACAATCCACCAGTGGAACTGCTTGCTTCCAGACATTGTGGGTGCTCCAACAACTGGAGGCTTTTAAGAAGAGACTGGACAGCCACTTGTCTGGAATAGTATAGGGCCGTGATGCCACAGGTGGCACACGGAGCCATATCAGTGGGCATGCGAGCTCAGCTCCGGTGCACATGCGCACGCTGGCCAGCTGATTTTCAGGCCTTCTGGGGTCACCGGAAGTCAGGAAAAAGGCTGTTTCTGGCCTTCAGAGGACTTCTGGGGGGATAGAGAAGGCCGTTTTTGTCCTCCCCAGGCTCCTAGAAAGGATCTGGAGCCTGCAGAAGGTGAAAAATGGGCCTACCAGGCCCACCATGCCACCACGTGCCAAAAGCGTGGGGAGCGTGGGGAGGGTCGTGTGCATATGCATGGGGTGCGGGGTGCATAGAATTATGGGTAGGGGCACGCATGCACGACCCCCACATTCCCCCTGCTTTTGGCACACGATGGCAAAAAGGTTAGCCATCACTGGTATAGGGTCTCCTGCTTGAGTACGGTGTTGGACTAGAAGACCTCTAAGGTCCCTTCCTTTATTCTATTGGACTAGAAGATCTCTAAGGTCCCTTCCTTTATTCTATTGTTCTGACTATATGACTGTACGACTGACTATATGACTGACTATATGACTGTATGGTCATCTGAAACTGGGGTGCATTTGAAACTTGATAATTCCCAGATTTCCCAGGAGCAAACTAAGCATTCTCATAAGGTGACTAACTTTTTTACAATGAGAAGGAGAACACGAGTGTGCTGTGTCGTGTTTCAGTAAAAAGTAAACAAACCCACTTGTGCGCGGTGCACTCTCTCAAAACAATTCTCCTGTGCGGTGTGCATGTGTCTCATAATCGTGTCTCGCCGCACTGTACCAAGCCTTAACGAATCGTCATGTCAAATACAAATACGACACATCACACGCAACGGGTCGGATTGGCATCGATCGAATACGGAGATTTACAGATTAGTCTTCAAATATCAAAAAGGAGGACATGTAGGAGGACACTTTTCAAGAGAGGACAGAACTTACAAAAGAAGGACTGTCCTCCCTAAAGGAGGACGATTGGTCACCTTAATTTCAGAAAAGAAAAAGATAAAATCTCAAAATCAAAGATGAGGCCTGTTAGTTGCATTTCATGCTACTTACCGCTGCTGCTCTCTACTTGTCAAGGTATTACCAAGGAATAGATTGGCAGAAAACAGTGAATGAGGTTTTTACCAGGTTTTATCTCTGGATCTCCTCAGCGCTTACTGGATTGACTGAGCTCTTTCTCCTCTTGTTTACAAAGGAGGGTATTCTCTCCCCCCCCGTTTCTTTTATATTTCCAGCAGACCTTCCATTCTTCTTCTTAGTTATTGCTGTTTTGACAGCCTAAAATTCCTTTGACACCCACATGATTTCCCCACCCTCTGGTTGCATGGAATAATTTATTTTGCAAACGTATGGGGCAGTGGTGGGTTTCAAAATTTTTACTACCGGTTCTGTGGGTGTGGCATGGCTTGGTGGGCGTAGCTTGGTGGGCGTGGCAGAGGAAGGGTACTGTAAAATCTCCATTCCAACTCCATTCCAGGGGAAGGATACTGTAAAATCTCCATTTCCTCCCAATCAGCTGGGACTCGGGAGGCAGAGAATAGATGGGGGCGGGGCCAGTCAGAATTTTTACTACCGGTTCTCCGAACTACTCAAAATTTCTGCTACCAGTTCTTCAGAACTGGTCAGAACCTGCTGAAACCCATCTCTGGTATGGGAACTTTTTTTTGCAATCTGACCTCTGACTATTGCTTTTCCATTGACCCAATTTCCCTGGATTTGTTCTGGTTTTGGATGGAAAAGCCAGGTGAAAGGAAGAATTTTGAGAGCTTTGTTCAAGGCAGCTCCTGATGAAGAAGGACACCTTACTGTTTCGTTGAAGAAAGCCAAGGCTTGGAAAAGAATCTTAAGAGGATATCTAAGAAGACTAATTGGATGGCTGGGCAGCCGAGACGGGTTTCACATAATTTTACAACTGGTTCACCATGCACCGAAAATGTGAGTGTGTGCAGCTTGCACGCAAGTGCACGGCTTAGAAAATGTGGCTAATACGAACTTAGCAGAAATGGCGAAAATCTCAGCATACCTGAAGGACTATACACAAGAAAGATACGTATTGGAATGGAGAAGATGGATTGATTATATTCAAAATAAGTATCAGACAAGAAAATATCAAATAGCTTATGAATGAACGTTAAGTATTAGAAGTATTATGTTATCTATAGTGGAGTTAAGGTTTCAGGGGGGGAGTTAGTAGTCTGAGGATAAGTAGGTTAATCTAGTCTATGATTGTTAAATGAAATACCTTGTATTTTGCTCTGGGAAGTCTGGGGGGGAGGGGGGGATGAGGGGAGGGAAAGGGTGGGGGGAACATGGGGGGGAAGAAAATTCTTGTTTTTTTTGTAAAACTTTTCAATAAAAAAGAAAGAAAGAAAGAAAGAAAATGTGGCTAAATAGGACAAAATAAATAAATAAATAGGGCAGGCCCACCTGCAGGTCGCCACTATCGGTTTGCCTGAACTGGTCCAAACTGGCCTAATGCCACCACTGCTGGGCATGTTGAATTGGGCCCATCAGTGAGTTGAATTGAGCCCACCAGACCATACTTTAAGCTTTTGTTACCTCAAATAAATCTGCTTATATTTTCCAACACTCAAATTTACTATTGCGTTGGTTTTTTTTTTTTATGAAGGCCCCAAGAATGACATATGGAGTCACTTCTGAGTAGTTTACTTTATTCTTCTTCACCTATAGACAGATTCTTGCCAGACTAAAGCAACTATGCTTTAGAAATATGGATGATGTTATCTAGCTTGGGTAATGAAATGATTGCAAGAAAACAACCCAGCTCAAAGAGCACCAAGGACTCCTCATAACTATGCCACTATGTGCATAACTATAAATATACTCTGGGAATTGATAGGGAGGAGCCATTTCAACCCTCTTCCTGCTGATCAAACTGTCCAAGCTCCGTTGCCTCTCTGCCCTGTGGGAAGCAGCCTTTCCCTCCTGGGAATCCAGACTACATCCACCCAGTGGGGTGGGTTGTTAAATAATTTTAAATAATTTAACAACTGGTTCTCTACCAGCTGAGTGGGTGTAGCCATGATAGGCATGGCTAGGGGGTGTGACAGGCAGCACTCGGCCTCCTGCACCCCCCTGGGAGCAAAAAACAGGCTGGGGGGGGACCGTGCTGCCCCTCATGCCCTATTTTGGGCCTAGTAGGCCTCCCTGCAGCCTCCTGGGAGCAAAAACGGGCTGCGGGGGGCACGCCACACACACCCTGCACCCCATTATGGGCCTAGTAGGCTTCCGTGCACTTACCTGGGAGCCAAAATGGGGAGCGTGGGGACTCCTGGAAGGGGTGGGCCCAGCCAGCAATTTAACAACCAATTCATCCAAATTGGCCTGAACCGGCTGAATCCCACCACAGATTCCATCCCAGGAACTCAGAGACTTCCATACATAATATTGAGAAAGAGACAGAATGAAAATCAATGTGTATTTTTGGGTGGGAGGGAGCTGCCTTCATTTTATTTTGGGGGTTCATCCATGCAAGAGTGTTGAACCCTCCTTCTTGTTTCTCAATGATGCCAAGATGATGCTAATCCTCTTGGCACAGGAACACCTGAGTTCACCATTCGAAGAAATGATTCTTCTCATCTTCTGCCTCACTGACACTTTCCTTTCTTCCTTTTGGAGGGGGTGGGTGTGGGAAGGACCCTTCAGAGGATGCTCAGCAGCAAAGGCCATGATAATGAATGTTGAAACAAGGGCAATGAAAGTGTCTTTCACTGCAGATGCTCAAACTTTGCTTTCCTGAATTCATAGCAAAAAGCTGGAGTGAATAGCAAGAGGACAAACATTTGGATAACATTATATAAGAGGCTGGAGCAGCTATTAAAAAGGTGAAGAATGCAGCCATGCATTTTCCCCAAATTAATACCAACAATCCCTTACTGTCAAGACAGCACCACAATACAGTATTTTTATATTAAGGAGCTACCCCTGCCTCCACCCTCAAAACATTTCTTATGGCTTTAACCCCACTCCACCCCCAAACAAGGAAACTTACATATTTTTTCTTTGCCAAACCATTTAGTCTGTACCAGGAGGGCTTATTCACCGGGGCCAAATCGTGGTGACCCTAAACAGAGGCTTGCGAGCTGCTCTGAAAGTGATGCAGCGAGCCCAAAGGTCTGGAATTGGGACGTGTCTATCATCGTTTGGCGGTTTTGAGGAAGGAAATGAGCTGCAATCTCTACAAAGCTTTGCTTGTTTCAGGAGGGACTCTGCCCCCACCACCCCCATTCCTCCCCCACCACCACCAAGCTTGTCGCATGGAGCTGTTCAAAAGCTGGACTGGTTACCCAGCGGAACAAGCCAAAAGCTCCTTCAGCATTTCTTCAGTTTTGCATTCTTTCGACAGCAATTCATTAGAGCTGTATCTACTATTTCCAGGATCCGAGGGAAACTGTGATACCTTGTCAAGACTGAGCTAACTCGGTGGGAATGTCATCGAAGACTTCTCTTCCACTCTCCCATTTTTCTCATTCGTATCCCAGGAAATTTATTAAGTTAATATACTTATTAATAATAGAATGTATAATATACAATTATAGGGCTAGAAGGGACCTTGGAGGTCTTCTAGTCCAACCCCCTAATCAAGGCAGGAGACCTTCTACCATCCAGGTCAAATGGTTGTCCGTTCTATTTTTGAAAACCTCCAATGATGGAGGACCTCCAATAGGAAGGCAATCTGTTCCACTGATAAATTGTTTTCACTGTCAGGAAATTCCTCCTTATTTCCAGGTTTCATCTCCCTCTGACCAGCATCCACTCATTGCTTCTTGTCCTGCCCTCAGGTGCTATGGAGAATAAGCTGACCTTCTCTTCTTTGTGACAGCCTCTCAAGTAATGGAAGACCGTTATCATGTCCCTCACACTCTTCTCTTCAGCAGGCTAGACATACCTAGTTCCACAACCATTCATCATAAATTTAGTCTCCAGACCAGTGGTGTGTTGCTCCCAGTTCTGTCCGGTTCTTGCGAACCGGTAGTAAAAGTGGCGGGAGGCTCCGCCCACCCGCTCAGATGTCATAATCAACGATCTGCACATGTGCTCCCATTGCGAACCGGTAGTAAAGGTAAGTAGAAACCACCCCTGCTCCAGACCCTTTATTATCTTTGTTGCTCTTCTCTGCATACTTTCTAGACTCGCAGGCCTGTCAAACTGGCAGCCCACAGGCCAAATGCATCACACGTAGGCCACGCCTACCCTGGCTCCGCAAAGGCAAAAAACATCGCAATATGTCCAGAGGTGGTATTCAGACAGTTCAGACTGGTTCCCCCGAACCGGTAGCGGAAACCGCCTACTTGCCCTGGCTCTATGCCATCTTATTTAGGCACATTTTTGAGGCTGGGTGCATGCACAGAAAATGCACACGCAAGCAAAGCACATGCACAGAAGGCCAGTGTGTGTGCGAACTGGGCATGCATTCGCATGAAGTGAGCGCATGCACGGCGAACCGGTAGTAACATAATGTGAATCCCACTGCTGAATTCATCACGATATGTCACGTGATGTGATCGAGTTTGATACTTGTGTTCTAGAGTCTTGGTCCCAATACTTAGTCTACACCAGTAAAGCAATGATGGTAGATGCCCCTGACGGGTTATTTGAATATTTTAATACTTCTTGGTTGATTCAGTATTTTATAGCTTTGTATTTGCAATTTAGATGCATGCACCCATGAGCAATGGTAACATATAACGACATATAACACAGTTTATTTGATTTTGACTTAGTGCACTGTGCAGTTGCAACCCTGGAGTGTTTGTTTACTATGATCTATGGTTTAGAAATATAACATTATGGCTTTTCCAATAACCATCGGTCGTAATGCCACCTGGCATTCACAAGATTGAAAGCTATTTCCTAGCTATCAAAACAACACCTCCGTTCCAAGTAGGATCTTCCAGCCTGAAACATACAAAAAGCAAATTTGCACATACACAAACACACACACCTCTCCCAACCTTCCCTTTTAAGGAGAAGAAAGGTTTTGTCTTTTAATATCCAAACTAAAATCTGGCTACTGGGGCAGGAAGAAGAATTAATGTCATATTGCTTCTAAACCTCTGATAAGGTTGGAAAACTACGAGAATCTGTGAACATCACAGGAAAATCTATTGGTCTCTAAGGAATAGCAAAATAAATTAAGCTAGAAATACGCTTCAGGATCTTATGCTTTATTTGACTGTGGGTGTATTTGTTTGATGTACAGTCTCTGCTGATTTTCGTTATCTCTGCCAGCTCAATATTTTATTTATTTATATTGTTCCCCTGTTTTGTACAACTCAAAATAGTTATTGTATGTTTTATACTCGAGGGAAGGGTTGGTTTCTGCAAATCAAGGTTTCTTATATTGTTAGCAAACTATTCTATCTTGCAAGCTGATCTCAGCTTAAATTCTCTCCTTTTTTTTCCCTCTTTTGTATTGACTGTATCCGATTCTCAGAGACAGCCTGGTCAAATCCCTGCAGTTTTCCTTATGAAGATTTCCATAAGTGGTTTGCCATTGCCTTCTTCCTAGGTCACAGAAGGTATGACTGGCCCAAGGTCATCCAGCCAGTTAACAATAAGAGCCAGTTTATTAATTTTTAATAAATTACAGTTTATAGGAATAATTTAAATTAAGAGTCAGTTTGATCTAGTGCAGTGTTTCTCAACCTTGGAAGCTTGAAGATGGGTGGACTTCAACTCCCAGAATCCCCCAGCCAGCGCTGCTGGCTGGGGGATTCTGGGAGTTGGTCCACCCATCTTCAAGCTACCAAGGTTGAGAAACACTGGTCTAGTGATTAAGGCACCAGGCTAGAAAGCAGGAGACTGTGAGTTCAAGTTCCATCTTACTCATGAAACTCACCTGGATGACTTTGGGTCAATCACTAGGAGACTGTGAATTCTAGTCCTGCCTTAGGAATGAAAGCCAGCTGGGCAGGGATGAAATGCTCCCAGTTTGGACCGGATTGCCCAATCCGGTAGCGATGGCGGCGGGTGGTTCGGAGAACCGGTAGCAAAAATCCCTGCCCTCCCCATGCCCAGCTGAGCCGCACAATCATCAGAAGCTTTTTTTTTTTTACTTTTAAAAGCATTTTTTCTACAAGCTCTTGGGCCGAAAAAATGATTTTAAAAGTAAAAAAAAAAAAAGCCTCTGATGATCACACAGCTCAGCTGGGATCGTCAGAGGCTTTTAAAAGCATTTTTTTTTCTACGACCTCTTAAGGTGGTAGAAAAAATGCTTTTAAAAGTAAAAAAAAAAAGTTGGCCACACCCACCCATTCACATTAACCCCCCCCCCCACCAAGCCACACCCACAGAACCGGTAGTAACAAATTTTACATTTCACCACTGCAGCTGGGTGACTTTGGGCCAGTCACTCTCTCTCAGCCCAGCCCATCTCACAGGGTTGTTGTTGTTGTAGAGAAAAGAGGAGGAGGATGGAGTATTAGTTATGTTCCACCACTTTATTTTATTTTATTTATTTTTATTTTATTTAATTTATATAGTGCCCTTCTCCCGAAGGACTCAGGGCGGTGAACAGCCATAATAAAACAATGTACAAAATAGAATTTAAAAGCAGATTAAAATAATTAAATCATAGGCCGAATTTAAAACTCTCATTTTAAAACCCCATTAAAACCAAATTAAAATCATTTATCCCATCAGAGCGGCTTGCTGGAATTACAGGGTCTTCACTGCACGACGGAAGGCGCGGAGGTCGGGGATCCTTCGTATGTCCGGGGGTAATTCATTCCAGAGGGCAGGGGCCCCCACACTTTAAGCTATTTATAAAAATAATATACCTAAATAAATAATAACCTAAACAAATAAGAAATAAATAAATACCGGTAAATAAATCAGCACCCTTGCCTATTTACCTTTCAAGTGGTCTTCGGCTGACAAAAGTCCAGGAAAAAAAAAGTCAGAAACATTACATTCTTGACACACAAAAAAAGTATATTAATGCCACAGGCTTTCTAAATGTTATCCTAGTTTAAATATTTCCTGGACAGCTCCAGAAAACTCCAACTCCAACTTGGTACGGAACATGCTTCACTGATGCCAATAGAAAATTCATCCATGGATCCATAATCTGCACTGCTACATAGGTAGTCCTTGATTTATGACAACAATCGGGACCAGAATTTCTATTGATAAGCAGTGCCGTCGTTAAGTAGATCCTGCCCAATTTTACAACCTTTTTCTTTTGCCATGGTTGTTAAACGAATCTCTGAAGTTAAGTCAATCACATAGCCATTAAGCAAATCTGACTTTCCCCCATTGAATTCTGACCATGGGGATGCTTGTGATGATTTACACTGAGAATCACTCTTCTCTTTACTGTTGTAATTTCAAATGGTCACTAAACAAATTGTTTTAAGTCAAGGACTACCTGTATTGAACCTTCCTGCTCCTTACAGAAAGCGATTTGACCAATGGATTATTTGCAGGATCCGAGGAGGTGAACATAACGCCTGGAATCCTCTAAGGAAATGGTGCTTAGAGCAGCTGTTGCTTTCTGCTCCACAGTATTAGGAGTCTGATGCTGCTAATAAGGCTCAAAATTGCCCTAGTTTAGCCGCACCGTTGAACAGAGGTGAAATTTCCTGAGTGCGAAGTTGTTTCAGGGAGACAGAGACGGAGGCCAGCTAGGAAAGAAAAAGAAACCCAACTCATTAGTGAACACTAAATCAATCCCCACCTGGTAATTTCAAATACAAAGAAAGATCCTTGCTCCAAAAAGCTTACAAGCACGGCTTTCAGGACATTTAACAGAATAAGAGAATAACAGAGTTGGAAGGGACCTTGGAGGTTTTCTAGTCCAGTCCCCTGCTCAAGCAGGAAACCCTATATTATTTCAGACAAATGGCTGTCCAATTTCTTCTTTAAAACCTCCAGTGTTGGAGCATTCACAACTTCTGGAGGCAAGTCGTTCCACTGATTAATTGTTCTAACTGTCAGGAAATTTCTCCTTAATTCTAGGTTGGTTTTTCTTCTTGATTTGTTTCCATCCATTGCTTCTTGTCCTATATTAGGATAGGATAGGATAGGATAGGATAGGATAGGATAGGATAGGATAGGATAGGATAGGACAGGACAGGATAGGATAAGGTAGGGCAGGGTAGAATAGAATATAGAATATAGAATATAGAATATAGAATATAGAATGCAGAATGCAGAATGCAGAATGCAGACTGCAGACTGCAGACTGCAGAATGTAGAATGTAGAATGTAGAATATAGAATATAGAATATAGAATATAGAATATAGAATGTAGAATAGGACCTGGAAGGGACCTTGGAATTCTTCTAATCCAACCCCCAACCCAGGCAGGAAGCCTTATACCCGTGATGGCGAACCCATGGCACGCATGCCTGAAGTGGCATATGGAGCCATGTCGCCTGGCATGCACAGCATCGCCTGTTCCTCTTCCAGGTTTCTGGCATGCATGCGTGCATGACAATCAGCTGGCTGGCACACATGAAAACAGAAGACCAGCTCTTCCAGTTTCCATAGCACTGCCATACACAAAAAGGCCAGCTGATGGCCGGAAGTTCCTTTTCGGGCATGCACATGCGTCCTGGCAGCTCTTCTTCTGGGTTGCGGCCCAGATGAGCATCCTTTTTTAGCACTTGGTGTTGAAAAGGTTCACCATCACTGCCTTATACTATTTCAGACAAATGGTTGCCCAAACTCTTCTTAAAAACTTCCAGAATTGGAGCATTCACAACTTCTGGAGGTTTTCCTCATTGTATTCGTTTATTTTATTTATTAACATCTATTTATTAACATTTATTCTTGGTGTGTTCCTATTTGGGAGGCCAACCTATCAGGAAACGCTTTTCCAGTGTATTTCCTACATGGCAATCAATGGGATTCTGTGTGTGTGTGTGAAGGGGAAAATTTTCACAACTATTCCTCCTATTTTTACCAATGTTGATGCTGATAGAATTCTACAACTGGGAAAGGATATTTAAGTCCTGGACTCCATCCCAGGCAGAAGTCCAAATTAATAATAATTTATTAATATTGTATGTTAAAATCTCCCCATTAGACATCTGTCTAGGTTCTGCTTGAACAAAGAGGTAAATACAATCCATCACTTCTCTGGATAATTGTTTTACTGCCTACCCACTTTTGCCATTAGGAAAGTTTCATAAGCTTCACCAAACAGCTGTTTTCCTATCATTTAAGTTCTTTTTTGTCCCTATCCTGCTCTCTGGGATGATCCGGAACAAATCTCAGCTTTATCGCTGAAATCAGATTTTCTCTAGGCTAAACATATTGGTTCTATTGTCATTTCTAAGGCTTATTAGGTTTCAAATCCCCTGAACATTTTTGCACCTTTTCCAATTTGTCAAATCCCTCTGAAAGATCTTGAAGCCGGCTGGTTGCTCACTTTTATGAATAGACAATGCTATTTACGCTGCAGAAAGACTACATGGAGATAATGAATCAACTGTTAGCATCCGACAGATCTGCACTATCTGAAACCCTCAAGCTCATTTAGACTCATAAGAATCCAAGAAGAGTCTGACTGGATCAGATTTAGACAGCTAGGTCAAAAAGCTCTTTCCCAAAATAGATGCTGAATTTTAATTCTGAATGTAATAATAATAATAAAAAAACATCCAAAAAGTTAAATATATAGGGAGTAGCATGAATGACATGATAGTTAATTAATTTAATTACATTTGCAGATAATTCCTACTGTGACTATACCTGGTCAATACTAGAGTTCCTTTTGGTAGGTGTGTAGCCGTATAAATTAGATTGGTAGGTAAGATAGATAGATAGATAGATAGATAGATAGATAGATAGATAGATAGATAGATAGACAGACAGACAGACAGACAGACAGACAGACAGACAGACAGACAGTCAGTAAAAGGTAAAGGTTCCCCTCACACACATGTGCTAGTCGTTCCCGACTCTAGGGGCAGTGCTCATCTCCATTTCAAAGCCGAAGAGCCAGCGCTGTCCAAAGATATCTCCATCAGGGGTGAAATGCTCCCGGTTCAGACCGGATCGCCCGGTCTGGTAGTGATGGCGGTGGGTGGTTCAGAGAACTGGTAGCAAAAATCCCTGCCCGCCCCCCATGCCCAGCTGAGCCACACGATCATCAGAGGCTTTTGTTTTTACTTTTAAAAGCATTTTTTGTACAACCTCTTCGGCCAAAAAAATGCTTTTAAAAGTAAAAAAAAAAAAAAAAAGCCTCTGATGCGGCTCAGCTGGGATCATCAGAGGCTTTTAAAAGCATTTTTTTTCTACAACCTCTTCGGCTGAAGAGGTTGTAGGGAAAAAAATGCCTTTAAAAGCCTCTGGCGATCCCAGCTGAGTTGCCTGATCGTCAGAGGCTTTTAAAAGCATTTTTTTCCTGAAACCTCTTAAGGTTGTAGAAAAAATGCTTTTAAAAGTTAAAAAAAAAAGTTGACCACACCCACCCAGTCATATTATCCCCCCACCAAGCCACGCCCACAGAACCGGTAGTAACAAATTTTACATTTCATCCCTGATCTCCATGGTCATGTGGCCGGCTGACTCAACGCCAAAGGCACACGGAATGCTGTTACCTTCCTACCAAAGGTGGTCCCTATTTTTCTACTTGCATTTTTTACATGCTTTCGAACTGCTAGGTTGGCAGAAGCTGGGACAAGTAACGGAGCTCACCCCGTTACGTGGCACTAGAGATTTGAACTGCTGAACTGCCGACCTTTCAATTGACAAGCTCAGCATCTTAATGATAGATAGGTAGGTAGGTAGGTAGGAAGGTAGGTAGATGAAATGCTATTTACAATGGTACCTCAGTACTCATCATTAATTGGTTCCAGCAGGTGTGACAAGTACTAAAAACAATAAGTACCAAAAAACCCACATGACTTAAGATGTGACCCTTTGTTTTGGCTGAGTCACGAGGTAGTTGACATTAACAAGCTCTACCTTGCGTATAGAGTTCTAAACAAACAATGAGTACTGGGACAAAATTGTCATGTCAAAACGAGTACCAAATTCAACGACTTTTGAAGCAGTTGAGTACTGAAATATGATTGTAGATAGACAGACAGATAGACAGATGATATGGATGGATGGATGGATGGATGGATGGATGGAGGGATGGATGGAGGGATGGATGGATGATACAGTAGATAGGTGATGGATAAAACAGAAAGGAAAACCAAGATTAAAGAAAAAAGTACTTGAAAGATAATGGCAAATCATTTTGGTATTATTGCCAAAAAAACTATGTGGACATGAAACTTGGATGTTGGTTTAATTTTATAAAAGACTTCACCTTTCTTATAATATTTAGTTTTTGTCCTAGCCTCATTTCATTTCCCTTTTCTTTTTCAAAATATAAATTTGAATATTTTAATGAGATTAAAAACAATACAAATGGAAGACTAGTACTAAGTAAGAAAGTCAAGAGAGATTATAAGGAAGCAGCTTTTGATCTTTTTAACAGCACTTAAAATGTGTTTATATTTTACTTTCTCTATGGTTACATCATAATTTCCTTCTTTCCACTCTTTCTTCAATCTTATAAATCACAATTCCATCGTTCCCCGTTTCAGAAAAAAAAACATCTATAAGGGTTTCATTCATTTCCTTTTCTGATCCATTTCAGTTTTTGAAATGTGCCCATCCCAACCATATGCCACTGAAAAGCCAAGAGTAGTTGGCTTTTTTTGCAAAGAAAATTGTGCAGCCCTGAGATAAAAGATTCATTAAAAGGCTGCCTAGAAAGAATGAAAGTAAGCAGAAATTAAATTGGTTTAGAGTGAGAATTTGGACAATGTTTGAAAAAAAATGGCACTGATTCCTTCCTTCCCCCCTTCCTCCTTCCATCCCTCCCTCCCTCCTTCCATCCCTTCCTTCCTTCCATTTCTTCCTTCCTCCCTCCTCCTCCTCCCTCCCTCTCTCTCCCTCCTTCCATCCCTTCCTTCCTTCCTTCCTTCTTTCCTCCGTCCCTCCCTTCCTCCTTCCATCCCTTCCTCCCTCCCTTCCTAAATCCCTATATTCCTGAGATGGTGTATCATAATATACAATGCCAGTACAATATTTTCTAATATTTTGAGTACAAATGCAGGGTGAAAGCTAACAATTTAAATGAAGAATAGAATAGAATAGAATAGAATAGAATAGAATAGAATAGAATAGAATAGAATAGAATAGAATAGAATAGAATAGAATTCTTTATTGGCCAAGTGTGATTGGACACACAAAGAATTTGTCTTGGTGCATATGCTCTCAGTGTACATAAAAGAAAAGATACATTCGTCAAGAATCATAAGGTACAACACTTAATGATAGTCATAGGGAAACAATCAATATAAATCTTAAGGATACCAGCAACAAAGTTACAGTCATACAGTCATAAGTGGGAGGAGATGGGTGATAGGAACGAAGAGAAGATTAATAGTATTCAAATATTTAAAGAGCTACCCAACTTGTAAAAATACAACTCTGGGCCAGCATACAGCCACAAAACAAGTCACAGTATCCTCCCACCCCAATCCCCATCAAAACCAAAACCCAACTTTCTTGAGCTGCTGAGATCTTGGGGGAAGTAAAGGACTTACCCTGGTCCTACTTATGGAAGCAAATGAACTAATTTCTAATTTCTAAATACAAATAATGATTCCTAGTCGTTTTCTTCAGAACAGCTCAGAATAAAATAGCAGGCAATGAGGAGAAAATGTCCGATGCAGATAATAGGAGAGAGAAAAAAGACTTCGAAGAAAGCCAAGGGAAATCAAACTGAAGAGAAATGATAAAGAGAGATAACTATGCAGACAATGGAAGCCTTGTTTTGCAAAATACAACTGCCCAGCCACATAAAAGATACCTGGGGAAGGATTAAGGATTAAGCAAAAGTGACAAATTAAAAAGCAATGACTCATCAGCGTGTCGGAGGGCAGTGGCTCGGAAATCCAAAAGAACTCAAGTGAGAAATTGCTGATTTTTGAACTAAAATATCTAATCGTGTTAAAATAGGCCTTGAATAAATTAGAAAGGAACCAGGGAAGGAATGCTGAGCACAGATGCTCTTCTAGGTGAAGCCGGGGAAAGGATTAAGTCTTGAATCGGTATTGAACTAACTCCTGTTGAGAAAAAGATCAAGAGAACATCTTCAAGGAGATTGGATCCTGTTCAATTGTCTTCATTCGATTCTGAAATCAAAAATGAGGAGGAGGAGGAGCTGGTCATCTTGACACCAATAATCACTGCAAACCTGTGGTAGCACCACC